>SSNP01000083.1:1278664-1381659 GCA_006937955.1 Pachypanchax playfairii
GGGGGGGGGGGGGTTTCAGTGTTAACTGATATCAAGGGTTTCTTTAAAGAGATGTTTTACAGCTTAACAGCAACAGTCAGGGGGATTATAAAAGAAAAATATGGTGGAAAGAAATTGAAAAGGCAAAAATATGTTGGAATGGTACATAATGTGAGTGAGTGGTCCTGATTGCTTTAACAGAAAATATGTGTGTGTGAGATATTCCAGTACTTTATACCTCCTGTGTGTCTATGGAGAACAACAACAGCACTGCAAGTTTACGTTATCCGTTTTATAATAATGCTACATCATATCATAATATATAATCCTGAGAAATAGAGGATGAACATGGTGTAATGACACAAATCTGTGGTCACATAAGTAAGTCCCCCGGACTAAAGATGCCCACAACCTTTCAAGTTACTCACCCTCCAAAAAAGCCCTAATTTTTGTTCTTTTGAAGGATCTCATGACAAAACCTTTTAACAGAACATCGCAAAAAGCTTAGGACAAAATGTCCTCCCTGCCAAAGTTTAGGCTGTGGGCACATTACACACATTTGTCATCAGCTGGAGATGAAGAAAAAAACAGGAATGTAAAAAGAGCCCATTCTTTTCAAGCATTCATCACAGAACTTCTGACTCATTTCTGCCAGATGGAAATTACTGGGCTTTTAATTGCTACTGTGGTTAGTCGGTGCATGAAACACAATACCAGCAGTAATGTGGCAGAAAAAACCTTCAAGTTTATAATGCACAGCTTATATACAGTTTATAATCACTAAAATAAACCTGAAGGGCAAGAATCTGTGAGTGTGTAATATGTACTGCCTTAAAATCTAAATTGTCAATAAAATATGGGAAGAATTCAGATTATTTCCTTTTACAAGAAGTTTACAAAAGGTTGTTTTTTTTATTAAGTAATGCAATGACCAGAATTTGAAAGTCTATCATCATCAGTCAGTGAACTAAAGTGGGTCAAAGGTGGGACCATGTGATGCTCTTTGTCTTCTTAGCTACACATTACTCACACCTGCCCTGCATCTGTAATTCAACTCACCTGTTTTCACTCAGCACTCACCGCTCCCAACATAAAGTACTTAGAAGAAGTTAGGTCTATTTATCTTTTAGGTGAAATTTCAGGATGAACCTAAACCTTTACAGGTTAACTTAATGTGACGTTCCCTAAACTTTTGAATGCATATGTCAAACTGGTTAGTGTTTCAGTACTTTTTGCGCAACTTGCAGTTCTCTAACAAGGAGCTTAATGGCAAAATTCCCAACAGGTGTTTGATCCATAAGTTTACCAGTTAATTTCCTGGTTTAGTCAGAATTGATATTCACACAACACATTTTGACGTCTCTATTGTAAGGCTCCCAGGATGTTCTCAGATAGAAGTGGCTACTGAGATTAGAGTGTCACAGAGTTTCAACAGCAGGTTGTAACAGAAATATAGAGAGACTGGAAGAGTCACAAAAGGACAGAAGTGGACCTGCTTTGTCCACATCCCACACTGATGACCACTTGATTGTAAACAGTGTCCTGTGGAACCAGATGATGAATGTCACTCGAACATTTAAGGAAGCTGGGAGACACCAGAGTGTCACGTTAAACAATTTGAAACTGGTTACATCAGTGTGGTCTGGGTGCTAGACAACCTACATAGATTCCTGACCACATCACCAAGCTCAGGCGTCATCGTCTTGCACAGGCCAGGAAGCATTTACCCTGGTTGAGAGACCAGTGAGCCTCAGTGCTGTTCTCTGATGAAAGTTAATTCACACTGAGCAGAAATAATGACCGCCAACAATGTTGGAGATGTCAAGGAGAGCACTATGCATCAGCCAGTGTTGTCACCAGATGAGCTATTAAATTAAATTAAATTAAATTAAATTAAATTAAATTAAATTCAATTCAATTCAATTCAATTCAATTCAATTCAATTCAATTCAATTCAAAAATACTTTATTAATCCTTGAAATTAAATTAAATTAAATTAAATTAAATTAAATTAAATTAAATTAAATTAAATTAAATTAAATTAAATTAAATTTTGGTGGTGGAAGTGTTACAGTGTGGACAGGTGTGTCTAGTCTATACCGAGCCGCCCTTCACTTTGTGACTCATACAGTATCAAGCCCAAACTAGCTGAATAACATAATTAATCCTGTCATTGTGTCCCAGAATGAAAAAAACATGCTTGATTTCATTTTCATGGACAGAATCGCTCCAGCTAATCTAGGCTGCATCATTAGGGAACAGCTGCTGGAAACTGAGGTACCTTGAAAGGAATAGCCTTCACTAAGCCTAACCCTGAATCCCATAGAAAATCTATGGACTCAGATGAGTTGCTGTGTAGAGGCATGTAACTTTGTATCCAAGACCCTCAATGACCTGAGAGCCGCCTCTCAAGGAGAATGGGATGCCGAGCCTCAGCAGACAATAAATTGCCTTGTGAACAGCATGAGATGTTGTTGTCAAGCATTAATTGATTTTCGGTGTTGTAATATCACTGTGGTGTATACTTTTTAGTTTTCCATAGATTTCAACCAAAAGCCAAAGGTCCCTAAATTTTTGTGAATAGTGTATATCTTCCAGTTTTTATACCTATAGTTGCCAGATTCTCCTGTTTTGACTATCACATTTAGCTATCCTGCTAGACATCTTCAATCTGTCTACAGCTCTGCTCATGATGAGTACAGGACAACTTTGTATCAGTATCTTGGGTAATTAATACATTTTTTCTTTAAATGCAAAATAAGACCAATAAAAATGTGACTTAAGAAAATAAAAATTAGGAATAAAAATAGTTGTATCAGAGAGCAAATCTTCTTGTTACAACAGAGAAGAGAACGGACTGAACTGGGGTCAACCAATTTTTTAGTATAGAATGTGCAACAGAATTGTGATATTTTGGGGTGTATTCATTTAGCCAAGACATATTTTAGCAAAGAAACCTGATCTTATGTACAGCACCAGCACAGACTTCTATGTCATAAACTGGCTGATGAAACTAGGACTTTCACCGAGAGTAAAGCGAGCTCTTGTCTGTTACAATGCTCCTCTCCTTAAAACATGAAAGAAACCTGTAGTAGTCTCAGTTAATTCACTGTGACACATTTAGACCAGAATATTTATATATCAAAACATTCTGTTGATTGCAACCTGGAAAATATTCTACAACTTGGTAATAATGCAGGAAGAAGATCTCAGGCACTCAGTGGTGCAGAGATCCTCTCCACGTGGCCTTAAGAGGTGATGGAGGTTTAATATAAGCTGACAGGTCTAACAAGGTTGAGGTCATCCCAGCTCTAATAACTCAGCGAGGAAATACGCCGTCTGTCTCCACCACTCGGAAAGGGGAACCTGACAGTTCGGTTAACACACTGGTAAATTTAGTGGAGGGCACTGACTCTGAGCTATCTTGTTTCAAGCACACAAACACTCGTGCACATTTGCAGACACAGAAACACAGTCAGACATACGGACGCTGTGGCAGCGTTGGTTGTTTTCTTACTCGGGTGAGCAGACTGTTTGCTTGGAAATGCAGTTGCTGCATGAAAACAGATCATACTAGTTTATCTCTGGAAAATCAACACCAGCATGTATCCTGAGAGTAGATAAATATCTTGCCAGTAAAACAACACTTAAAGGCAAAAACTCATATTGCATATCACATATGAAGTTAGCTACTATGCTAACTTTACTTTGCATTTTTGCCTCTCTGTCACACCTACACACATGCAATAATTTGGCTAACATTTAAAGAAAAGTACAGTTCTTTACATTACACTCTTTAGATTACAGCATTATTACACATCGACTTGTTTATCTTGTCATCATATACGATAGCTAGACACTGGAACATAAAACAGAAGTTAAGGTTGAAACAAAATGAGCGCACCCCTGGTTGTTGGCTACTCTGTAAATATTATAACCCACCTCTTCATGTAAATAGATACAGCCTGCTTCTAACTAGGTCAGAATAAACTAGGAAACAAAGTTTCTATATCTGTTGATTGAAATAATCCCAGTCTTGATGCTCAATGCTCAAATATTCATCTTTTTAATATGTTTAGAAATAATAGTTTTTTTAAACCCTGCAATGGATTGGCGACCAGTCCAGGGTGTCCCCTGCCTCTCGCCCAAAGACCGCTAGAGATAGGCACCAGCTCCCTGCAACCCTGAACAGGAAGAAGCAAGTATAGAAAATGGATGGATGTATTGTTTTTTTTTTAATTTAAAGATGATGGAGTGTGAGTAGACATGACTTTCTGCACCATATCGCTAGTGTGCAATATAATAAAGTAGCACCTTTAAATTCAATATTTTGGCTTCACCTTTGGGCAATTCAGATGTAAATGTGTTTAAGCAGTACAAAATACACAAGGAGAACATTCAAACTCAGTGCAGAAAGGCTCCAGCCTGGACTTGAACCCATAGCCTTCTTGCTGTAAGGCAACAGCTCTACCAACTGTGCCACCATGCTGCCCTGATGAAATGTCTTTATGGAAAAATATAGAAACAAAAAAATAAACAATATATCTGTTTATTGAAATCAAGACTGCGGAACGGTGTAGGAACCAGGGGTCTCATTTATAAAACTTTGCGTAGAATCCTTACTAAAACTGTACTTAAGCTTAGCAAAAAAAATCTACTTATGCCAAGTAAGTTTGGGACCTATAAAACATGGAGTACGCACAGCTGCACGCAATCTCCGCTTTATAAATCACACTTTACCTAGAAATGTGCTCAGGTGTTTCTGGATCACATTCCACCCTCAACACTTCCACTTTCTGCCGTAAATGGTCAATGCAAAGTGCCTTGTGGATCTCATACATATAAATAAGCCGGCTTCTCCACCAATTAGGAAGACGACCGCAGATCAAGGAAGATCAAGGTAGCACAACTTCACTGAAGCAGAAATTGAGGTTCTTGTGGGTGAGGTGGAAAAATGAAAGGCAGTGCTTTTTGGAGGTCACAGCAGTGGCATAACAAATAAGAGAAAATTCACGGTGTGGCACAGCGTTGCTGAAACCATCAATGCTGTGAGTTCTTCAGAGAGATCTGTGGTGGATATAAAAAAAGGTCCAATCTGACGGTGGAGGCAAAAAAAAAATAATAATACAGATTAAATGTGTCCGTCATTAAAATATAAAACAAAACCAAAAAAAAACCAAAATGTATTGTTTTTAGAGTTTTTTTAGTCGTGTAATTTTTTTGATGCCTTTCAAATAGTGGAACTTTCTGCTCTCTGCACCTTTATTGGTCAGGCTATGGTAAGATCCTTTAGACAAGTAGTGTTGTATTTCTATGTAACAGTTGTCCATTTTTCCCAACAAACAAAACTCAATACAGTGGGGCAAAAAAGTATTTAGTCAGCCACCAATTGTGTAAGTTCTCCCACTTAAAAAGATCAGAGAGACGTGTAATTTTCATCATAGGTATACCTCAACTATGACAGACAAAATGAGGAAGAAAAATCCAGAAAATCACATTGTCTGATTTTTAAAGAATTTATTTGCAAATTATGGTGGAAAATAAGTATTTGGTCACCTACAAACAAGTAAGATTTCTGGCTTTCACAGACCTGTAACTTCTTTAAGAGGCTCCTCGGTCCTCCACTCGTTACCTGTATTAATGGCACCTGTGTGAACTCGTTATCAGTATAAAAGACACCTGTCCACAACCTCAAACAGTCACGCTCCAAACTCCACTATGGCCAAGACCAAAGAGCTGTCAAAGGACACCAGAAACAAAATTGTAGACCTTCACCAGGCTGGGAAGACTGAATCTGCAATAGGTAAGCAGCTTGGTGTGAAGAAATCAACTGTGGGAGCAATTATTAGAAAATGGAAGACATACAAGACCACTGATAATCTCCCTCGATCTGGGGCTCCACGCAAGATCTCACCCCGTGGGGTCAAAATGATCACAAGAACGGTGAGCAAAAATCCCAGAACCACACGGAGGGACCTAGTGAATGACCTGCAGAGAGCTGGGACCAAAGTAACAAAGGCTACCATCAGTAACACACTACGCCGCCAGGGACTCAAATCCTGCAGTGCCAGACGTGTCCCCCTGCTGAAGCCAGGACACGTCCAGGCCCATCTGCGGTTTGCTAGAGAGCATTTGGATGATCCAGAAGAGGATTGGGAGAACTTCATATGGTCAGATGAAACCAAAATAGAACTTTTTGGTAGAAACTCAACTTGTCGTGTTTGGAGGGGAAAGAATGCTGAGTTGGATCCAAAGAACACCATACCTACTGTAAAGCATGGGGGTGGAAACATCATACTTTGGGGCTGTTTTTCTGCAAGGGGACCAGGACGACTGATCCGTGTAAAGGAAAGAATGAATGGGGCCATGTATCGTAAGATTTTGAGTGAAAACCTCCTTCCATCAGCAAGGGCATTGAAAATGAGACGTGGCTGGGTCTTTCAGCATGACAATGATCCCAAACACACCGCCCGGGCAATGAAGGAGTGGCTTCGTAAGAAGCATTTCAAGGTCCTGGAGTGGCCTAGCCAGTCTCCAGATCTCAACCCCATAGAAAATCTCTGGAGGGAGTTGAAAGTCCGTGTTGCCCAGCGTCAGCCCCAAAACATCACTGCTCTAGAGGAGATCTGCATGGAGGAATGGGCCAAAATACCAGCAACAGTGTGTGAAAACCTTGTGAAGACTTACAGAAAACGTTTGACCTCTGTCATTGCCAACAAAGGCTATATAACAAAGTATTGAGATCAACTTTTGTTATTGACCAAATACTTATTTTCCACCATAATTTGCAAATAAATTCTTTAAAAATCAGACAATGTGATTTTCTGGATTTTTTTTCCTCATTTTGTCTCTCATAGTTGAGGTATACCTATGATGAAAATTACAGGCCTCTCTGATCTTTTTAAGTGGGAGAACTTACACAATTGGTGGCTGACTAAATACTTTTTTGCCCCACTGTACCTCCTGAGAAAACTACTTCTGTTTATTTGTCCTGACCAATAAAAATCTACAACGTCTATGTGTCAATGTCTAGCCAATCATATAGTGCAACATCATTGGCAGACGCACATCTGGTAACCCGAGCAGATTTGGTATCTACAATGGCACATGTGCAGAAGGAATTGGTAGCACATCTCGACAGGTAGTATATTTCGACAGAACACCGGTTTGAGCAAAGGCCGTCAGAGACACGGTTTTTTACAAAGGTGGAAAAGTTATTTAGTACTGCTTTAACTATATATCAATGGATTATTCACATTACACACTCAGAAACTAAATATGTCTATTTTTTGTTTGACTAATTCAATTTCTAAAACCAATTTGTGACTTTTGGTTTCCTCTAAACACCCTCAGAAATAGACGTACGAGACAAGAACATTTTTGTACCTATAGGTAAATTGTTTTAAAATGTTCCCTTAAAAGTACAATATTGGTCTTTAAAAGGCCAGAAATGCCCCTCTGAGGGTTCAAATTGATATAAAGTGCAAATTTGTACCATTTCAACTGCACTTGCAACCCTGGCCAAGGCTGGTTAATCTCCATTTTAGTAAGTTTCATCCATCATTATCAATATTATGGTTTACATGTTGGTTTTAGACTTCAAAACGTGGCATAATTTTACTGTTTTAGTGGAACAACTTCATAAGGTACAAAAATGGACCTGGACTACAGGGTACACCCCCAACGACAAGAATTTCTTACTCTTCTTGTCATTCTGAAACATAATATTACAATATTGAAAATGATGGAAGAAACTTAATAATATTGAGATTAACCAGCCTTGGCCAGGGTTGCAGGTGCAGTTGAAAAGGTACAAATTTGTACTTTATATCAATTTGAACACTCTAAGGGGCATTTCTGACCTTTTAAAGACCAATATTGTACTTTTGAAGGAACATTTTTTTTTAAATTACCTATAGGTACAAAAATGTTCTTGTCTCATAACTCTATTTCTGAGAGTGAAGAACAGTTACCTCTAAATGTCCGTACAAATAAGAATTTTCTTTTTAATTACAATCAACAAAACCTCCATGTCTTACTTCAGAAAGCGGCTGAGATACTGGCGACTGCAAGGAGACCAGTAAAAGACTCCATTGTGTCCAGCTAACGTTGGAGACATGATGTTACCCTCAGATTTTTTGCAAACGTTGCCCTCACCATCATGGACCATGCCAAAACTGGAGGAAAAAGAAGTGTACAAAGATTTGAAATATGACTTGATTTATTCTAAAAAAAAAAAGCATTTTGTATGAAGATGTTTCCATTATGTGTGAGTAAGCAGGCACTAAAACAATACAAAGAACCCCATCAGTTATGATAAGTTCTGAATGTTTTTATTGTTTATGCTTTGAAAGCCAGTTATCATCTATTCTATTTTTCATCCAGAAAAAATTACAATAAAACACATCTAAAATGTATATTTCTGTCACTTCCTTTAATTATTACTGACAGCTTGACAATTCACTAATTTATTATGAACACATTTCTACATTTTTAATCCTCACACAAATGGAAGAGGTAATGAAAACCCTTACTTGTGTCCAGATTCATGGGCGATGGTGAACGCCAGACCCAGACCGGTGTCTTCATTGACCGTACAGCTTCGGTACTTGCTGCACATTCCGCTAATTGGTGCAAAGCCTGCAAAACCAATGTTGAACATTTTCAAAATAACAAATCACCTTTGAAAAATGCAAAAAGTACAGTAAATACAATAACTACTGACAAGTTCTGTCTTCTCAGCTTAAAAGGTTAACCAAGATTCAACTCTTTAGTTCTACAGTTAAATCTTAGGCTCTGAAATCCTGAGCAGAAAGCTCACATTAAATTTGATCTGTCAGTGGCTGCATATGTTAAGAAAAAAATCAAACAGAGCACAGCATCATAAAAACCCCTTCCATATGTTGAAAGTGACATTCTTAAATCCCCAAACTTCTTTTACTTCATTAAAAACATCTCCTATTCCCACGCCATTCCCATATCTCTCATTTTATATAAAACTGCTTTTTTACCATTTAGGTACGTTTGTGTTCTTTGTCCACTTTCGTTCCATCTCTGCTCTCCTTACACACGCATGCACACACACACACACACATGCACAGCAACCCTGGCTGTGAATCAAAAGGGATAATACACATGGGGGCCCTCCCTTGACATTTCTGTCCCAGCATCTCGTGGAGAATTTAGCCTTGTGTTTTACCAAATTTATGACTGTAAGTCATTTGCTGTGGAGTTCAACCCCCCCCCAAAGTAATGTTCTTGTGTAAAAAAAACTAATGTGAGTAATGACATTAAACACAACTGGGCAGATTGACTGTGAGAACTGCCATTTAGTTAATTTTCTGTGTTAGGATGGAAGAGGGTCATATATTATGTATCAGTTTTGAAATATGGGTGAAAACATTAAGGGATAGGGCTGTAATGGCAATGCAAATAAACTGTGTTATATAATCACTGGTTGCACTAATGGCCTTGTTATCTTACACCTTTGAGAATTAGTCAGCAATAACTTTGTTTTATGATTGCAAATGGACAGAGAGAAAAACAGACAAACCCACAGACCTTTGAACTCAGCCATAATAGCAATGATGTGAGTTAATGCTAGCCTTCACACTTTTAAGTCTATATTTGTGTTTTCCACGATTGACTGTAGTGTGTTTGCTTTTGTGACTCATCGTGGGACTCTGTCAGAGAATCAATGTGTTTCTTGTAAACCAAAAGGAGTTTTTCTTTTTCTCACAGAGTAGAAGACTCTAGGTTTGTCATTATCACAAACAAGATGTTGTTAGTTTGTTCACAGTGGATGATGACCCTGCAAAGCTCTTTATGACATGCACAACTAAATAGAATGCAACAAATTCAGAAACCAATTCTTTTGTTCTTATCTTCTTCTCTTGCGGTTCTTCTTTGTCCTGTGTCTCCGTAGAGCTGTTGCTGTGCGTCATTTTGTCCAATTGCTGTTGGAGCGTATTTACCGCCGCTTGCTTGGTGATTGTGTCAAAATAACAGTCTTTGTACCACAGGTTAAGAATCGTTGCCAAGTAGTAAAGCAGCTCTGAGAAAGCGCTTCCAAATCGCTCGTTCACAGCTTCCAGGAGTGTGTGCTTTGCTGTGCGAACCCCACTGTCTGTGTCAGCTGTCTTGCTCAGCAAACGTTTCAGTGCCACAACAGACGGAATCATGTCGGCAGTAGTAACCTGATGTGAGCTGATCTCCCTCGTTAATTGTTCAAATGGAGTGAGAAGCGTGGTCATGTTTTCAATGAGGCCCCACTGATATGCACTTAAACACGCAGGCAGCTCATGATCTGCGCCATACACACCAAGCGCACGCTTTTGATCCAGTAGACTTTTCATCATAAGAAAAGTACTATTCCACCTGGTCGCCACATCTTGTTGTAGTATTATGGTTTTCATGCCTAACTCTTGCTGTGTGTCTCTCAGCCGAGAGGTAGCGAGTTGAGAATGACGAAAATGTCCGACTATTTTCCTCCTGATCGCCGCACAGTCAGAAATGCTCCGCTGGCTTAACACTCCGTCATGCACTGCTAGCTGCAGCGTGTGAGCCATGCAGCCCAGGCTATTAACGCCACACTCGTCCTTTGCCATTCTGCATATTCCGCGCATTGTCATGAAGCACAACATGTATATTTTCTTTTTTAATTTTCCACGTAGCAAACATGCAGTCAAATGCGCCAGCGATGGCGACACCGGTATGCGATCCTGCAAACTCTTGCACATGTAAAACAGTTCTCTTCATTTCAAAGTTTTCATTAATCCACTGAGCAGTAAGGCTCAATATACTCATCTGACTTATATCAGAGCTCCATATATCCATTGTGAAGCTAATGTCAGTCACATTGTCCAACAATTTGCGGATATGCGTGGCCACAACTTTGTATAACGCAGGGAGGGAGACGTCGAAAAAGTAGCGCCAACTTTGCAGGCTGTAGCGGGGTTCAATATGCTCCATCAATCGCCGAAATCCTCGGTCCTCCACTATGGAAAATGGCTGGTTGTCAAGAGCAATCATTTCCATTACCTTCTCAGTTATTGACCTAGCTTTTGCGCTGTCCTTGGCAAATTTCTTGGTCTGGTCGAGTACCTCTGTA
This sequence comes from Pachypanchax playfairii, assembly GCA_006937955.1. Taxonomy (NCBI): domain Eukaryota; kingdom Metazoa; phylum Chordata; class Actinopteri; order Cyprinodontiformes; family Aplocheilidae; genus Pachypanchax; species Pachypanchax playfairii. Next base: position 1,289,754 of record SSNP01000083.1, read on the forward strand.
TCGGACTCCCAGCTGCAGCCGCTTTCATCTTTGCCTGCTGGCTAATGTTAGCAGCACTTTTTTCCTGAAATTGCTTGTGTAGGTCTGGGTGGCGGTTTTTCAGATGACATATTAAATTTGTGGTGTTGAATGACTTCACGCGGCACCCTTCTCGCATTACCTCGACTTTGCAGGTGTTGCAAACTGCTTTTCGAGTGTCTTCTTTTGACACCGTGAAAAACGCCCACGCCGCTGACATTTTTTCTCCTCTTCAGTTTAACATCCCACAATCCTGTGCTGCCTTTGTGCCACTGAAACTGTGTCCTCACATGCCAACACAAATACACATGGCAAAATCCCCTCTCCCGATACAGCAAGATGGATACGCATCGGTTGTGGTTATCAGCCCAATTTTACTCATCGGACCGATGCAGATAGGTTAAAAAAATGATGAACATCAATACCAATATTTGTGCAGATATATTGTGCATCCCTAGTATGGTATGGTATGGTATGGTATGGTATGGTATGGTATGGTATGGTATGGTATGGTATGGTATGGTATATTGCACTCAATTGTACATGGCTCATTTGTGGACTAACTATAAAAAATTAGTCTTACAGACTTACAATGAGGTGCTTCTGACACGACTGAGATGACAAGTGCAAGTGAGATGTTTGTTACAGTAAGAATCATGAGCTTCCATGCTGCTCTATGAAAACAAATGTATAATTTTATATGTAGACTAAATGCATATGTAAATGAAATTTTATTGTCACTTTTGAACATTAGATATAGTACAATTTGATACCGGTCAAGCTGTGGAGACATTGGTGTTGCTCACTTTTTAAAGTATTTATTTAATAATCGTTATGTTTATTTTCCCTTTTCTTTTTTTTTTTGGACCATGATTCTGTAATAAAGTTGATTGTTTAATTGATTGATAACTACAACATTTCATGGCAATAAACTGATTCTGAAATATAATGTAAAACTATAAAGAAGTTTGAGATCAATTCCTCTGCTTTCCAGTGCTTTATGTCTTAAACTCTGCATCATTCCATATGGCTGTGAAGAAACACTGGGGAACACAATGGTAAAGGAAAGCTGCAGATCATTTAACATCTGGTTTGGTTGGTGTCATCCGAGGTCACACAGAGTGTGAGAGAGGAAAGGGGCTTTTTCCATACAATGTCAGAGCACATTTCCCACCATTTCCAAGGTTTATCATGTTATGTAAATTGACTATTTTCCTACCATATATTTTTGTTTAATTATAACAAAAAGGTCTATAAAAATGCATCCAGACATAGAAACTCAGCTCCTTTTTCTGCTTGTCAGACTTCTCAGCACATGTTTCTGATCAAAAACTATTTTCAAAGCAACTCTTTAACCAAAAAAGGCCCTTTTTATTTTCATATTTTTTTAAAAGTCATTAAAAACTAACTAAAAGATCAATCTATAACTCGGTGACACAATAAAACAGTGATAGTTTTTGAATTGTACCTTAAAACGTCTTGCCCCCGTGTGAATGCTCAGATTCTTTATTTAATTTCTGAATGTCAGTTACTTGGTGCTGCAGAAGCTCCAGTTCCAGTAATGAACAAAGCAATAAAATCATACCGAGGGTATCACAGGGCTCGTTCTTCCAAGAGCAGATGTCGAGTCCCGTGAGGAGGATGGCATGGTCGTGGTGTCGGCCCTCTCTGCCTCCCAGAGTTGACTGCCAGCGGCAGAAGCTGTTTAGTGTGTGGTCAGCATGATGGTTAATCACCAAACCATTCTGAGTTCAAACAGAGGCAGACAGAAACATGTCATGGTCTTTTAGAACTAAAACATTTCAACCCAACTACTTGCAAAACTGAAATCCTTTGCTAATTTACTGGTCTTCTATAAAAACACAAAGCAGTGATGTCTATAATTTGACAGATGTGTTTCACCTGCTTGAGCTGGAACAGCTCACCTTTTAGTATCATCTTTGCTAAAACGCAGCATTCAGGTGTTTCACTGTGTCTAAATAGAGGTTACACAACTGAGTGCAGAATGAGAACATTTAGGAAAATGTTATTGTGGGAACATATAAAGATTCTAAGAGGTTAGGACAACCAAGAGATAAACCTTTAATCTGTTTCTTCATTCTTTATATTTTTTGATGCTTTATGGAGGGGGGTTCATCTAACATCTTGAAGCTCACCTGCTCCTCATCCAAAAGGACAAGACCCACTATGACTATGTTGATATTCCCTCCTATTGTGCCATCTTTAAACAAACTGGAAACCTACAACAGAGATCAAACAAACAGATGAAAAATGTCATTGATGCAGCTTTTAATAAACTTAACTACTAGTATAAAATTAAAAACAGTTACACTCAAAGGTCAATGCATATCACCTACTGCCTTTCATGCCAAATTTTAAACTAAGAGCTTCTCGTGCTGAGAAATAATAAAATTACTGGTAACATTTTGAAAATAGCATTACACCATCTCATGTAATGGTTATTGCTTGTAGTGCTTACATACAGTATACTGTGAATGACTCTCAGCTAAAGACCACCAAATTTTAAGTCAGTGTTTGTAAATTTGACTTGAGTTTTAGCCATTTTTCTATTTGCTAATGTCTATTGGCTGTGGCGGCCATCTTGAACAAGTTTGACAAAAGTTAATCCATTGTAAACATATGTCCAAGAAAGACTCTCTGAATGTTCCATTTAAACCTTTCTATCTTTTTTTGTCTTCTTTTACATTCATTTATTCCACATGCTCCTTGTTTAGTTGTTTCTTTGGACTGACACACAAAAAGACACACAGTTTTATACAAAAAGCTCTGAGGTCAGTGAAAGAAGAAAAGCTACATGCTGTATATTAAAAGCACAGTGTTTAGCTTATTGTCATGTTTGCACATCCTGCTCTGATCAAAAGAATTTGAGCAAATGACTGTGTTTCACTACCACATGGGGGAAACAGTCTCCATGGAGCTTCAGTGTTTTGAAATACGCAGCATAAAGTTTGTTTCTTTAAATTAGCAATTGTAAAATGTTTTATAAGGTCTTTTCACTCTGCCTCGGGTAAAACATAAATCTAAGCAAATAATGGGTTTCTTTATTTAATTACCTTTTCTACAAGTATTCGTTTTCACTCCCTGGAGAGCTGGCAGGTGGGGTGTTAAGGATTTGGGTATTTTCTGTGAAACCCCATACCGTAGTAAGTTGGTGAGCTGAGACGGTTCCAACTGGGTTCCTGACTAAGAAGGAACTATGTTTTCAAAATAGACGGATTATCTTTGGATTTGTCGCTCCATCATTAAGTAGCAAAGAAAGTGTGATAGAATTCGCTCACGGGTCATTTGAGAGGAGCAGCAGGACGTTGTGAGTGTTTCACCCATGATCTCATTCGCATATTAGTTTCATGTTTGTAGATGTCGTCTTTCTGATAACTACCAGGTCTTAGAGATGAAGCAAAAAACGTCAGAGATATCAGCTTACGAAAGCCTAAGCTATGGTGCACCGTATTTAAACTGCAGATAATATTACGTCCTGTATAACAACACATGAAAAGAATCTTGAAATAACAGACTTAAAAAATAAAACAAACCCCTGCAAGCTCATAGCCTCGTCTTTAAAACACTGTATTTAATTAAAAATATTTTTATTGATGTTTAGTTTTATTTTGGACCAACAGCAAGCACGTACATGGAAAGAGGAATGTTCCAGGGATATTTGATTATAAGAAAAACAAGAGGGTCATTTCTAAAAATTTCATATCTATGCCTTTCAACTACATTTTGTCAATTGCAGCTGCAATCATTGTTATGAACGGAACACTTCACTAAATTAATGGCAAGTTTCTGAGCAATACTAGTCTTAGAATTTAAATAACATTAATTATAAGTCTAATAAATTACCCCATGGGAAAATCTGCAAAAGACTAATAAATAATTCTTTGAGTCTTTACTTCACTTTTAAAACAAGGTGTTCATGGGACTGTTAAAGTAATTTACCATCATCATATAGCAGCTAGCTTTGTAATGCTAATGCTAGCTAATGTTTTTTTTGCCTTCCTGTGTAAGAATACGCCAACTAACAGTATTTTCCTTGGTAGTTACATATACTCACAGCATATTTTATTATGATATTCATTTTTTCTGTTGCTCTAACACATATTGTTGATTGTAAGTTGCTGTGGCAGCATCCCTCATGCTGTTTCTAAACATGTCAAATATTTGATTATGGACACTTTTAGGTTTAGTCTTTTACATAAAACCTAGTTATAAGTCTTATTGCCAAGTTAATTAATATTAATAAATTCCTGTATCAGTTTTTCATTTGCTATCTTTTGTTTTTTCACAAACTATTTCTTGATTTTCAAACACTTGAGGGTCATTTTTGGTAATAGTTGCCTTCTTGTAATCTAAAGTAATGGAAATATACCTCTCCACTCCAGTTAATAAAAGTTTTACTAACATGTAATAGATCATGACATGCATAGCTTGATGCTGGATCACAAACCTTATCTGAACATGTTAAGTTGAACAGTACATGTTCCAGTCATGACAGAAGGAAAAATATTCTTACTGCATGCTTTTCTTACATTGTCAAGCCCTAATTTAAAGACTATGGTATGTTCAGGTGTCTGTTGCCACCAGATCCAAACAGCAAGGACCCAGAACATGTGCAACCTGCCTCATGTTAGCAGCGCTCACACAAATATACACACATCAGTTATCATGTTTGTTTCTCTCACCATGTTAAGGACAGTTAGAACATATGTGGTGATGTTTTCATGGCCATGATTGTCCATCATCTTTCTGTCTACAACCACCAATGTCTCCACATTGAGCTTCTGATTGGGTTGATTCTTCATTAGCACGGCCCGTTTGTTCCTGGGGATGAACTTGTACTCATCTGGAAGGATAAACACATCCTCCTCGGGGGGTTTGGGCATATCTGTAAAAACAGTTCAACGCAGAGAGGTGAACTCAGGGCAAATTAATTGATAAACTCAGTATATTTTAAAATCAATTCATGTGTTAACCCATCGGACGCTTGCTGTAGAGTAACAGAGGAAATCTGATTGGATCTGATCAAGGATCTGATTGGCAAATCTTCCTTTCCACATCTAATCATGCATGTGGTAAAATACCTAATGTTGATATACAAGCTGGCTACTGAACCCTTTTTTGGCTCACTTTCTTTAGCTTTATGCAGCTACAGTAAATCCAAAAATAAATCACAACAGATTGATTGGAAGATCAATCAAAACAGGTTATCAAAACATTGTGTTTAGTGTTTAAATCAGATAAAAGAAAAGGGAGATTGCTTATAGGGGCGAAAAGCAGGTGAGTGACCATGGTGTCTTTTGGACTAGAATGTTGCACAGGTGTTCAGTGATGTCAGCTTGTGGAAATGTAAACAACAGTGTGTTTTCCCAGGGGGGCATGCAGCTGGAGTTTTCCAAGGGAAAAACAGTAGTGTTCCAGTGACGCAAGCAGTGTTAATCGATTTCATGCAAAAAAAACATTTTTTATTGAAGGGTTGACATGTTTTCTATGTGTGGATAATATTATAAGTGATTCCACAACACAAAATTCAAAGGTTCTATATCATGCAAAAGCAACTTTTTGGAGCTTTTAACCATGTTGTGATGCTATTTCCATATTAATCACCCCCTCAATAGTTTTTGGCTTCATTCACACATTTCTCAGTTATCATCCTGCACTCTGAGCAGCTGCTCCACCCTCTCCTGCTAAATGATCCACTCATAACATAGTGATGTAATGCCAAGTCAAAATGTAAAGTCAAAATCTTAACTCAGCAGCTACATCATTAGTGCAGTAAAGTGTTTTTTACAATACTTGTCCTTAAACCCTCAGTTATGATGTTATTTCTGTACATGGACAGGAAACAGTTGCCGAAATGTTTAATTAATCCAAACATAATGTGCAGTATAACAATGAGAAATTGCCCTTACATACATTTCTTCCTTCTCCCACAGAAGTGCTGCCTCTGCTTCTCCCTGCGTCTGTAATCACCGTGGTGCTGGCCGCCTCTGTGGTGCTTCAGTTCGCTGTAACTTGTGCTGTTTTGGTTGTCGTGGGAAGAATCCCCTTGCTTTAGCAGAGTGCTGTAGGGATCTTCATTATCTGTTGATTCAGTTTTTTGGGGGAAACCTCTGTGTGAATCTGCGGATCGCTTCCGCAGCAGCCGAGACTCGCCGTGTGTCCACAAGTCCCCGTGGCTCTTGTAGAGAATATGCGGTTGGTGACTGTCAGATGCCGTGAAGTTCTCCTTCTCTGTGAGGCTGCGTGACACTGGTCTCAGAAAGTAGTCTGCATCTTGTGTTCGAATCAAACCTGACTAAAGGCAAAACAAAATGTTCCATTAGTCTTATTACACTCCATTCTGATAAGTCTGCGCTAACTTCACATTGCACTCATGTTCTAATGTCAGCATAAATTAAACAGATAAGACTTTTATCTAGTCTTTCTGCAACAGCTGTTGTAAAGCAGTGGATTTGTTAGAAGTGTCCTACACAGTGAGCTGATTTGGTCTCTCAGACTGAAAGTAGCCTAAAGGACTGAAGTTATATAATGTTCACGACACTTAACCTGCTTCAGCTATTTGTAGAACTTCCTGACTCTGTCAACAATTAGGCAGGACCTGACCTTTGGTCACTGTAAACCTGAACCCACTAAATTTCGGTCCTGTTTAATTACGGGCAAGGCATTTTAGCCCTTAACATCTGTTTTGCTGTTCAGGGTCAGCTGGTATTAGTTATCAGCTAAATCTAAGAAGGACTCGGTCAAAGAGAAGGGCTCTCAAAGAGCCACAGGGGGTCATTAATGTGAACACAGTAACTTTGCAAGAAGCAAAGAAAAAACAACCGTCTGAACTGAAAATAGATTCCTACATGATAAATATCTTTTTCTCTTGGAAACATCTTAAAATGTTACAATATTTTATTCTTTGGAGTATTTCTGTCTTAATCCAAGCAGATTAATCCTTAATCTGAGCATTGAGACACATTCAAAGAGCTGGAGATACTTTTTAGTTCTCATTTTTGGACATGTTCAGATAAATCACGCCAGTGTTGACATGGAAAATACCTTTAACGGACTTCTGTCTTTTTTCCTCCTACAACACTGAGTAAAATGTGAAGTCTTTTGTAGGTGCAGTCCAAAATCTATTGAAACAGTTTAATATGTAACTGGCAAAATGTATGTGAGTGGGACAGTCTAACGTGGTAAAAGGTTGGCGTTTACAGGTGAAAATAGGAACACATGGGTATAGATATTAACTAGTATGTGTATATTTTATACATATAACTACATTCAAAAACATTTAAATATAAATAATAACTCAAACCTTAAGTAGTGATGATGCTACTCAAAAGTTTCTTGACTATAATATTACACATCAGTTACAAACATTGGCCTTGACCTCACCAACAGATTATAAGTAAAAAAAGTGAAAAGTAAAAAAGCTCAGTAGAGTAGTTGCAGAAGTGTCAACTTTGTCTTCAATGACTCAGCGATGATACAGAAGCCAAACTGCTTTGTTCTCTCTGTAGCAGCATGAATGTTAACACCTTGCTCTACCCAGGTTTGATAAAAAACATCTGTAATTCTGTGTAAGTCCTTACATTTTAAATTCATGTCTTCATGCCCTTTCAACAGGCTGAATGAGAGAATTAGATGTTTACACGTGTTATTGTGTCAGATAATCATCATTTTGCAAGTAACTGTAGGGTAAGACAAAAAAAACAAAGACACATCAAAACTTTTCAGAAGACGTGTTCACAGCCAGAAACACACTCAATGTTTGGTGATTCACATCGTTTACCATCTTTCAAGAAAAAAAAAAAATGTCTGATGTCCATGAACTATTTTTTAAAAGTCAAAGAATGCTCCAGCTGTGGTTTTCTTTAATGTTCTGAACAATGTAAAACAGAGCTGTACTACTAAAGTGTTAATCTCTTTGAAAACTACATCAATTTACTTTCTTTGTGTTTAAGAAATATAAACTATTTTTGAAGATTGTATTAATTGGTTTTTAACTACCGGTAAATTGGGTTACCCTCAAATTCTCCCCCAAATTAAAATATTTTACTCTCTGTTTTGCACTAATTACAGCTGTGAGCTTTAACCCTCAGATGGGCTGTGTTTCTAAATTTGGGACATCAAGACATTTGGATTTTTGTCCTAATTCTCAAAGCAAAACTAATCCTGCCACTTCAGACCATAATTGTTGTCAAGCAATCATCAATTAATACCACAGATCCTCAGTCTAGTAGAGGTGAGAGCTTTGAATTTAACTTAAGAAGGAAAAAACTACAGTGTAGTTATACAAACATGCTTTCAGTTCTACTAAAGGATCAAGTTTCATATAGAAGTCCACAAAAATGTCATGTATTTCAAGCTATTCATCAATCCTTCAGTGATGACACTTTTCCCAGATTCTACAACTTCCCTACAGGTGGATGCTGTCACTGATGTACATCACCTTGGGCTAGGATTGCTTCAAAAGATGAGAGACATTGAGTTTTCTTAAGGCTCAAAACTTGTTGTCTCAGCAGAACAGAAAAAAAAATTGTTTGAACTCTTCGAGTGTCTCTCACTTTTTTCTTTAGGCGAAGCATGCTCTTTCTGGCTACCCTTCAAACAAATCTATCTTTCTGGTTAAAATGAACAGTCAACTCATTATCTCTTTTGTGAATCTCTTGAACTCCTTCAAGATTACCTTTGGTTTTTTTGGGCCAGATAGTTAAAAGGGCTCTCAGAGGCTCATGAGGACAACTCGTTTCACTAGAGAGTGGTTTTAAAAACCTGGATGTTTGCTTTTTCACTACAAAAGGAACACTGTGATTGTGCAACACTAAGTCAACAGCCAGCACGGCTAAATTAAATTATGCAAGTGACATTCACCAGCAACAATGAAGGACTCTGTATTTTAAGCTCTTTGTGTTGTTGGTTTGATTTTTAAAGAAGAGTTTGAAGGACTGGGTACAAAGCTAAGAGGAGAAGATTCATACAAAAGATCAGCCTTCTTTGTGTTGCACATGTTTTTCTGAGGTTTCTGTTGAATATTTTAGCTCCACAGGTGTTCTTACCTTCATAGTGGGTGTGAAAACAGGTCAACAACTTCTCTTTCAGTTTTAATCTCTCAAACTACGCAGGTGACGATAACACCCGAGTTCTCCCGAGTCTGAACTGCATGTATCTGTTTCGTCACAACTCCTTTGTTGGTTAGTATTCGGCAGCTCCCGCAGTTGAAACCACACCTAGCATGCTGCTGGCTAAAAGCTGTTAGCATAAGATGTAGCAAACAGGAAAAGAGAATGTCTGCTGTTGCCATGCGCAGCGGGGCAAAAAACAGTATACCTTGCTCTCATAGGCTAGTTTGTTAGCCAATCAGAGTCCAGCAAATTCAAATAATGAATATGAACGAGCTGCTGACGAAGCAGTTGAAGCAGCCTGACGGAAGGAGCCAGAACCACCCGAATTTTAATGCTGACAGATTGAAAGGTCTGTTAATCAGTGTTTCCTGACGTTTTTTATATATAAAATGTTTCATATTACTGGTTAATACTTAAGAAATAACCACAAAGTCCTGAAATTTGTATGAAATGGCCTCTTTAAACAGTTTCTTTTTTAGCAGTCCAAACCAAGTTTTATTAGCCAAGGAACCTTTGTTCTCCTTGCATCACTGGGAAGCCTCTGTTGAATTAATCTCTAATTTAAAAACAGATTTTTTAAAATGATCCAATTAATGCACCTATAAGGACTGAAATGTTAATAATTAATCAACGATTGTTCCACCTGTCCAAAAACAAAAAATGGCAAACTACTACAGATGTTTATCAGGACTGTGACGGAGTGTCCTGTTCTCTATCTTCAATCAATTCCTTCTTGCCTGGTCAATCAGTTCTGATTGGCCAAATCCAACTACTGCAATTAATTTAAAATAATTTGCAAACAACTTTAGAAAAAAAAGGTTAATGAAACAAGTCAATAGTTTCCAGTTTCAGTTTTGTCCATGATATTAAATGTGGTAAAGAGGATTTTACCACGAATGAGAAGCTCAAATGGCTGTTTGTCATTTTTCGAATAGTGCGCATACGTTTTCAAACTCTGGACTGAAGATTGTATATAAAGTTTGTCTCAGGATTCTGCATCAGTTTGTTGGTTCCTTTGTAAAGAATAACATCAACAATGAAATGTTTTAATCAAAAACTGCACAAAAGCAGCTTTATTTCCATGAACTTACAACACTGTAAAAAACAGTTCCATGTGTAACAGCTCTGATTCATGACTCCATGCTACTAGTACTAGATGAAAATGCTTCTAAATCAGTGTTGAAATCTGTACAATTTGTTCATCACCATAATGTTAAATAATCAGATCTGATCATTGAAACCCTCACTGCTTTCTATGACATCATCCACATACATGTGTATGTCATGTGCCACTAGAAAGGAAGAGAAATCCACATTTTATCACTCAGATGTTCTTTTATTACAAGTCATATGGCCTTTTGGCCAGTCACTTTAAAATATTTGTTTTATTTTACCACACAAGGTAAAGGGTGAAGGGTTAATTTATTAACCCAAATGAGATGAAAGAAATTAGGTGGAGATTACTAATGCACTTTCACTTTCAACTGCTGCTTTCCTGCCAGTAGTCAAGAAACACTTCAACCAGCATAATTACTTTAAATCACATGCGACACAAGCAGTGCATGATTCCACATGGCACCTGCCCCACCACAGCGTAATCACAAGCAACTGTCAACTTTTTGTTTCAAGTCACACTGAGGCCTCAGACCAAAACAGTGATGCTGTCAACTTTCAAAACCTTCACATATTACTCATTTATTCTGACTGGGTGGACCCTTCTGATTTTCTTTTTGTCACAAGAAGTTCTGTTTGGTTAGCTTGCAAAAGTAAAATGGGATAGAACAGACAAAGGAGAAGAAATCTAGGACAGTATAAGACAGCCATAGGGCTCACACCTGCAGCCTGTAGACAAAAATATTTAGTTGTCATAGAAACGGTCATGATCTGATATAAATTAAACAGTAGTCTGGAGGTAATCTGGCTGAAACTCTTTCAAGTGGAGGCAACTGTAGACTGTAGTACTTACAGTAAGAACATTATGATTGGTGATGCATTTAAAATTCACAATCTTATGTCAGAGGCCAGTGCAGCCTGTCCTGCTTCAAATTATGTACAACCAAGCCACACGTGTGAGACCTACATCATGTATGAACTACCAGTGCTGCCATCACACTCCTCCCACGACCCCTGTATGCTAACATGGAAATAACCCCCCATGACTTTGCTGTGGAAGTTATACTCCAACCCACTGGGGGATGACTGTAGCTTAGGGGAACACCAGATGACCACCAACCAGAGGGTTGCTGGTTCAATGCAAGCTTCTCACCCCATGTGTCTCCTCAGGATACTTTACCTCCATCACCACACCAACACATTTTTAATTTATACAGTTAGATCATACTTCTTGTTAGGGTCACAACCAGATTTGTCCCAAATGTATTGGACTCACTTTAACCCAAAAGATAGTCAAGTCTAATAAATTATTTTAACAAATTTCTAATTCAATTTTAAATCACATTAAAACCAGAGGTCAAATCAGTTTGGGGTCAAATACCAAGAGTTTTTCTGTCTTGCATGTTAGTAATTAAAGAAAAAATACAATTGTAACTTGTATTGAGAAGAAAGACCCTACCTACTGCAATAAATGAATAAATAACGTAAAAGTACTTTAAAATAGTTTAAGTCACACTGCATGAGTTTGTACTTCATTAAATGGCATATAGAAGACCAGTATGTCTATGTTGCAGTGGTAAGATGAAACTTTCCTGCAATGTCTGAAACTGTTCATTCTAAAAGGGAAACGTTTTGCTAGAAAGTTTTTGATAGAATTTTGAGAACTCCTGCAAATGTACAGTTTTATGTTAATTAGAATCACCCAAAGCCATTAAAGTATCTTGCAAAGGTATCCATACACCTGACCTTTTCCACATTTTTTAAATCACAACTACAATCTTAAAGTTTGTTTGGCTTTTGCTGAGATTTTATGAGCTCAATGAACACAAAGTTGTGCATAATTGTGAAGTAGAATATAACTGATGAATGGTTCTCTAAAATTTGCACAAATAAAAATGTGAAAAGTCTGATATTTATTAGTGTTCAGTCCCCTTTACTTTGATATTTTCATCTATTTAATTATTAGTAAATCAAGTCCACCTGTGTGTAACTTAACTACAGCATAAGTACAGCTGCTCTGTGACGGCCTCAGAGATTTGTTACAGAACACTGCTGATCAAACAGCAAAGAACACACCTGACACTTCAGGGGTAAAGCTGTTATAAATCAATATCCCAAGCTTTAACATGTTACCGGTCAAGCCATTACTCCAACAGAAAATTTACTTTTTTGACTTATCAGCCTCAGCTCTACAAGACATGGTTGTCCACCCAAATTGACAGGCCAGTCAAGGAGAGCATAAATCATAGACACAACCAAGAGGCCCCTTAGTAATTCTGGAGGAACTGCAGAGATCCACAACTCAGATAGTGCAATCTGTTCACAGAACTACTATTAGTTGTGAGCATCACAAATCTGGCCTTTCTAAAAGATATTTACATTTTTGAAAGAAGAAAGCCATTGTTGAATGACAGCTATAACAAAGTTTCATTTACATTTAAAATCATGTAGGGGACACAACAAACAGGTAGAAGGTGATCTGGTCAGATGAGACCAAAGGTAAACCTTTTACCCTAAATGCAAAGTGTGGCAGAAAACTAACACTATATATCCCCCTCAACACGCTATTCCCACTATGAAACATGGTGGTGGCAGCATCATCGTGTGGGGATGACCTTCTTCAACAGGGACAAGGAAAGTTATTTGATGGGAAGATGGATGGGACTAACTACAGGGCAATCATGGAATAAAACCTTTTGGCAGCTGCAAAAGACTTGAGACTGGGGCGGAGGTTCAATTTCCAACAGGATGACGATTCTAAAAATACAATACATACAACATACAACGACTAAAGAATGTTCATATGTCAAAGTCCAGACTTGAATCCAGGTGATAGTCTGTGGCAAGACTTGAAATTTGCTGTTCACAGATGAAACGCCTTACCATTTCTCTTCCTGACAGCCTGATGAATCTTTATACATCAGCCCCATTCAGGCTTTAAAACATGCATCTGCACTTCTGTCCACACATATATAGGCCACTGTGTTCAGAGATTAGGTCACACTAGTCCCTTTCCTAAATTGCAAAGTCATCAGATTACACACTGTGCTCAGCGAGGTGCAAATAGCAGTCATAAAATGCTGAAACACTACTTGGGAGGGCGCAAACAGCTGGACTCTCTGGAGTCAAGACTTCTCTAGACATGCAGCAACAGGAATGAGGCGTGTGGGTAAAAAATACAGCGGAAACGAAGGGAAGGGGGGTTGGAGCATTCAGTACATTATAAGACTTACCTGAATGGGAACAGTTCACAGGTCTTTTGTTTCTTTTTCCAGATTAATTGTTGATTTCCAAATTATATGAGACCTGTTTCATAAACTAAATGCCAATTAGTTTAAAAATGTTCTAAAACTGAGTCTCATCTGTTCTTAAAACAAAGAGTTATTTTGTCTCTTTGACAGAAGAAACGGTGACTGATTTTTGGCAAATTATAAACTGCTAACATTTTTCTCCAGATCAACTGATAAATCTTATGTTAAAAAAGTGAAAACGGCATGGGAGGACCACACACTGCTCATCAAAGCTCGATCACATCAATACCACACATAATATTGGAAATCCCAGAGGTGGAACACGTGCAGCATTTTATTATCACTACTACTACTTGCCTCAAGGCAAGTTACACACTTGTCCTTTTACAAGAAGAACACGCTCAGCAGGCAGAACGTTCAGCAAGTAGAACGTTCATCAGGCAGAATGTTCAGCAGGCAGAACGTTCAGCAAGTAGAACTTTCAGCAGGCAGAATGTTCAGCAGGCAGAACGTTCAGCAAGTAGAACTTTCAGCAGGCAGAATGTTCAGCAGGCAGAACGTTCAGCAAGTAGAACTTTCAGCAGGCAGAACGTTCAGCAAGTAGAACTTTAAGCAGGCAAAATGTTCAGCAGGCAGAACGTTCAGCAAGTAGAACTTTCAGCAGGCAGAATGTTCAGCAAGTAGAACTTTCAGCAGGCAGAATGTTCAGCAGGCAGAACGTTCAGCAAGTAGAACTTTCAGCAGGCAGAACGTTCAGCAAGTAGAACTTTAAGCAGGCAAAATGTTCAGCAGGCAGAACGTTCAGCAAGTAGAACTTTCAGCAGGCAGAATGTTCAGCAAGTAGAACTTTCAGCAGGCAGAATGTTCAGCAAGTAGAACTTTCAGCAGGCAAAATGTTCAGCAGGCAGAACGTTCAGCAAGTAGAACTTTCAGCAGGCAGAATGTTCAGCAAGTAGAACGATCAGCAGGCAGAACGATCAGCAGGCAGAACGTTCAGCAGGCAGGACGATCAGCAGGCAGAACGTTCAGCAAGTAGAACTTTCAGCAGGCAGAATGTTCAGCAGGTAGAACGTTCAGCAGGCAGAACGTTCAGCAAGTAGAACGATCAGCAGGCAGAACGTTCAGCAGGCAGAACGTTCAGCAAGTAGAACGATCAGCAGGCAGAACGTTCAGCAGGCAGAACGATCAGCAGGCAGAACGTTCAGCAGGCAGAACGTTTAGCAGGTAGAACATTCAGCAGGTACAACATTCAGCAGGTTTCGATGACACCAAAGTTGGATTTTTTTACATGTGCGTGAAACTGCAGTGAATAAACACATATGTCTAAAAATACATGTACAAAGCTATTAAAGCTTAATTTGTGGTTGATACATTGTCAGAAAAAAAGGTTAATTTAAAGGCAGTGTGTCCACAGTCCTCTAAACACAACTCTTGCTTTTAAGTTTTTTAATGTTTCTTCTTAAGAAAGTGCAACAAAACCCATTAATAAAGAAAAGGGTCAAAACTAAGTTGAAAATCTATAATTTAACATATATTTCAAACAAAATCTCTAATAACTGAGGTGAAAATTGACACTATGTTTCCTTTGCTGTTTAGCCTACTTTATTTTTCAATTTAACTATAAAAATTAATGAATTATCTGTGTTTGTCATGACTGAGCTGCTTTAATGTCCATGTCATTTTATTTCAGTTTGTAATCATGTAGCTGCTGCTTTACTTAAGTTTTACTTGTGAATATAGTTAAAATTCTCATGCATTACTATAAAATAAAACACATCATACTTGACTGAAACAATGCCTGCAAAGCCCCCCCCCCCAATAACCTCATGACACCCTGACCCAGACAGAATCCAGACTAAATGCATGAGGAAGTAACATAAAGTCCACATGACGGAGGGACAGTTTTATGATTTTCTCTTTTATGTAAGTGAATATAAAGACTATAAAATCATTTGGCAGGTAAAATGTGAACTTAGTGAGACTGGCATGCTACTTTTGTTTCAGTATTTTTTATAGTTTATCTCCCTTCGTCATCAAAGCTGAGAGGAACCGCTAGGGACTGCCTGAAGGATATAGTTGAAAATGTAATTTCTACTTATTTTACAACATCACACTCCCTAAAAGGGGATTTTCAGTGTTTCAGACTGCCAGAGTGGGAGTTAAAGTCCCTTATATACTTTATTTTATGCTTCTCTTTTAGGTTGTTTTTCTTATTTATAGTTTTCTCTCAGCCGGCACTTACACTGAATTTCTAAGTCACTCTATATTTAGATAGAAAATGATGATTTCTCAGAAGAATGACAGAGAAAATAATGGAGGTATTGCATTTAGGTATCAAGTGATGTTGTTCTCAGGTCAATTTTTACCTGTTGCTGGTCAAATAAGAAACTGGCAAATGTACAATGTTGTAGATTCTTGATGGACATATCTGGTGAATCATCCTATACAGACACACAACTGTGTTTTGGTCCTTTCAGTAAAAGTTGGATTGACCTGCAGTCTATCGACTGGGACCTCTCTGTACTGAGTCTCCATATGTATGTGTGGGTTTTCTCCAGGAACAGACCAAACACATGCATGTTTGGTTACTAGACAACTCTAAAATGAGTGTGAGTGTATGATTGGTAGTTTGTATCTAAGTGGTCCTCCGAGGCTCTGAACATAAAACAATAAGGAATATAAAAAGTGGATGGATACTGTATTCATTTTTACTGTACTGTATAACTCATGCCACTACATGTCATATCCCAACATTTGATCCATCCCTCCAAAAATGACACTAAGATAATTTTGTTTCAACCTCCTCATCNATGTCAACAAGTTCTGCAGAGACCTGCTCATCTAAACCAGGTGTGTTGAAGCAGAGGAACATCTAAAATCTGCAGGATGGTGGCCCTGTGGTCTAGAGAAAAGTGCATATTGAAAATCAAAGTTGGCACTTCAGGGAGATGAGAAAGGGTCCGTATGAGTATCAAACAACTATCCTGAGGTAAAATGCAAGATTTTGTTTTAGGGTGAAAATAAATGTTTGCATTTGCATCAACTAATAATCACCAAGATATTGCTTTGAAAATGTGTAATACTAAAAACATGCTGTTTAGAGTATGGAGACATCAAGGCATTTTAACAGCTCTTGTCTTTCCCATGAAGTCTAAATATCTGATTGCTGATAAAGATTTAGAAGTTCACTAATTCCCATCAGAAAGAGGCTAATTCCCTCCGATACACAGTTCATCCTGGCCAGCAGGAGCCATGAGAACCACAGACTCTGAATCCCTGGACCTTTATGGCTAAATCTTTTATTAGGAACTGACCTTAAAACACACAAACTCATGAGATACATTTTTTAATTCCTAAAATATACCACTTTTAATCTGTAATTTTAGAAGGCAAATATAAACAGCAATTTAGCCTCCAGAAGCCAGCTGGCATTGATTTAGTTTAAGTTCTTAGTTTTAAGCACAACTGCTTCATTAAAACTGAGAATATTACATAAGTGATTTCAAAACTGAGAGAATTAACAGCTAAGAGGGCGTCAACAACACTAGTGGTCTTTAGGTGTGGGGGTGGGGGTGGATGGGGGGTGTTCTCTCTGGTTTTCAGTGTCATCCTTACAGTAATGTTTTCTTTATGCTTCTCCATCCAAAAAGACCAATAATTTAACCAACATTATTAAACAGCAATCCCAAAATTTTTAAACCCAGGCTAACGTTCTTCTTTAAATATGTAAAAAATATCATTTAATTCTTCACTGAAATCTCTGTCTCGCTCACTCTCCATGTCTGTTTACATAAACACTAACACTGACCAAGATGAGATACATTCATTTTACACACATTTTTTGCTTACTTTTTCAACTTCAGTAGTTTTATGAAACATTTTATAAAATCATCTATATTAATATCATGTGGAAAAATACATTATTTATATAAGTTTTAAACATTTTTTAATCTACTTTATATTTTCTGTTTTTCATTTTGGTGACAGATAAGATCATCTTAAAGGAACAAGTTCATTTACAGAAAATGGTATGATTACCTTAACTTATATGACTTAAAAATGTTGTTTTGTAAAATTGTAGACAGCTAGACATCCCTGTTTTACCATGAATTTTGTGATCATTTGCAATAGAAATTGGTGTTGATGTTAGCTAGCTAGCACTTCTGGTTCAGAATGTAAAATCTGAATTTCAAATTATTTCTGCCAGAATCACCTGCCAGCACAAAACTGAGAACAGTGTAAAGATTCATGTGTTTGCATGAACTACTATATACAATATATATATAATATGGCAGAAGCTTCTATTTGCTCTAGCCCTGCTGGGACTAGCCATTAGCTCATCAGTCCAATCAGTACTAATCTCTGTTTCTCCAAGCTGAGATGATTCAAAGACATCCACAACAGCTTATGATGTTGATTGATCAAAACTTTTTTTGCAGAAACTTTACAAGATCTTCACTATTTATTTAAGGAATGTCAAAAAAAAGTTTGGATCTTTGACTGAACTTCATGTGTCAGGCAGAAATTATTTGCATAACCTAAATATACTCATTGTTTAGCGTTTTCCTGGTTAACAAACCAAACTTGACATGGTCAGATGCTGTACTTGTCTTAAGTTCATTATTCTTTTGTGGATTTTGTTAACAAATTGTTATACAAATTACTGAAAATCTGGTCAGACTTGTCTATGTGTCTTAATCTTCTTATATAGCTCCTCCTGCTACCTGCAACATGATTCTATACTTGTTCAGACTCACCATCCCCAAGCATGTGGACAGTGCCACTGAGGAGTTGACCCTTGACCTCAGCGACCCCTGGTAAAAGCAGTGGTTGTCTTGGTGGTAGGCCCTAAGGCTTTTGGTGCCATTTTTTCCCAGGACCTGAACAATAAAGCCAGGTGCAATAAGGCTCCCCGATGCCTCCCTCAGCTCCATGTGGAAGTCCTGGCCCAAGCCTCTGAGCCTGAAATGGACCATTTCACCACTGCCGTCGGTAGTTGATGAGCCAGGATCTGGAGTCAGGGATCTACGACGTCTTCTACGTTTATGGTGCATGATTTCATGAGAGATGTACACACCTTGATGGTCGACCTCGAACGGAGTTACAATTTCATATTCTGGGAAAGAAGTAAAGTATCATGAAGACAAAAGAACACAACAAAAAGTGATGGATGAATGTTTTTAAGACAAAATAGAATTTAAAAAACACTGCGTTATAACACCGTCAAAATTTGATTGTGATTATTGCATTATCATCTTGGAAAATACCTGTACCTGTGGAAATTCAATATAAAAACCTGGTCATTTAGTATAATCTACCATGGTAATGCTACACCTACAGGTAGACGCAAGGCATGATGGGAGCATCATTTCATGCTCTTCCTACTGTAACATTCCCATATCACCCTGAAGCAGGTTATACATGGTAAATATCCTGTATTTGTATAGCGCTTTTCTAGCTAACACTCACACAACCCAATACGCAGATGGGGGGGCAACATGGAGTTCAGTGTCTTGCCCAAGGACACTTCGACATGTGGCGGTGGAAGCCGGAATCGATCCACCAACCTTCAAGTTGGAGGACAACCGCTCTAACCACTGAGCCACAGCCGCCCTAGACTTAACAGACCTCATGACCCTTTTCTGTTGCTCCACTGTCCACGTTTTAATGCTCTCAAACAACATTTAACCCTTTTATTCTTTAATAGCCTTATTAATGAAGCAATTGTTGTTACTGAAGTGAAGTTAAAATCTCACCTGTTGCAAGTAATGCTCTGATTTATCTGAGTTTGGAGAAACTGAAATGACTTCTGACTGGACTGAAAAGCAAATGGCTATTTACAGCCAAGACCACAGTGGATTTCTGCCATGATGCAACAACTTTAATCACACAAACTGGTAGACAGTGTGTCATCCCAGGCTGTGTGAATACCAGCGGCGCAGTCTGAGGCTGAAGTAAAGCCTATGCTTGAAATAAACGCACACTCATTAGCCAGTGTATTTGTTTAAAGCACACAGTCTCACAACGTTTGCATGGGATTTAGGATGCGTGACCACAAGTCAAAACTATCATCCATCCCTACAATGTTTCAAGAATGATCAATCTGAGAGTTTGACTGCAAACAGATAAACGGGGACAGGTGTAAAACATAGAAGCTCCTCCCACCACCCAGCCCCCACCCCAAAAAAAGGCTGTTTCTAAATTTGCAGGCTTGTCCTGCTCTCTCAGCATCAACACACACACACACTGTCGGACTGTTTCACTCCCACTCCTAACTGAAAAAGCAGCTGCACTGACCCGTGTCGGACAATATACAAACAAAGAGTCTTCGGGACAGATCACACACACACACTCACACACATTTGGTCTGCTGATGTCTCCTGAACTGACATAAGATTCTGCAGGTTGTTATCTTGTTGGTTTAGTGGCTCCTGACTGCCATTAGCGCTGTTACAACAGTGAATACTCTGTCTCATAGTTAACCCCCGTATGAACAGCAAATCTACACACACACACACACACGCACACACATCTCTCATTCTCAGGTCAAGTCTTTAACATTATTGGACTGTTCAGCATCTGATAACACTGATGAATAGTTGAAAATACTGAGTGAAGGAGCCGACACTCCATGTTTTTAGATCAATTGCATGGTCACCCAGAAAAACAATGTTTTTTTTTTTTAATATTTTTATTTTATTTTATTTTATTCGAGTTCTTTTTTATAGTAACAGAAACAGAAACAATGCAGAGGAAAATGTGCTGCAAAAGAAACTGCTGACTCAGCATTTGGATCCCAAACAAAGAACAACTGAAAGTCTTGGCCTCTCTGAACTTTTTGCCTGCAGTAATAACTGACTAAGCAGACATCAGTGCTCCATCCCTGAATACTCTGGTAAATGTTCAGTAGAAACAACTGAGATAAATATTTATATAAAATAACGTTTTATTGTTTAAATTGTCTCATCAGTGGCTTTCCATAATGAATGCTTTCTTTGAGTTATTTTTATTTTTTTTCATCTATATGTCACTGGTTAAATTGTATCAGGGTTTATGTCGCCCCCCAGTGGTGAAGAGAGGAACCGCAGAGCGCAGGTGAGCGCTGTTTGATGCTGCAGGGCGTTTCGAGGATGGATGTGGTGAAAAGTTTTTCTTCAGGCAAGTTTGTAACCAAAGACCTATTTAACAGGCCAACATCAATGCTCGTGACCACACTGAAGGTTTAGAACTTCAGATAAATGCATTTCATTCATTCAGATAAACTCACCTGTGTGTTGAGGTAAATTGAGAGACTGAAGAAGAACCGATGCGCCTTCAGGAGAGTCAGCGCCATTGTTTAAAAGTGCGCTCTGTGTGGGGAAAACAAAATAAACGGGACTTTATTTGTTTATGTGGCAAATCATCGTGTAATGTGATCCGTATGTGTTGCTCTTTGTGAAACAATGCGATCATTCAAAGAGCTCTGCAGCGGACGTGGTTGTTTCAACACACTTACTTTGCTCGCTGTGAAAAAGTAGAGGAGATGGAACAAAAGCAGTTTCCAGTTTATCCACCCTG
The DNA here is from genome assembly GCA_006937955.1 of Pachypanchax playfairii. Taxonomy (NCBI): domain Eukaryota; kingdom Metazoa; phylum Chordata; class Actinopteri; order Cyprinodontiformes; family Aplocheilidae; genus Pachypanchax; species Pachypanchax playfairii. The sequence goes on from SSNP01000083.1 coordinate 1,310,827, forward strand.
CTCGAGAAAAGCGCAGGAAAATCATGTTTCTGGGACACTTTTAACTCCGATGAAGCCAAAACAAGACAGAAATACTTTCCAGCAGCTTGAAGTCAGAAATCCAACAGCGGCAACTACAGCTGATCTTCCTGTAAACGAAACATCAATGAGTTTCAGATTCAGATTTCTTTAGAAACGCCACTTTGGTCCCCATTGATGTCCAATAAAGTGCTTGAACACAAGTCCTCTCTCCTGGCAAGTCATGGTTTTTGTGCGTCTTTTCTCTCCTCTCAGAGAGTCTTGAGTCCCCGCAGGCGCCCACTCTGCTGTGTCTGTCTCTACCCGGTGACCCCCGCGGACACTTTGACTCTCAATGAAATCATGTGATTGTCTTAAATAGGCCGACTCGTCCTGGCAATAACAGACTCAGGTCGCACCGATCCTGCCTCTTTCTCCAGTGTGTGTGTCTCTGCGTGTGTGAGTGAGGCGGTGAGGGTGGTGGTGGGAAGAAGCCTTCAGTCTGCAGCCAATCACAGTTCACACCTGTTTGGATTCATCCATTCCTCTTCTGAGCCACAATACATGACAGCAAATATAAAAGAAAAAGACGATGTTAGATTTAGTGGTGTGTTTAGAAAGGCGGGGGTGGGGTGGGTTGCACATTTAAAAAAAAGGTGAAATATGGAAGTGGCTCATAACTCTGAAGATATTTTTAGTTATTATAAACTGTTTATCATAATTTAAGTGGCTACCATAAACTGAAATAGAATCAAAATCAGATCAAACACAATGACAATGCCAAGACTTGTAAACTAAAGCTCATCTTTTATAAACACAAATTAAAGCTTTTTCTATACATAAGTGTGTTTTGTATTTACAGAATTTATTATAGTTTTTTGTAACTTAAATATGAATTGAAGGGCCAGTATTATAAAAAATACTTAAATTTAGGTGCAGTTTATTTCATTCAAAGAGGAAAAGCAAAAAATTGGACAAAACGTCTACTTTACCCCCCTAACTATGCTTCTAGTTAATTGGGACTAAGTATTGAAGTGGTGCAAAGGCCATCTGAAATGCAGGTGTTTAGTTTCTCTTCTTTGCTTTATGAAGAATTTATGTTACGATAAAAAAATAAATAAATCTCCCTTCCTCTGTGCCAGCAGAGGCCACTACTGCTGGTAACTTTTTCACAAGGGTTACAATTAGGCAGTAGCAATGTTTATGTTCTGTGAAAGCAAGTTTCCTATGAGAATATTGGATTGCAATGGGGTGATCAACCATGGTCACATGATAAGGAGGTTATGTCTGATTTGGAATCTGTGACCAGCAGCGCCTTTAAAAAAATGGCAAAAAGTCAATAAAGGACTGTTCACATGAGGTAAACACCTTGAGATAACCATTATTCATATGTGCAGGTAGTGGAGTGTCTTTTTCAGGAAAAAAAATCTACACATTCTCAGTTCTACATAAACTATATTCTGCATGTGTAGCAAAAACATGACACAGTAGTAAAAGTTTATTGGTGCTAAACTGTTTTCCCTGTTGTCCCGGTTATAATTAATTTATTAATGCTTACATTCTGTTTTAAACACTTTACTCAGTGTTATGGCTTACCGATCAATCAATCAATCAATCAATCAATCAATCAATCAATCAATCAATCAATCAATCAATCAATCAATCAATCAATCAATCAATCAATCAATCAATCAATCAATCAATCAATCAATCAATCAATCAATCAATCAACCAACCAACCAAGTCAGTCAGTCAGTCAGTCAGTCAGTCAGTCAGTCAGTCAGTCAGTCAGTCAGTCAGTCAGTCCGTCCGTCCGTCCGTCCGTCCGTCCGTCCGTCCGTCCGTCCGTCCGTCCGTCCGTCCGTCAATCAATCAATCAATCAATCAATCAATCAATCAATCAATCAATCAATCAATCAATCAATCAATCAATCAATCAATCAACCAACCAACCAACCAACCAACCAACCATTCAAGTCACTCAGTCAATCAATCAATCAATCATATTTGTATAGCACTTTACCATCAGCTATAAGTGAACCAAAGTGCTTCACAGTATTAAGAAACATAAAACATAAAGTTCAAGAGAGTTAATCAGTTAAAACAGTGAAAACAAAGAACATACATATACAGAACAATGATAACAATGACAACAATGACAGCTATAAAAGAAGAGGGACGGGGGATAAGCAGCCTTTATGTACCAGATTTAAAACGGGCCCAGTCGGTGATTCCTCTAAGATGTTCAGAGCCTTGGGCCAGCAACCCCAAAAGAGCACTCACTCCAAGTTTTAGAGCTTGTTCGAGGAACCACCAACAGGCGTTGACCGGTGGAGCGCAAAGATCTGCTGGCCAGGTAAAAGCATAAAATCACGCATAGATAAGATGGAAGTTACATGGAGTAAAAACAAATGTTAAAAGTTTAAACTGAATTCTGTACTCGATCGGAAGCCAATGCAGGGAACACAGAACTGGAGTGATGTGGTCGTGCTTCCGGGTATTTGTCTACAGACAAGCCGCAGCGTTTTGGACAAATTGTAGGCGTTTTAGTAATGTTCTATTAATTCCAAAATATAGGGAGTTACAGTAGTCAAGCCTCGAGCTGATAAAGGCAAGAACAGCCTTCTCCAGATCACTGCGGGACAAAAAGGGTTTTATATTTGAGAATAGGCGGAGTTGGAAGAAGCTAGCCCTAACTACAGAGTTTATCAAATTTGAGAGTACAATTCAGTTGAGGGGCCCAAGAACCTAAATCTAAAGAGAGCGATTGATTATTAGACAAATTGGGAGGGAAGAACAAAATGCTGATTAAGAGTTTGTTCTTTTTAGTAATAAGGTATGTAATTATATTCTAAAGAAAACTGCACAAACAATTACGTTTGTTCCACTAGCTCATTTGGAAACAATGCTTTCCAAACTAAAAAAAAAGTTTTATTTGAAATCAGTGGTCTGGAAATTGTAACTCAAACTTGATCATAAGATTACACCCCACAGCAGGTAATCAGTAATTTGTGATGGTTTACAGTCTGAAATGTAACATTTGACCCTGTTTAATCCGCTCGTCATTTTTCCTTCTCTGCTGTATTATGCAGCTGCACTGATAGGCAGCGTGCCAACTTTTCTTAACTCCTCAAAATCATTCATAGAACGAAGTGTTTGGCGTGTGTGTGTGGGTGTGTGTGTGTGTGGGGGGGGGGGGGTTGGGGGACAGAACTCATTTCATGTTCTTAAGGATTTTATTCTTTGCAAAAGAAAACCAGATGAGATTTGTGCTGTGAGACAGAAAAACTAAACATGGGTTAGGTTTTACTGTGGACATCCTTTTGGCTCAAAGTCAGAATATCTACATCAGAGTAAAAAGATTCCCTTTATCTACAAATCGTCATCATTTTCAGCTGCAGTCAATAAGTGAAGTACTTAAAATGATTTTTTTGGGGGGGGGGATTTGCAGCATTTTCCTGTGCAAAGTTATAAATAATTATCACCTTACTAATTCTAGTCTCAGTTTGGAGAAATTGAATGGGCATTCAGCCGAACTGAACATCAAAGTGGGCCAACTTCAAATGGCTCAAATCAAATATATTTATTTTTATAAAACTTTACACCTCCAATACTTTTGAGAAACACTTTTATTTCAGCAGAAATATTTAGAAATTGCTGCTAGACTTGACCTCTAGATGCAGTTATGCTTGTACAAACTCATACAATTCTTTGTAAATAACAGTTTTAGGCTAAATGAACAGCTGTCTAATGGCTTCTGAAACATTTCTATAAACCTCAATGAGATTTTGGAGACTGAAATTGGTATGAAAATGTTGCAATACACTTTGGTCTTGACAGTGTTCAGACTAGCCTAAAGCTGATTACTTCTGTTGGATTTATATTTGATTTCTTTAAACTGAGCCCATTCATGAAGATCTCTGCAACAAGTAAGTTATTAGATGTTCATGATTTTTGCACAGAAATTCAGTCTGGCTGAAAATCCCTTTGAGTTAAAAGTTGCAGAGTGATTTTCTAGATATTTTTAAAAGTAAATCTAAGCTTGTCCTTGTTTTAGCAGAATGATTTTGCGAGCATTACTTTCAGCAACAAATTGTCGCCATTTTCCATTTATACATTGTCTGGTTGGGAATCACAGGGGCCGATCTCAGCTGTCCCCAAATTAGATGTGGGCAGAAACAAAACAGGCATGGGGAGCACGTCTAAACCTCGCACAGCTGAGAGAGTCAAAAAGCTAACCTCTTCTCCACTATGCCTCCACAAAAGGAACGTTAACATCCATGTATATTTGGTTCCTGGTTTTCCAGCACCTCAAAACAAATTAATTAACTTGAACTTTAAAAATAAAATGTTTTAGCCAGGTGTTAAATTACCCAGAGGAACAGAAGCTAACCCAAAAAAATGGAGGAGCTCTCTTTGACACTCACTCTCTAGGATCTGTTTCTCACTAAAACGTGAAGTGTTTAATGCATCTTCCAGATGGTCTTTGTCATATGTGAGACTAGTGATACTATGATGTAATGTAAGATTTATTTGCTTTGATTGAATAATTGGAAATGAATGAGCAAAACTACGAAGATTTTAAATTCAACCCAGCAAATTTCCTCCTCAGTGAAACGCTCTTCAAAAAAGAAATACAAGTCAACGTGAAAACATTGACATCTTCAGAATTCTAAGGCAATAAAACTGATATGCATAGAAAAATGCCTAAGTTCACCAACCCTGGATTTATCAGTGATAAAATGCCATAATAAAAAAAACAGTTCTGACCATATGTTTGGAGGCTCAGGAAATGTGTGCTTTATAGTGTCAGCAGCAGCTCATGTTGTAAAGTTTCCTTTATTCTCTGACATCACACACCCTTTACCCAGACACACATGTTCACTGGTAGTGTAATACTTACTCCACATCTATGCACAAACTGGTAAGACATGAAATCAAATAGAGTAACCTTCATGCGTATTTCTGCCTGAGCATTTGTTCGGCAAATGCAATGCAGCTGATTGGAAAACTGCCAAACATTTGAACTTTGAGACCGTCTCAGAGCGCTGCTTAGGGCCGCACAGAGGTGCTGGGTTAGATTAAAGTGACAGTTTGAGAAACAAAGTAAAGATGGTGTGTTGTACAGTGGCACTAAGTACAATTACACCTCCAGTAGACTAAACGTAGCTGGTTGTTTGGAGTGCTTTGACCTTTGAACCACTGAGCTCCTGTATACCTCTCAGTCTGCCTTTTGTCTGACAGCTTACTCTTCTGGCTGCCTGTCTCTATTAACTTGGCCATTTGCCTGCTTGTTTGTCTTTAAAATCAACTAGAGCTGTGCAAAAGCAAGGAACTGACACATGAAAGAAACTCAATCTGACACTATGATTTTAGACACACTGAGACATGTCTTGTAAGGAAATGGGCTATGTACAAACTGAACAAGCAAATACTTGATACTCTAAAACAATATCTTAAGATATAGGTATATTATCATTTTTTTCTTGTGTTTTTGGTCACATTTATCATCTTAAAAATGTTCTCTTGTATTGTCAGAGAAAGACATGATCATCCCGGTGCAAATATTCACCATGTGCATCCAGACATATCACAAAAGTTCTACTGTAGTTACCCACACCAAGGAGAAGTCATACTCTACACCAAGCATTACAGAACCCTATGACATATCTGACTCTACAAGCCCATGTCCTCCCCTCACTGTGTCTAGAAGGTTGTCATCAGCTGGACAATGGTTTAACCATCTCAATAAAACATTAACATCAGAACAGAAACAGCTGTGCTGAATCCTGCTGAGGACGAGGCGAGAGACATCAAGGCATCATGCTGTAGGATGTTAGTGTACTTCTGGTAGTAGTTCATGGGACCGGGACACAGCATTACATATCTTAAACCCTCCTCAGACAACACACTTTACTGTCACTCATCAAGACAACACGTCTTCCACATGTTGGGTATTTAACTATGGACCGATCGGACCCCTTGTGGCCAGCACGATTCAGTTCAGACAGCAACTGTTACCCAGCACTGAGCTGCAAGATCTTGGAGGCAGTCAAAACAGCTGTGTGCTGACCTGTAGCCGGAAAGGACACATTGACTGTATGATGTTGTTCTGCATCAAGATGCCTCTTGTATCTAGACTCAGGTGGGCCACACCCCTCTGACATGTCACCAGCAATGTGCAGATACAGCCTAATCCATTATTCATTTGGGATGATACTGTAATTGTTTCTATAATTAGGAACTGCCATACTGAATGGAGACATCTTATTCTTTACCTCGAATTGGGTCTCTAACTTTATTTATCATTCTTCTGTCAAAATTAGCGTGGCCTTAATGGAGCAACACACCCACAAATCGTCTGGCTCGATTACAGGAATTACTTTTATTGTTGATCCACGTTATCATGGTGATGCAGCACACCAAAAACTGCCCCCGAAACGCCAGATGTTGTAACACTTTTGATACATCAAACTTACTGGTCAAAGACTAGACTACGATTGGTCATGGTTTTGTGGCGAAATGGCAATTCATTGAAAATGAATGTAAAACGCTCCAAAAACAGGGTCAAAATGAAACCTCTTTCTGGAGGTTACTGTGTCAACATACTTTGACCTATGGATGTCATTCTAATTTTCCTCTGGTCACAAGACATTAGTCTATCAGAGATTTAAATATTTCGTACAAAAGTCAAATGGTGGGACCTTGACAACACTGTTCATCATCAGAATCACCTGTTTCACACACAGGACAGATAGTACAACCTGTGACAACATGTGACACATCAAATTAAATGGTTTGGTGACTACAAATAAACTTTGACATCTGCATGAAGTTTTGGGTGGCCATGGCAACGTAACTTGCCAAAAGCATTACCTGAGATGCCCTACAGCACAAACTATCAGACATAAATCCACATGTGCCATATCAAAGTGACTGGGTTGCTCATCCAGAGATGCATCATTGTTCTGTACTATTTTGGATTACCATGGTAACAGAATACACAAAAAAACACACCCATCCCTTTAAAACCTATAAAAAAATCCTCATACTATCCTTAAAATGGAAATTTTTTGATAGATTCATTTGTGAACACACTTGGACCTACAGATGTCATTCTAACTTTTATCTGCTCACTAGACATTGGTCTATAACATATTGAAGCAACATTTACATATCTGCTACTGCATCACCATGGCAATGCTATTTGCCATCATACGCAACCGGTGGGGGTCCCAGCAGACAATGTGGACCTTGTGTGCACATGTGACATCTCAAAGTGATTGGGTTTAGCAGAACAAGTGAACCATCATGCATACATAAAAATTTGGGTTACCATAGTGATGGAATACATTAAAAACAACACTCCTATTTTTATCCTAAGAAATAATCTCTGAAATAGTCATATTTCCACAACACGCCCCCATATTAATTTCACTCTTTCAGTCTTTTCATCACATTTGCAGTACCTGTCAGCTGTCACATACACTCAGTGTTGGATGAATACATATTTCTGATTGGCTGAGGGTTTGTCCCTTACTCACATGGTGGCAGTCCCTCTCAAAGTTTCTACAGGAACTTTTCTTGTTGTGACTATTAACACATTCAGTTTCATTTCTACCTCTCTGGATACATTTGTGTGTGTGAACAAGTGGGTGTTTAAAAAATCCAGTGGCTGATCTTAGTTTTAGTTAAACAATTTAGACTGCTGACCAGACAAAATACACAAAAAGCTAAATAAAACAGGTTTAATCCAAACTGGCAGTTATAGTAATGATCTTTTTTTGTATACAGTTAAAATATATTATTAACCATAATTTTACTGATAGCATGTATTCATGGTGTCACTTTGCAATGCTTCAAAGGCAAAGGTTTTTAGATGGCATGAGACTGTAATGATACTAATCAAATGTATCTATATCTAAATCCAATTTTAGTAAAGCTGATTTATGTGTATGTGTGTATCTGAACAACAGTGTGTGTTCTCATGCATGTATGCTTGTGATGTGTTTTGGTATTTATGTGTGTGCGCGTCTGTGTTCCTGCTCAGCAAGCTGACAGCAGCTATAAAATTTCTCTTCGAGCATCACACAGGGGAGGCTGATGGGAGCTGACATGGAACAAAAATGAAGGGAGGTGGGAAAGGAATTGGAAGGTGTGAGTGGAGCAGGAGAAAATGGTTGCTGCCAGCTTTTTGCATGACTGAAGGTTTACTTAGTCTGCATTCTGTTAAAAATTTGTTTTACTTTTACTGCTTTTGTGTTGACCTAATCCAGGTAGAAACCAATACGTCTTGGATTTATCTGCTCTCAGTCCTACATTGGTTTTGTTTAAGCATTTGCAGATGGTGCTGAAGTCTGGCTTTGGTTTAGGGCTTATTTATTCCCAGTAATGTAAGTTTTAAGATTTCAGAAAGCAAATTGTGATTGGATTTTAATTAAAACCAAACCTTATGTAGGAAGAGGCAACTGTAAGGAGGAAAGTAGAGAAAAAGAAAGAGTTTCAGCAACACGATGGTTGTTTTTGTTGTTGTGAGATTATTTTCAACCACCAGAGGTCCCTAATGTTTTTTCTTTTGTCTCCAGTATGTCACTCACCACCTGCACCCTATTTCCTATTAGAATACCTGAATTTGTCTCTTAGTATTTAAAACTCCAATTTTCCATGAGTTGCAGCCAGATCTTGTGGCCCATTTCCTATTCGGAAGCCTGGTTCTCCTAGCCAGCGTGTTTGCCAAGTCAATTAAAGTTTTCTTTCTTTCACTTCTGTGTGGTGCTTACATCAGACACCAAAAGGCTTCAAGATAAATGACAATTTGACAGTGTCTAGAGTTTCAATGGGATGAAGCAGGAGACCCGTGTAGGAGGCAGTGATGTTTTGAGCAATATTTGGAAGTGCACACTTTGTCGTATCTTTGATCAAGCTGAAAGGATGAGAAAATCACAGGAAAATGAAAGATGGATAGGAAGAATAGGAGACAGTGGGAATTCTCTGTCAACAAAGTAAAACATTAAAAGTTTGGTGTCATCAGAAACTGCAAGATGAGCATAAAGGGAGGATTTATCTGCCAAAAATGGTCAGTGACATCACTGGTTGTGTGACATTAGTGAGCCAAAACAGTGTTGCAGCATGTGGGTCTTGTCCTGAATCCCCATGATCCAATACACTGTCATGGTTCATACTGAGATAAAACCTTGATTCATTTACTTGATTAATTATATTTATAGTAGTAATCGTGTTGATCTTTTGCTTTCCAAAAAGTTCTTTTTCTTAATTGATCTAATCAGTTGAGCATATTTTTAGCAACAATTGTCTTATGAAAACACAGGCTGTGCTGTAAGTGTGTGAAGTACCGTAATTACAACAAAATTTATTGTAGAAGTCACGTTCTCCAGCATCTGGGTTTAGCTGACTTTAATTTGAGATATTTTGAGGCCATACAATCAGCTTTTATTCAATATATTATTTGTTTATAAGTTGCTTTCTCACAGCTACAATAAAAGGTACAGATTCAGACACTCCTTTAAGCTTTAGAACCCAAAATGAAAATGGAGGCTTGAAGGATTGCACTAATTACTGGCAGTCAGCTGTTTGTGATCACTGGGGCAGAAAGAGCATCTCTGGAGGGAGGGATCTTGAAAACAAATTGGCTAGTCTCATGACACTCTGCAGGGGTGAGAGTCTGATAATGTTCACCACCTGTTGATTTTGTGAGCAGTCATATTAAATGAAACTGCCTTCATCTTATGCAGGAAAAGACTGCAACAATGAAGATGCACAAAATCAAACTTGCGCCAATACTAATGTTTTGGTTTGAGTTATAAATTAGTAAAAGTAGCTGTATATAAAACGGTTGTTTGCCATTCTTTGGTGCCAAACCGTTTATCCCTTTTGGTTATGTTTCTGCCAGTGTTGAGTAATTTTCTTGGTGTATTTTCTGAGAAAAGTAATTAGCTGTTTTTCTCTAGGTCTCCTTTTTGTGTGACCCATAAGCTAAGGTTTTTCTACAAACTTCCTTCGGTGCTTTTGTGACAAAATCCTACCTGTGAAAAGACTAATTTATTTCTGTGGAAAAGATTCTCTCAATATTCAAGTTCCATCTGTGGAAAGAAATAATCACTCACCTGCTGCACAGCTATGCCTCGTCCACCCTGTACTGATTACAACTACCCACTTCTCCAGTTGGACCCACCTGTTCTCCTCATCATCACTCCTAGGTTGGCTCCTCAGTCCATTGGGATCTGTTTTGCCTCCTCACAACCTGCAACAAGAAAAAACACACAGTAAGGGTACATCTCTGTTCAGATCAGTTCAGGATCTTTGAGTCTATTGCCCCCTTTCCACTAGGGTCGGGTCATGCCTGTATAGGTCAGGTCTGCATGGCCCAGAACGGGAGGGTTGTGTTTCCATTATACCATCTGAGGGATGTGGACGTGGGTGAGGGCATGGGCGTGCTCAGCTTAGCAAGTGGTTCAAAAGGTCTGTGATGTCATTCATAATCGACACAAGAAGTAAACAAACTGGACGTTTGCATTGAGAGCGCAAAACAACAATGGAGGATGTTGAGGTATTTTTGTACTTCATACTCAGGCTGTGGCTCTTTCTGATGAAAAACATCTGGTAATAACGTGCCATTGTTACCAGCTGTTTATTTGAGGTTGATCGGGTGCAATTCTGTGACATCACTTCACAGACACACCACCAGGCCAATCAGTGGCTACCACTATGTAGGTAGGCATGTGACTGACACGATTTTACTGGACCAATCAGTTCATAGGGGGGCATGCTGGGTCGCTTCAGCATACTTCAGACCAAGACAGAGATAGTCTAAAAAAAAGGGGTGGGGTCAGCCCAGACAAAGGTAATGGAAATGTGCCAAAACCGGTCTGAATCTACCTGCTCCAGACTGTGCTGTCCCTAATGGAAAACGGGCATAACTCACCTTTTCTTTGTCTTCAGATATCCATCTTCTTCAGCTGCTGTTACTCTACTTATTTTTAAAATATACATTTTCACTTACCTTTCAATGACTCTGGGTAAGTTCTTTTGAGATTTTTGTGAAAAATTTTAACAGAACAGTCTGGTCAAACAAAGGACTCCGCTGACCTAACTTCATTACACACGAAGCATTCTCCCCGGACAACATGAAAACACTTTCTAAAGTTTGTCAGCCACCCAGAAGGATACTCATCTACATTTAGTTGAACTTTGCTCCATGCTACAGAATCTGAAGCTTATTTGTCAACCAAAATGTTGTAAAAATTAATACTACATTTGTAATTGATTTTCAGAAAAATTTTGATCACCTCTAATGGGAGGATGAAATAGTCAGGAAACTGTTTAAAATAAAACAAGTAAACTGCCCTAATGCTGAGAACTCCATACATTTTTGCATAGTGACTGCTGAAAAAGACTAGAATAACACGAGTTTAAAATGAAAACAAAGTGTGATGACCCTCAGTCACTCAAATATTTGCATGTCTCCAAATCTTGTGGGAGCTGATTTCTGGGCAAGAGGTTCTATGCCACACAATCCACCAGTATCCTGTACCGTGGACCTGCCAATAGAAAGATGAGGAAAAGAACATGTTTTGCTTCTTAGTTCAAACGCCATACGCAGATGTGGAGTAATAATAAATAAAAATTCTATGAATGTTAACCAATGAAAGTCAGACATTGCTTTTCAACCATGCTTCAATGGAATTATTTAAATAAATAAACTCATGGAACAGGCCTGGACAAACGTGATGGTACTCCCAGAAAAGACTAAAAAGAAAGACTGAGAAAAATTGATAAGTCAAAGAGACGGATAATTTGAATTTTAACAAAAGAGCCCAGAAAGACTTCTAAAGAGATCCAAGGTGAACGTCAGGAACATCTGACATCTGTGTCTGATTGCGCCATACGCTGTTGTTTGAACCAAAGTTGACTACATTTGAGACAACCAAGGAGGACACCATTGTTGAAAACAAATCATAAAAAAGCCAAGCTGGAATATGACAAACTACATGTTAACAACCCACAAAGCCTCTAGGACAATATCCTGAACTTTTTGCCAAGGCACATCAGCTCTATGGTCACAGACAGAAAAATGAAGTAAATCAAGGAAAGAACACTGTCCCTATTGTGAAACATGGAGGAGGTTCTGTTATGTTCTGGGGCTGCTTTGCTGCATCTGGCACAGGGTGTCTTGAATCTGTACACAGTACAATGATATTTCAAAACTATCAAGGGAGTGTCAGAAAGCTTGGTCTCAGTTTCAGGTCATGGGTCTTGCAACAGGACAATGACCCAAAACACAGCTAAAAACACCCAGGAATGGCTAAGAGTAAAACATTGGACTATTCTAAAGTGGCCTTCTATGAGCCCGGACCTCAATCACATTGAGCATCTTTGGAAGGAGCTGAAGCATGCTATCTGGAAAAGGTGCCCTTCAAACCTGAAACAATTGGAGCAGTTTGCTCATGAGGAGTACCTGCTGACAGGTGCAGAAGTCTCATTGACCAGAAGTATCACTGACCATTACAGGAATCATTTGATTGCAATAATTGGTTCAAAAGGTTGTCCAACAAAATATAAGCTTGATCGAAAAGCAATGTCTAACTTTCATTGGTTAACATCAGTGTGCGATTTGTCGGGGGGGATTTACCCCCCCTCTGCTTTTGATGTCCCCCCCGGTCCTTTATTTTTTTATCCCTGGGGGGATAAGTTATTTTTGTTCCTCTTTCTCGTCCGACCATACTTGCCAACCCAGGAGAATCCCAAATTTTAATGCTCTCCCGGGACCATCACTCTCCTTAATTTATCCCGATTTACACCTGGATAACAATATTGCTAAACCATTCATCACCGGGCGTTGTTTCCAACCGGACAATAATAATGGTTACACCTTGAAGTCACCACCATCTGTTGTACAGGTACTGCTATTTAATTAATTAACTTACATTATTACTGTGGACTGTTACTTTGTCAAATAAATAAGCACCGTGTGTTTAAGGTATGTATGAATGGACGACCAACCCCCCCCCCCCATTGTGAGTTTTTCTTTCATTGACCAAAGGGTACCAACAATTTTATTCATGTCTGTAATATAGTTTCAAAACCTTTCACAGTACAATTTTGTTAATTTTACATCTACACTGACTTATTAAGATCTACTTATTAAGTGTGACTTGTTTAACAACTTTGTACATTCAAGAAAGAACTAAAAAAATTATAGTGCACAAGATGCATGTTAGGCTAGTCTAACAGTGCAATTTTCTTTGAAGGATTAAATGTTTATTGACATAAAATGTTAATTGCCAATAGTCAACAAACTGACAGTACTACTGTCACCATTATAATCAGAGTATGGAAAGTTTTCAGACCACCCATGAAGGCAGAGACAAATCATCTCTGTGCAACTCAGAAGGAATTTCCCAACTGAATGTGAAGCCGCATCTATCAGTAGGTCCTACAACATTATATAAAAAAGCAGTTTGACACAGATGTAACAGAGAAGTTTTCACAGTTTGGAAGTTTAATCCAAGTCCTGTACACACTGAGTATATGCAAATATCTGCTTGCTGACAGAGTGACAGCTGAAACAAGAAATTATCTTTCATCTGGATAATATACCAGCATTGTCTGCCATGTCTGACATTCAAAATATCTTCTCAGTCCTTAGTGAAAAAAGTCCCCCCCAACCCCTACAATGCAAGGCTTGTTTGTTTTATAATCAAATGTCCTTGAAGTAAAGACTACAGGTAGTTGAAAAGTAGCATACTGTTAAGCATTGTAACTAAGTTGTGCTACCTGTGATGTATTAGTGCCCAACATAAAGCAAAAAATGAAGACTAGAGCTCAAGATAACAAAAACAAATAAATTTTATTTTTCAACACTAAGCTACTGGGGAAATTGTTTATTTTGTGTATCTACTTGGCCTCAATGCACTAAAGGCTTGGTCACAGTGACCCGTACTAACGCCTGGGAACATGCTACTAAAGATTTTTGCACCATTTCCTATTGGCTCCTTAATGCAGCCTTATGGCAGCCCTTAAAGACTCTAGTGTTCGTGGCCAGTTCAGAAGCTTGTGGCCAGGTTGATGGTCTGCTTCAAGATTTTCAACGTGCTTTGTAAGAGTGCCAGTGTATTGCCTTCCAAACAACCTGTGCACAGTGTGCCATGATCAAGAATTATTGACTTTTTTATTTAGTTCTAATTGTAGAGAACTGCACGTTTGTACAAGGATATAAAATAGACTGTGACAAAAAAACTGCTGTTCCCTGAAAATTACACTTACTACTTCTAGTTTTTCATGATATGTGGGGCAACACAGTAAAACAGCTCAGCAAAGCACACTGTCCAGCTAATGGAACTGAATCTGGTTCTGGTAGTAGAAGGGCTGCATCATCTTGAAAAAGCACAACATTTTGACAAAAAAAAACTGTCATTTTTACCAACAGCAGCTGTTAGTGCTTTTGTTCATTGTATTGGTTACAGATTTTAATATGCATAAATAGATAGTATACATTGAATTTTAATATTTCAAATAAAAAATAATAATAAAAGGTTGGACACACTTCCTTTCCAAGCTGATCTAAACTTTATATAGTAATCTATAGAGTCACTCATCTGACAAAAACACAGACAAAGAGAAAACAACAACTCTTTTCATACAATAGACCATCATTACAGGTCACTACCTCTGTCAGCATGAGTCCCAATCACGATCAAAGTTGGTGACCATTTGTTTCATGAGAAACGCTCTAGTATGTTTTGATGTTTAAAAATCTTCAGATGTAGGTTGACTGTGATGGTCGTCGAAGGCATATCTCAGTAAACCCATCATACACTGGCATAAGCCTGTAGATTAAAAACCCAAAAGCATCTGTAAACATTCCTGCCACATGTTAGATTATTATGATCATTTTCAGCAGTAAATTATAATAACATAAATATATGTTTTAATAGCTTTTCATAAAGTTAATTTTGTTGTTGCCTGTTAAGAGAAAGCAAAAAGGGAATTTTCCTTGTATAAGTGTGTGAGTTGGTCTGAATGACACTGATGGGTAAAACAATCACTCGTAAACTTTTACTTATATTCCTGCTGTCACCTTAACAACTTTAAAAAAAGGGCCTCTTTTGGAATGTGGTTTGCCCCGTGACCCCATAGTGCAGGGAGTTTACATATCCATGTCTGCACTAGTTAAAACCACATTCCTACCCTTGATCTGGGTCAAAGATAAAAGATGACACAGGTCTGGTGCTGGCAAGCGAGACAGATCTGACATTCAAAGACTTTTTTTTAAAGGAGAGTTTAAGAATACATGCCAATGTCATTTAATTTATTACACCTGTTATGATCTGTGGTTTCTTTAACAAATCCTTTCACCGTAACAGAATCATTGTTCTTTCATCTTTTGAGCAAAAAGTTCTGCTTGGACCATTTAAAAATATCAATAATCTTTGTTGTTTCCTTAGTCAGATTAAATACAGGCTGCATGAATGAAAGGAGAATTGCCTAAATGTGCTTTAGCCTAAAGGGAGAAACAGAGGTAATTACCAGAGGCACCTTTGCACTGTTTCTAGATGTCAACAATTTAAAGCTGTTAATCAGTTTCAGTTGTTAATGACATCATTCAACTGAACACAAAAATAAACATGTACTTTTGCTGTCTGGATGAATCAGGTCGTGGTGTTTGTAGTTGATTGTAGGATTCAGAAACTTTTTAATACTGTTATTTACTATTTCACATATCTGAAAGTAATTTCATACAACCATGAAAGATGAAGTCATCAAAATTATTTAATGTTGTGAAAAACACAATATTCTCATAAAATGTGGTTTTTAGATGACCCAGAATGTGGACAATGGAGATGAAGAACAGGGTAAAACAAAAAATTAACATAGATGATTTAAGGCAGGTGAGGCACCAACATAAAACAGACTGGGGGATGAGATGATCGATGAGATGATCATAGGAAATTAAACAAATAACATAACCAAAGAAGCAAGACCACAAATAAAAAGAAATCAAAAACAACCTAATAAATGTTACACTAACCTCTCACTCACCTTTACAATGGAAATGTACTGAACTGTTTAACAATTATAATATTTTACTCTTTATTAATATAACAGACTATAGAGTTGAATATTTTTAAATTGATAACAAAAACTTATTCTGTTACTGGACAACAAAAATAGCAAAATAAGCTGCTTTCCATATACAATTAGTTATAATGTCCATATGACTGGGGAGGTCCCGATCAAGTTTTTTTTGCCCTCAAGTCTGAGTCATTTGATTTTGAGCATCTGCTAATACCAAGTCCCGGTCCAATCTATGATACATTTAAAAAAGAATAAAAAGGAGCAAATAAACAGATCGAGGATGTTCCTTATTTTGTATTTAATTCGCCCTATTTTAATATTTAGCTGCAGGGACAGGACAGCCAGCAGTCCTGGGACTGGGACAGTCGGTTGCAGCCACTCCAGCGCATCCTGGGGTTTCCCCTGGGCTTCCTCCCGGTGGGGAGTAATGAAGTTGTTACTTGTATGTAAAAACAAACATGACGAGAGCGCATTTCTGTACTCTGGGCACGCAAACAGTCCAAAAGCCCACAAACCAGTGGACGGACAATACATTATTAAATAAAATAATAACGTTATGTAATTAAATAAGCAGATCAGAACAGCAGGCACTGAAGAAAGAGCAACATGATCATGGGCCTTCTTCTGCATGCAGTAAGTGATCACCTCCATTCCATGAACAAGTTTAAGTTAATATCATAGGGATTTAAACAACACTAAGTAACTTTTCAACCTTCATGAAATAGTTTCATAACTTCTGTGATTATATGGCGACTTACAACAAGTTGAATGACACCTCTGTCATGGCTTGAGGGGGTCTGTATCGCTTTCACTGGCACTAAACAACTTTGAGGAGGATGGTGGGAACCCTGCCACACAAAAAACTACGAATGGATAGGCAGCTTTTCGGCATACGTCACTTCCCCTTTCCCCATTCGTCATAAACACGGAACTCGATGTGACCTGTTACGCGCAACTGCAGCTAACATGGCAGAAGCCCCGAAAAAACGCAAAGTTTTGTCTGAGGAGACAAAAAAAAGAAAAAGGGAGAGTAACCAGATAAAAGGACAGTCAAGAATCAACATAGGCCCGGCTTTCACTCGCTGGCGTGAGCTCAAAGTCGAGGAGGGATTTCTGACTGATGCTGCCGTGGCTCTGTTCCTGCTGGACTAGTAAGTATCTTTCTATTCTCAAATCAAAATGCTAATGCCAGCTTTCGGAAATTTGCATGGAAGTAATAACTGGCCACCAGGTTGACAGTTCATTCACTCAGCCACTGGAAACCGAAATGTAATGTAGTTCAATCCAACTGCTGGCGGACGGGGTATCTGGATTTTACTACGCTACGCGCTGGTGCTCATGGAAAATGCAGGCTTCGTTCACGTAAAATAATACCGCTTTTGTCCAGTGGCGCCGCCAAAATAAACCTAAACTGAAAGCTCCTAAGTACTGCTTTAATATGACTAACACCAGGACTCATGCTAACGTGGCTAGCGAAGCTAGTGGAGCTAACGTGGTAAGATTTTCAACACAACATCCACCAAGCCGTTGTTCTGTCGAAATATGCTACCCGTTGAGATGTGCTACAGATTCCTTCTGCACATGTGCCGATCTACAGTCTTAACTTCAATAAACAGATATATACATATACATTTTAAAAATACCTTTTACCTATAAAATAAATTCTCTTAGGACAGGAATACTAAATATGATGTTATTTTTACTTTGAATTGTCAAAGCGACAGGCAAATGTTTGGACACACCCAGAGGAAATGGACCCAACAATGGCCAATAAGGGCCCAGAGGGCTTTTATATAGAAAATATCAGGGAAGGATCATAAAAATATGTTTAAATAATTAACAGGACACGCTCGCTATAAACAAGAATACTGTATAAACTTCTAATAGCATCTTGTTATGAAATAAGTTGTTAATTCGTACTACGGCTGCATTTTTCGACAGGGCAGCATAAATCACCAGAACACAACTTCTGGCTGCGACCTGATTTACTGAAGTTATTTAGTCCATTGTAAAGCCATCGGAGGGTCCAGAGTGTCTAATATGAAGCTGAACATGTTTTTCATTTAGTATCAACTTGGACAAGTTTCAAAACTGTAGCTTATTTTGTACTGCTTTATGAAAAGTCATATGCTGACACTTTTTCACCAGTATGAAACTAAAAATGTCTTCATGGAGAAATAGAAAATAGACAATAAAAGGAAATCCTAAATATGCTTTGTGGTGGGTAAAAACTGCTCACTCACTCGGAGCCTAATTATGTGCTAAATTTCTGCTCGTAAATTTATTGTCAATCTTCTGTATTGTTGTGCTTCAGTAGCTATGTCTTCAACATTATTACATTTAGACACATAATGTCAGGTTCTGGGGTTTTGTTTGTTTCATTTCATGTTATTGGAAATGTCAGGATCTCTGCAGCTGGTGGGTGGTGTGTGGTTTCTACTCTGCACTAATTGTCATTACAGGGCGTGGCAGCAGTAATCAGTGGCTGCAGGTGTGGCTCGGTTACCCAGCTCAGGAGAGCTGGGTATTTATGCTGAGGAGGAACCACAGACAGACGCCAGTTTGTTACACTCCTTCCAGTGTCCCGTGTCCTGGAGTGTTCCTCCAGCTTCGAGTGCCTCTGCGTGGTCGTCAACCCGCCGGAAAGAGGACTCGCCCTCCACGGGTTCCTGCAGTCGTGAGTGCCTACGGATCCCTCCTCACGCAGCTACAGCCTCAGCTTCACCGATCGAGCCTGTGCCCTACCTCAGTTCCAGTACTTGTACTGTTGTCTCGTGCACTGTTAATATTAAACTCACTGTCACTGAGTTCTGTCTCCCGTGTGTGTTTGGAGTTGGGTCGCTCTTGGAGTTCAAAACAAACCCCAAAAATCATGACAGAACAAACTGGCCACGAGAACTCTCAGACCCAGCTCCAGACTGCACTGGACCCAGCAGTGAGATTTAGGTTTTTCCCCCATCACCTCCCAGAGATCCAGATTCCCATGGAGAGACTGGATCGGGTTCTGGCAGCGGCTTTTCAATCCACAGACGTGAAGTATATTCACTCCGCTCTAGGAGTCGCACAGGACATTCTATTACAACATCCACAGCTTAGGCAGCTTCCCCAGGTCTCTGAACTCTCCATTCACCTTGCCATAGCCCGGGGAAGCTGCATCGGCTACAAACGGTTCCAGATTCATTCCTGCTCCTCATCCGCCGCCGCCAGTTCCCCAGCACCCACCGTTCCACCCGGTGTCTTGGGTGCCTTGTCCGCTCTCCACTCCTCCGCTGCTCGGGCCCGCTCCTGTCTGCTCACGGGTCCCAGCCCCATCTCAGGGAATCTCGAGGACGTCGCGGTCCGCGACGCTCCCAGGCCTCGATCTCCAGATGGTCCGGGTTCCAGACCGGGCTCCAGTCCTCCAGAGGGTCTGGGTTCCAGACCGGGCTCCAGTTCTCTCGAGGGTCTCGACGCCTCCAGTTCTCCTGAGGGTCTCGACGCCTCCAGTTCTCCCGAGGGTCTCGACGCCTCCCGACTGCTGTCCGCCTGAGGGTCCCGCCGACTGCTGTCTGCCTGAGGGTCCCGCCGACGGTCCTCCAGCGCCTCCTCCTGGGTTCGAGGACGTCGCCGTCCACGACGCTCCTCCAACGCCAGGGTCCGAGGACGTCGCCGTCCGCGACAGTCCTCCAGCACCTCCTCCTGGGTTCGAGGACGTCACCGTCCGCGACGCTCCTCCAGCGCCTCCTCCTGGGTTCGAGGACGTCACCGTCCGCGACGCTCCTCCAGCGCCTCCTCCTGGGTTCGAGGACGTCGCCGTCCGCGATGCTCCTCCAACGCCAGGGCCCGAGGACGTCGCCGTACGCGACGGTCCTCCAGTGTCATCAGCTCCAGTTCCAGTAGCATCAGCTCCACGGCTCCCAGGCCGCACTCCAGGCGCGCTGCGCCTCAACGCTTTGCGGCGCCCCGGCCGCACTCCAGGCGCGCGCTCTCAGGAGAGCTGGGTATTTATGCTGAGGAGGAACCACAGACAGACGCCAGTTTGTTACACTCCTTCCAGTGTCCCGTGTCCTGGAGTGTTCCTCCAGCTTCGAGTGCCTCTGCGTGGTTGTCAACCCGCCGGAAAGAGGACTCGCCCTCCACGGGTTCCTGCAGTCGTGAGCTCCACGACCCGCTCTCTCTCCTTGGCTCCCTGTCTGTCTCTGGTCCCCTCTGGCTCCACACCTGCCCGGTACAGCGCGCTGCTGTCACCCCTGCCACAACCTCTACTGTGGATACAGCAACACGCCCCAGATCTCTCATCACAGTCTCATCTCCTGGATCACCACCACCGCCGCAGTGCCTATGGATCCCTCCTCACGCAGCTACAGCCTCAGCTTCACCGATCGAGCCTGTGCCCCACCTCAGTTCCAGTCCTGTGTTGTTCATCGTTTTGCACATCTCATTATCTTGTACTGTTGTCTTGTGCACTGTTAATATTAAACTCACTGTCACTGAGTTCTGTCTCCCGTGTGTGTTTGGAGTTGGGTCGCTCTTGGAGTTCAAAACAAACCCCAAAAATCATGACACATAAAAGTAGGATTAACTGTTTAATGAGTTAATTTCTAGTTGAGTTTCAGGGTTTCAGGGTTACAAACCAGTCGAGCATGTTAGGTTTCATGATTAAAAGTAAAAAATTGCATCCCATCAGTGTAATGAGTATTTGGGTGCAGAATTAAACAGGGGATTGAAGGAATGATGGATTACTTTGGACAATTATGAAATGAAATGAAATGAAATGAAATGAAATGAAATGAAATGAAAAATACTTTATTTATCCCAGAAGGGAAATTCAACGTTGTAGTAGTTTTTTTTTTTTTTTTTGTCCAACAATAAAAAACAATAAGAAGACAATAATATAATAATAACGATCAAGGTCTGTTCTTGTTGTGGAGGCTAATGGCTGCAGGCAGGAATGATCTTTTGTATCTTTCGGTCTTGCATCGGACCTGAAGAAGCCTCTCACTAAACACACTCTGTTGTTTGATCACTGTGTCGTGCAGAGGGTGAGAAGAGTCCTCCATCATCGTCATCACATTGTCCAGCATTCTTTTTTGTACAATCAGCTCCAGAGATACTCCCAGCACAGATCCAGCTTTCCTGATCAGTTATTATGCTTCAGTTTTACATGATTCAGACAGTCTGGCAATCTGAAGAGTAGGAATCATCCTTATATTTCAAAGTTATTTCTGTGACAGTACTCAGATGAAGTTAACACAACAGTGGTGCCATTAATAAGCGTGTTTTTATAACTCTGGTAGACGCTTCGACTCCATGAAGAGTTTCTTTGGGACAGTGAGATACTGACCAAACCAGGACATTAATAATCATGGCACTTCAACTTCATTTGTAATTTTTGGCCTCTACAACACTCCTTCCAATCAATTCTCAGAAAATTGTCAAAACAAAAATAGTGATGTGTTCGCTGAGAGTTTCCTCCCTCGTGCTCCTTGTTACATAGTTATATTCAGATCTCAGCAGAATCAGTGTTTATCTAGCCTCAAACAGAAGATGATTTAAATTAGTCTGTAGTGGACACTTCCAAAAGTGGTTGTAATTTTTCCCACATGGCCATAACAACTAAAAGACTGATGTGTATAAATTTAAGAGATTTGTCTTTTCTCCTGTGAACAGCTTTCCACTGCAAATATATTGATGGCTATATCACAACAAAATGTTGTAATATTTCAACCTAATTAAAGCATGAGCAACAATTTTAATTCATCTTGATAGATAGATAGATAGATAGATAGATAGATAGATAGATAGATAGATAGATAGATAGATAGATAGATAGATAGATAGATAGATAGATAGATAGATAGATAGATAGATAGATAGATAGATAGATAGATAGATAGATAGATAGATAGATAGAGAAGTTAGTGCTCACAGAGGGGGTTGCAGTTACCTCCGTATCCAAATGGCAACCTCGAAGGGGCAACAAGGAAAGTGGCAAATACCTGCAATGATTAAGAACAGTGCCAGTGTGATTAGATACCCTGCAGGAATAATAAGTTGGCCAAAGGAAGAGATACAGACCACTGATGTTAAGATCTGAAAGCTTCTAACCGTGCATGGAGGGTTCTATCCCTGATCCAGCACCTTGAGATTGTACACTAGCCATAAGGAGGCAGCGTGAAAGCCACTATTCGGGATGAAGCATCTGAGGCCCAGAAGTACATCAAGGAGTAACCCCCAAACTGGAGGAGTGGCTTCTGACATCTCCCTCACAAGGTTACAGAAGAATTTCCAAGTCTTTGGGACTCCAGTGAACCACTGTCAGAGCCATGATCTACAAATGGATAAAACATAGAACAATGGTGAACTATCCCAAGGATAGCAGGAGATGGCACAGATGACCCATACTAGAGATCAGAAAAGAACAGAGAAAAACATCTAAGGCTCTCAGTATGATGTTCCTTTTAAGACATCACCAGATTAAAAACAAAAAAAAATTCATGCTTCTGCCAAAACATCCTCTGACATTAGATTTAGCATCCAAAAGCATCAGATCTCAGGAAATCTGTTAGAGGGCAGACCAAACTGACTTAGACAAATGGACGCTATATTACAGGCCTTATATCTCAGTTAAAATCACAGATCATGATTCAACAATAAACTTACAAAGGCTCCTCTCACATTTGTTAAAAATATATTGATGATCTCCAAAACTTTTGGCAAACTATTCAATTGACTGAAGGGATAAAAGAGTCATTTTTTGGAAGGTGAGCGATCCGTTAGACCTGATGGGAAACTAACACTGCATTACAGAAAAGGAACATCATACTAACAGTCAAACATAAAGGTGGTAGCGTGATGATCTAGGTCTACTTTGCTGCTCCAGGACCTGGCTGACTTTCTGTAACTGGTGGAATCAGGAATTCTGCTCTCAGCCAGAAAATTCTGAAGAACAATGTCTGACCATCAGTTTGTGAAGTTAAGCTTAAGCACACTCAATAGCAACAAATTCAATTCTGAATGGCTACTTAAACTAAAATGAAGGTTTTTATGGAGTTGTCTTGTTAAATGTCTAGTACATTGGACTGGCGACCTGTCCAGGGTGTCCCCCGCCTCTCGTCCAAAGACTGCTGGAGATCGGCACCACCTCCCTGAGACCCTGAAAAGGAATAAGCAGGTTTAGAAAATGGATGGATGGATGTCTTGTTAAAGTCTGGAGTCAGATGTGAGATGCTGTGACAGGGCTTTAAGCAGGCTATTCATGCTCAAAAACCCTCCATTGTAGCTGAATTAAAACAATTTGGTAAAAAAAAATGTATAGGATCAAATTCCTTTACAGCAGCTTGAAAGACTTGGTGCCTGTCGGGGTTTGGGGTCCGCTCATCCAACTCGACACCCTTAACATCACCGCCAGTGAAGTATTGTCTTAGCTTTTGTACCTCTAATGGTTTCTATTATTCACAGTTAGAATTTGCACTTCATTTAGCCAGGAATAACTTGTGTGTTTCTTCTCCATGGACTCTCTCCAGTCACTGTTTTTGCCTCACCGCCATTCCCACGGCTGCCAGCGGCTCACTGCTATGGACACTGACTCACCTCCGACACGCTTCGGCTCTCATCAGCTCTTCCTGTCGGCCTCCAACTCCTCCCCGCTGTCAGGGGATCATCTTCACATCCGTTCCAGCTCATCGCTTCATCTCCACCACTCTTCAATCATTCTGTTCACTGCCACTGGGTCGGCTCCCATCGGCTTTTCCCGGTGGCCTTCAACTCCCCACACGTCCGCTCCAGCTCATCTCCTCTCCGTTGCATCCCTTCTCTACACTCCTCCATTTGGTCTCTCAGTCTGCACTGTACTTAACCACTCTGAGCCTCTGAGTGAACCTTTCCAGTATGGCCTTATGATTTGTTTTCTTTAAAGAACATTTCAGCTTCTCTTTTGTACTAGACATTGACTCTACATCTCTGTCCCCAGAAGTACACTCCTGAACTTTGTGCTCCAGCCTCCATCACTGCAGATAGAAATAAACTCCCATTTTGTCTGACACTCTGGTGCATTTCTTGGTTCCCGTTCTTGCTAGCGTAACAGTGCATGTGCCAAATGCTTTGCTTTTTGTTGTTGTTTGCAACATGTTTGGCACAGTCAGTTATTAGGTTAATGGGACAGTTACATTGGTTTGGTTAAAGGTACATTATGTAATAATTTTACAGTGAAATACTCACACAGCAGTCTAATGTCCCATTTATGTTGAAAATAAAGTCACATTGTAACAGATCTCGATCTCAGCCGGCTGGGTGGTCGCTAGTTTGCTAGCCCGGACCAGAAGCAGTGATTACACGTCCAGACTTCCTGGTTCCATAACGGATCATATGTGAGTTTGCAAGGCTGCCAAGTCTTCAACACAAGCAGCTGTAATTCCACAACGAGCAGCAGCAAAAAGTAAGAAACCACCACATCCTTCCAACTGAGCAGCTGAGCTGAACATGATGGGGCGTTCAAACTCAATGCTAAACAAGTAGACCTTCAGATATTCCCAAAAATTAAACAAATACAAGAGAAGCTAAATGAGAAGCAACATCAGAACTGACAACCCCACAGAAAAATCAGGGAGGGGAGGGGGTGAGGGGCTGAGAACAGACTTTTTTTTTCTACATGAACTGCAGGACTTCTGACATACTGTACCTTTAACTTTTTCTGTTAACAAATGACATAATCCCAATTAAATTTAGTTTTGTATTTACTTCAATCATTTTTGTCTGGAGTTGAATTTTGTTTGAAGATCTCAACTATTTAAGTTGAAAAATACAATTTCTCCATACACTCACCGGCCACTTTATTAGGTACACCTGTCCAACTGCTCGTTAACACTTAATTTCTAATCAGCCAATCACATGGCGGCAACTCAGTGCATTTAGGCATGTACACATGGTCAAGACAATCTCCTGCAGTTCAAACAGCATCAGTATGGAGAAGAAAGGTGATTTGAGTGACTTTGAACGTGGCATGGTTGTTGGTGCCAGAATGGCTGGTCTGAGTATTTCAGAAACTGCTGATCTACTGGGATTTTCACGCACAACCATCTCTAGGGTTTACAAAGAATGGTCCGAAAAAGAAAAAATATCCAGTGAGCGGCACTTCTGTGGGCGGAAATGCCTTGTTGATGCCAGAGGTCAGAGGAGAATGGCCAGACTGGTTCGAGCTGATAGAAAGGTAACAGTGACTCAAATAACCACTCGTTACAACCAAGGTACGCAGAAGAGCATCTCTGAACGCACAGTACGTCGAACTTTGAGGCAGATGGGCTACAGCAGCAGAAGACCACGCCGGGTGCCACTCCTTTCAGCTAAGAACAGGAAACTGAGGCTACAATTTGCACAAGCTCATCGAAATTGGACAATAGAAGATTGGAAAAACGTTGCCTGGTCTGATGAGTCTCGATTTGTGCTGCGACATTCGGATGGTAGGGTCAGAATTTGGCGTCAACAACATGAAAGCATGGATCCATCCTGCCTCGTATCAACGGTTCAGGCTGGTGGTGGTGGTGTAATGGTGTGGGGAATATTTTCTTGGCACTCTTTGGGCCCCTTGGTACCAATTGAGCATCGTTACAATGCCACAGCCTACCTGAGTATTGTTGCTGACCATGTCCATCCCTTTATGACCACAATGTACCCAACTTCTGATGGCTACTTTCAGCAGGATAATGCGCCATGTCATAAAGCTGGAATCATCTCGGACTGGTTTCTTGAACATGACAATGAGTTCACTGTACTTAAATGGCCTCCACAGTCACCAGATCTCAATCCAATAGAGCATCTTTGGGATGTGGTGGAACGGGAGATTCGCATCATGGATGTGCAGCCAACAAATCTGCGCCAACTGTGTGATGCCATCATGTCAATATGGACCAAACTCTCTGAGGAATGCTTCCAGCACCTTGTTGAATCTATGCCACGAAGAATTGAGGCAGTTCTGAAGGCAAAAGGGGGTCCAACCCGTTACTAGCATGGTGTACCTAATAAAGTGGCCGGTGAGTGTATATACAAATAATAATACAACTTAAATCCTATTAAATAATGAATGGCCTTTTATACAATCATATAAGATCAGTAACATTGTTTTCATTCACAGCAGTATTCCAGTGCTGTTTCCAAAATGGACCATATTCTGTCTGACTGTGGCACGTAAATCGCTTAGATCATCTTAATAAGAACAAAAATATGGCATGATCAAATCAATTTATATGGTTTTAAACTATCTTTTTTTCCTCATTATGTAGAAACAGATACATCTTAATTTCACCATGAGATCCAGCATTACAACAAATGTCTTTAGGCCTCAAACTTGTCAGATCCACTCATAAATTTGTCATGGAGAACAGTTTGACTAATGCAGAAAGATGGCAACAAGTTTTTCTGTAGTGTGTTCATGTTTCATTTATCGATGATGTCAGATTTTACATGAAGAGATCTTTGATTTTTTTATTTTTCTAGGAAGTATGAGATCAAGTGAAGAGGTTCATACAGACACACCTGTTATGATCTGTAAATCTGTGTCACACTTATTCAAAGGAATCAAGTGTTTGAACAGATGTTTTCACAAGCTCTCCAACTAAAACTTTTTTTTTTCTGTCCAATACTGTTTGAATTTGGAACATTTTTATTGGAT
Organism: Pachypanchax playfairii; assembly: GCA_006937955.1. Taxonomy (NCBI): domain Eukaryota; kingdom Metazoa; phylum Chordata; class Actinopteri; order Cyprinodontiformes; family Aplocheilidae; genus Pachypanchax; species Pachypanchax playfairii. Next base: position 1,337,564 of record SSNP01000083.1, read on the forward strand.
CATAAACATAATTAAATCAAAATATTTTTTTCAGGATGGTGAAGCTAGTACCATTATGGTTTGGAGGGTTTATGTTGTGTTTTTCCTCTCTTGGTTGAGTTTGTCAGTTTTCTTTCTATTTCTTGGTTTCAGGTTATCTGTTTGCCTGATGTCCCCAAACTTTGCTTTTAGTTTAAATTTTAGATCACAGTTTGCAAACTCTTTCATTTGTCCTTATATTTTTATTCATTTCCCAGTAGGATCTATAGCCTCCTCTTTATTATCAGTGTTTTATTTCTGCCTCGGCTCTTTGTGCTTGTTTATCAGTCTGCTACACACTTCTGTACTGATTAGTTTGCCTTAGCCATAGTTTTTTCCTTAGATTTTCATTAACTTTCGTCTGTTCACCGTGTTGGTTATGCCAACCTTTCGGTGTGATCTCAGTCCAGTTGCGTTCACACATGCCAAACCGCTCCAGAGTTTGTTTCAATCAAACCGAGACCTACATTTTTAGGCGGACTCGGGTTTGGTTGTTTGGTCCGAATCAGAGTTTGATTGCCTGTTCATACCTCCCCAAACAAACCAGACTTTTTGTGCAAACAAACTTGAGTCGATTCAAGTGGACTAAACAGGGCTGGCACCCTTGTCAAACTCTAACCTGGCCTTTCTTTTTTTGAGGCTCACTAATGGTTTACATCTTGTGGCGAACCCTCTGTATTTATTCTGGTGGAGTCTTCTCTTGATTGTTGACTTTGACATACATACACCTACCTCTTGGAGAGTGTTCTTGATCTGGCCAACAGTTGTGAAGGGTGTTTCCTTCACCAGGGAAAGAATTCTTTGGTAATCCACCACAGTTGTTTTCCATGGTCTTCTGGGTCTTCTGTTGTTGCTGAGCTCACCGGTGGGTTCCTTCTTTTTAAGAATGTTCCAAACAGTTTTTTTGGCCATGCCTAATGTTTTTGCTATCTCTCTGATGGGTTTGTTTTGTTTTTTCGGCCTAATGATGGCTTGCTTCACTGATAGTGACAGCTCTTTGGATCTCATCTTGAAAGTTGACAGCAACAGATTCCAAATGCAAATAGCACACTGGAAATGAACTCTGGACCTTTTATCTTCACACTGTAATTGAGATAATGAGGGAATATCAAACACCTGGCTATGGAACAGCTGAGAAGCCAATTGTCCCATTACTTTTGGTGCCTTAACAAGTGGGAGGCACATATGCAAACTGTTGTAATTCCTACACCATTCACCTGATTTGGATGTAAATACCCTCAAATTAACTCTCAAATTAACTCATTCATTGCCATTGACGACTTTAGTCGTGTTTTCAAATACAACCGTTCACCGCCATTGACGACTAAAGTCGTCAATTACGTTTTTTAACAGGAGGGGTGAGGGAACAACCACGCGTACCATGAGAGTAAATATCACGCCTCTAAAGGACGTACAAGCTGTTCTTACCTGTGTGTGGTGGCGATACTTCATGTGATCGTGATGATAATCCATGATAGAGGAGCGAGTTTTGGTAAGCCATTATGCATAACGCGATGCGTAACGCGGGGCACAAAGCAGAAAAACTTGTGCAGCTCACACTTCATCAAAGTCGGTCGTAAAAGTTTGGATAAAGAGAAATGACGACAATCAACGTGGGCCACCAAGCTCACAGCACATATTTCATCTCAGCCAGAGACCTCCATTTTAGCAGACGGGTCTGAGTCACATGATTTTAGTGCACCTGACCCGGATACGTCAGATGAGCGGTGCCTGTCTGGATCAGCCGGGAGGTGCCAATTAAACACTGTTTATTAGTGTCAAAGACACTTTTCTGCATGATGTGTCTCATTTCACAAAAAGCCAGTTTTCTCTGTTTTTCTGTCAGAAAAGGGGGTTTTTGGTGAAATCATCTATTTTCTACAGCAGATTGTGAAAGAATGGAAAAAGCTAGAAACAAGCTGTTTGCTCCTGATGGAAGTAGAGAGTGTACTCTTTGTTTCAATAGTTTTGGTATTTATATAGTCATAAAGCACAATATTCTGCACAAAAGTTCTGGCAGTTAAGGGCCTTTCTGTTCAGAAAGCAGCTGGCAGCCAATGAGTTAAAGCTGACAGTCTGCAGTTATAGCACATACTGTTTGTTTAAATTAAAATCTATTGTGGTGATGTACACAACTAAAAATGTTTGAATTGTGTGGACGTCCCAATATTTATGGACCTGACTGTATTTTGTCACAGTAAGCTCCAATTCTTTATTGGACTTTCAGACCAACCACTGTGAAAAAAACTAAAGCAAAAATCAACATATTTTAACAATAAAAAAATTAAAAACAAGTGAAAACATCCACATTTGATAAAAATTACATACAGTGTGGGCCTTCTGTACAAACATTCAGGAGTGGTTAGAGTCCATATTCACTCCATTTCTTTCACACTCCTTTACTCTTTTGTTAACAACTATTTCACCTGTCAAAGTCTGCTAAAGTCCATTAAACACATGGACTTTGCTACTATTCCTAATACAACCACAGGAGGTCAGTAGCTCAACACGTGTATACTAATAATAAAAACTGGATTTGATAACTCACATTGCAAATATTGTAAACAAAGTACATGCAGTTTACTGCAAGAGCTACAGGATAATATAAATCCTATAAATTGTTGATTTTCTTCAAGAACATTGATTTAATCCAGTTAAATCAGTAAAATCTCCCTCTTTGGCCCACCCCTCCCCACCCTTTTGACCAAGGGTTCGAATTTTGCTATTTGAGCTGACTGGAGTTAGAGAGAAATGACTGGGAATGGACAGACCGCAAAAGTACAAGAGTGGAACAGAAAAGCTGCGAGAAAAAAAGGCTAAAAGGCTGCGATGAACACTAAAAAAATATTTAAATGTACACAAACTGTGTGTGTCAGAGAATTACTTTTATAAAAGCCTTTGTTTTCTATGAGTGGATTTGGTGTCATACTCAGTGTTATTTTATCTTGCCATAAAGTTTCAATTTGCAGGTTTTACAGCTTAAAAGTTGTTATAGTCATGTTATATTGGTGGTACATTGCTGATACAAAAGTAAGTACAAAATAAGCTGTTATAAATTATTATCTCCCTGTTCAGCCAAACAATATTTAAAGGTGGTAAAGAGGATTTTGTATAGCAAATTTACTTTAAAATCACTTTATCGACTTGTAGCAGTCTTGTACTTATGGTTTCCGAAAGAAAAGGTTATAATATTCATAAAACATAAACCTGGTGAGGCTTGAAATAAAGTAGCGAATAGATAATGAACCAGTTTTGTTATTTATTCGCTACTAGATTGTCACACTTGTATTGCTAAAAGTAACAATAAACAGCCTTTTACCATTGATGATCGAAACATCTAAGACTCTTCAGTATGATGTTCCTTTTAAGACATTACCAGATGATTGAAACAGCACAATTATCCTCAGGTATGTTGTGCACCTTTGCATCATAAATGATCATGCCAGGGACACTTTTAGCCCCAATCCAGTCCTGGATACAGGGTTTGTGAAATCCTATATAAAACATCCACTGAGCGAGAGAAAATAATGCGGGAGTGAGAGAATCTGAGGGATTCTTGAGATTAGTTGAATCTGATTTGAAAATATTGTCACTTATATTAAATAAGATAGCTGTCAAAAAGGCGTGTGTATGATTTTAACATTCATATTCATATTTATATGTCATTATAAAGTCTTGTACACAAAACTCTGCTGTGTGAGTCTGAGAAATTGTGTTAATCAGGATTGTTTTCGTGTGAGTATGAATCTAAAAGCTGTGAGTGCAAAGTCTTGTACAAAGTATGAAATCTTCTCTTCTCTGTGGACACGAATTCAAGGTTGTGGGTACGAGTTAAAAAGTAGTTGCAATGACATCATATGGGGGAGAAGTAATCAATCAGGTGTTTTGATGAGAATGGCACGCCAGCCGAAAATTGCATCCCCTCTTGTATTCACATCCCCTGCTGCAGGAACGCGCATTGTTGTAAACTCACCGATAACGATGAGAAAACGCAACAGTTTTTAGATATACTGTACTTGTTGTATTACCACGTTTCTTGCGCATGTGTGCACTGAAAAGGTAACGTGTTATCACAGATGAATGTATAAAAAATGTCAGTTTTTATCCAAATTACGTTTGACTTTACTGTCTTAAGGTCACTGTGTCTCAGATGTATTTTCGGTGCTCTGCTGTTTGTGTCAAATTCTCCACTTTTTTTTCTACTAAAAGCATGGTAGTTAAAGCATTTTATGACATCTAAACTTTTTGAAGGCAATAAAGGCTGATATGGGTGCAAACAGGACACAGTATGAGTAAGAAAACGTTCTATAGGTTTTGTAATCAAAGAGCAAAAATCCAGATAGTATTACCTAAATGCAAATATTTAGTTTGAAAATTAACCTAGCTGAAAAAAACTCTGGTCATGTTAGTGAGAAATTATTAACTGCTATTGTTTGTTTATCAATATGACTATAGGTTTGCTGGAATGTGCCATATTATTGTGTGCAAGTGTTTTACACTGATTTCCTTCAGCGCTTCTTTTTCAGTTTGGATGGAAATTGGAACAAGAATCAATGAATTCAGGCTTTTTGTTCAGTGACAAACAGCCTTTGTCCAAAGAGTGGAAACCTTTACGTGATAATCCAAGACTGTATTTCAGGCCAACTAATTAGGGTGCAGACACATCTCAGATCTGTGCCAAACGCTTGAAGACTGACATCTTTCCTTTCTGCGCTGGATACAAGTGCATTGACATCCAGTAACACACACATATGCACACATAAACACACAGTTTTAGACTCAAAGCCACATTCCACAGTGACTGAAATGGGGGTGGGGGGGTGTGGGGGGTTGCGGTTCATTTTGTTTTCAAAGGAGAAAAAATTATTCTCTGATTGTAGGATAATGAGACATACTATACTTAAAAAGACTGACAAGATGAATGAGTAAAACCTGATGTTCAGCATGCATGCAAAGCAACCGCGCACTGTTTGCATGTGCAATTTGGAGATTAGTGATAATGCGTGATACCTTCCCTTGGTGTATGCTTATCACTTGAAACATTTCCACTTTGGCATTTAAAACACAGCTTTGGTCATGCAGAATTAATGAGCTTTTGATATTTGAGCCAAACTTAGGGCAAGTTGAGAGCTGCCACTGACTGCTGATCATCACACTAATGTAATGTGTTTGCATGTGCACACAGTACTAAGATTCTGCATGTGTTTGTTTATGAGAGAGCTTCTAAGACATTAAAAGCTTGTAGCTGTGCAGGTTGCGACCACTAGAGGGCATACACACTTTGTTCAATGTTAAGCTTTCCACCGTCTTCCTCTGGTTTGAAACCTCTTATGATCCTGTAAATTGTACGTGTGCATTTTGCATAAACAGATTTTAAGTATTACAGTATGTGATAATCTGAGCCCTGGAATGGAAACATACACTTGAAATATTTAAATTAATTCATGCTGACATTTTAAACTGCTTTAATAAGCTTGTTCAAACCAATTTTCCAGGATATAACATAACCTGTTCGTATGCAGGGAGTAGGGGAAGCTCATGTGTGTAATAATAAAACTACATTAAGGCAGCATTTAGTCCAAATGACTACTTGAGATGGCTGAGAGAAATCTCTACTCTATTCTGCTTGCATGTGACACATGCTTGGACCATGTGTTGAAAATCGGAGAGAAAGATGCCTTCCGTTTCTGCTAAAGATCTTGTGAACAGCTGGTGAGGGTTTGCTCTTACGTTTAGAGCCCCCTGGAGCCAAATAAGGATCCTTGAGGATGTGCACAAAGCTGCACCCACAGAAACGTAAGCCTCAGTGCAGACATTGGCGCAGCCTTTCACAGATCATTAAAGATGAAAAATGTAGACAATTGGACTGTGATCTTTTGGACATATACTCTCATATTGGAAAATCAAAGAGTTTATGATCTGATAGCTGATTAGGGAGTTTAAAATCCACCACTTTTACTAAAAATAGATTTAAAGGGAAAGTATTAACATCATCTTTACTTTTTTTTGTCATGTACTTTGATGTGTTTGTATCCCATAAAGTGGTAATGGAGTGAAGGGACAACCAAGAAAAAACGTGTAAACTACAAATTGACTAAACAATTGTGACTCAGCGACAAAATAATGTAAAAGCTTAGTCAAAGTTATATAGAAGTCTCGGCTAATGTGTTATTTTGTAATGGAGCTTTTAGTTGTGCGACGGCCCGTCTGTGTGCACCCTCCCCATGAGCTGACTGCACATCGCCGGTGTCTACGAGGAGCACAGAGGGAAACTGCAGAGAAGGACAGCTGCAGCTTGAGGCTCAGACAGCTGACTAAAGCGTGCAGTTCTCATCTGCATGGTGTATAGGCATGGCTTTAAAAGGGGCTCTCAGGAACAGTTTACAGAGCTTTTCTATAGACAGTATTTAGCATTAGACTGCACGCAGCAGCTTTAACTAACTAACTAACTAACTAACTAACTAACTAACTAACTAACTAACTAACTAACTAACTAGATCCTTTAATTTTTATGGTGTCTTTCAAGACAAATGTAATCAAAAGTCCCTTTAAAAAATAATAGGTGTGAAACATGTGAGGTCTAACTGCATAAGTTAAGCTGGAGTTACTTATAATTTTATGTGTGTTTGCTGAAGCGCCATGTTTCCTGCAAAAATAAATACATAAAATAGAGTGAAAGAAAGGCTGCAAAGTGGTATGGCGGTTAGCGTTGACCTTGACAGCAAGATCTTTTCTCATGGAAAATGAGCGCGTGTCCTTGAACTCCACCTAAACTTGAGGTTGTTTATATGAAGGTAAGTCACATTTCTCCTCTGCTTTTCTTTGATTAAACCATTTCTGGCCGTCTCTTTGGTGTTGATTCTGTTTCTCAAAAGACAAAACACCAACAGCTGAACTGATCAGTGACTTCAAAAAAACACTTTCCTTCAAGGTACAAAGGATTTGCCACTTTATTAAGTGTGATATTTCAAAGACTGGCTGTAATTCAGCTTTTCCTGGAAGTGCTTATGAATCGTGCCAGGCTATGCTTGACTAATGAAACACGCAGTGGGAAGCCGTATTATTGAGCTCCGTGTTTCAATTAACACTGATAACAACAAAGGGGATTAACACTCTGATGAAAGGCTTTTCTTTTCTTCTCCCTAAAGGTATTCCTTTACTCATTTACTGAGTCACCTCCCTTCCTCTCTCCTCTCATTCAGAGTGTGAGTATTTAAATGGCTTTTATGTGCCTTTGCTTGTATGTTTCTATACATGCACATACATCATATTTTTAATGTGTACATCTTGTGGGCATCACAGTTCAAAATGAAGACAAACCAAAACCTGATTATCCAAATTAGAGTGAAAAAATACCTAAAAAAAACCTATTTACTTCCTTAAGAACAACATCATTTCTACAGCATCTGACCCTGACTCTCCTAGAAGTGCCTGGAACTGTAGTCAGTTTCTCCAACAGTTCAGCTCAATGACAAAGATTAAGATTCTGAAGCAGAAACTGATAAAAGATTCTGTGAATGTGAAAAACAGTTCTTTCTTAAATGAAAGTGATTTTAAGAAATAGTGAAACTACTGTGAAGAAATGAGTAGGACTTTAATAGATGTAAATTAACACTAGCAGTTAAACTAGGCAGCAGCCCCCATGATCGAACTGACTCAATGAGATTGTCAAATTCCATTAGCACAAAAAATTGCAGGATGAAACTTGAAACAGTTCAATCTCTCCATCTAGTGGATATTTGTGTTAAAGGCTTTTGAAACATAAACTATTGCTTCTTCCTCTATGTCTTCCTGCTCTTCTTCTTATTTATATTTATGAGAAGAACAAACACAATCCCACCCCCCCCCACCCCACCCCCCGCGCACTGAGCAGGAACGACATCCAGGAACTAAGCAGAGACACACTGCAGCATCATCATCAATTACACAACTAATTATTATTTTTAATTGAAAGAACAACTAAAAACTTAAATTATATAATTAGTTTGTTTCTATAACAACAGGTTTATGCTGTAAATATGAAGTAAAAAGTAAATAAAGGTTTGTTGTTTGTCATAGATTCCGAGTAGATTCAAAACTGTGATTATTACATGAATCAATTTAGTTTTTTTTTTAATTCTCCTTCAGTTTTATACATTAGAAATCGTGTTTAATCATTTAAGTTTAAAGTTTAATCATCATAGCAACAAAACAACCTCTGTTAAAACTCAAATTGAACAGTAAAATTGATTCTTTATACAAAGTTGTTTCAGTTAGAATCCAGATTAACAGATTATTTGCAGCTCTACTTCCCTCAAAGCAAAAAGAGGGAGAGCGTTTGTCTGTCTGGAAAATAATGTTTGACAGTAGTGTGAGATGCTAAGTGGACCCTGATGGGAGGAAAGATCCATATGAAGCAACACAAGTCAGAAGGCCTTGTGGGAATCCTCCCTCTTTGACTACGCTAGAGTTTCTCAGTCAATTTGCCTCTGCCTCCTTGTGACCTAGATCAATAGCCATCATTGGAGAAGAAGTGATAAAAGAGAAGAGTGACATCATCTCAACTCACGAGGGGAGAGGAGTCTTTTTTCAGGCATTTTGTCTTCTTGTATGTGGGTGTAAATCAGAAAAGAAAAACAATAACTAAAAGGCAATTTCTTTTTTAATATTGTCCTTGATCTGAAGATATGCTTTAGATCCCAAGTTTCACCCACATAATACATACATCTGTAGACAGATGAGAACAATTTCCTGTCTCCTTACCTTCCACCTGTACTTTTTTCATAACAAACAAACAAATTGATTTCTTTAGCATTTCAGTATATGCGCCTCTTTCAGGAAAAACCAAAACAATCATTGCTTTAACTCAAGATGAATATTTAATGGTGTAACCGCCCCCAAAAAACATGAAAATGCCAAGTGTAAGACAGGGAGAGACAGAGTGTGGTAAAAGGGAGGGTACAAAATGCTTGAGCCTTCTCGTCATTACGATAGCCCCCCGGTACTCAGAGCCACCAAGGAATCCCTTAATTCCTGCAGCATTATGCACTTTAGACTCTTTCATGTCCTCCGTCAGGGAGACAGCGGATGAGGATAGGGGGTTGTGGGGTCGCTGGAAAAATTCTAATATGTCTCTTGCTATGAAAAAATATGCACATACATTTAGCATTTAAATTCTCCAAGGGCAAAAGAGAAGAGATGGGCACATGTCATAGAGTGTGTGTGTGTGTGTGCTTTACCCTTGTGTAAATGCACATATGTTTATGCGATCAGTCCACCCTGTAATGGTTCTGTCTTATTGTATTCCTGGTTCATGTCTCTGCCCTGTGGTTACCATGGTAATATTAATGATTTAGTTTCTCAACAGCAGAAGCAAGAAAGGTCACGCGTGCTCTCCCGTCTACTTAATATATACAGTGGTAAACTGACAGGTGGAGTATTGGTAACACTGATGGAGTAGTTGACTCATCAGCAGAGGTTAACCGGTTTCCTGTCTGGGTGACTGAGTGACTGACTGATTATTTGAAATTTGGACTGGCTGCCATTTGGGTTGTTGTTTAAGTGCAAATTAAATGACTGCTTGATGCTGTGGCATGTTCAGTGACTAACCTCTCAAGTGACAGACTGACTGGCTTGTTGACTGACTAAAGGATTAGCTGAGCATCCAGCTGACCTGTTGGTGAAACAACCTTTGCTGGGTTATTAAGGAGTTCCTTCATGCCATGCCACGCCACGCCACACCACGCCATGCCAGGCCACGCCACGCCACGCCACGCCACGCCACGCCACGCCATGCCATGCCATGCCATGCCATGCCATGCCCATACCAACTATGTTTATTGTTGTATTTTCTTTTTATGTCTTAATTTGCTGTACAACACTTTGGTCAGCTGTCATGCTGTGTGTAAAAGTGTTCCATAAATAAACTTGACTTGACTTGACTTCACAGTAAAACCCAAATAAAACAAATCAAGATACTTAAAGAGGCCCTTCCATTAAAAACGGTTTTTCTGAGGTTTCTGTTGAATATTTTAGCTCCACAGGTGTTCTTACCTTCATAGTGGGTGTGAAAACAGGTCAACAACTTCTCTTTCAGTCTTAATCTCTCAAACTTCGCAGGTGGCGATAACGCCCGAGTTCTCCCGAGTTCGAACGGCCTGTACTTGTTTCGTCACAACTCCTTTGTTCGTTAGTATTCGGCAGCTCCTGCAGTTGAAACCATGCCTAGCATGCTGCTGGCTAAAAGCTGTAGCATAAGACGTAGCAAACAGGAAGAGAGAACGTCTGATGTTGCCTTACGCAGCGGGGCAGGAAACAGTATACCTTGCTCTCATAGGCTAGTTTGTTAGCCAATCTGAGTCCAGCAAATTCGAATAATGAATATGAACGAGCTGCTGCCGAAGCAGTCGAAGCAGCCTGACGGAAGGCGCTGGAACCACCCGAATTTTAATGCAGACAGATTGAAAGGTCTGTTAATCAGTGTTTCCTGACATTTTTTAGATATAAAATGTTTCATATTAAAGGTTAATACTTAAGAAATAACCACAAAGTCCTGAAATTTGTAAGAAACGGCCTCTTTAAGCAGTAATACATAGGTTTTAGATTAAAAAGAAAGTGTAAAAACAGGCCTAAAAGCTATGAATTAAAAGCCATGGAGAATGTTTTTAAAAGAGATTTAAAAATGGCTAAGGAAGACGCCTGCCTGACTGTTAAGGGGAGCTCATGCCATGGTTTTGGGCCGCTAACCAAAAAAGCCCCCCCCCCCATGATTTCCAGCGAGCTGCTATTTCAAACACTTCACTTCTGTTGTTTATTCAGCACAACAAGAAATTAGGAGTCGGGGACGAATTTTTTTCACATGGTCAGGTTGCTTTGGATCACATAGTCTTTGTAATAAATGAAATTATTATTTGAAAACTGCATTTTGTTTTTTTTTTGTTGTGTAATGTTAAAACCAGTTTGATGGTCTGAGAAATTGATGTGAGAAAAAGGCCACATAAGAAGAAATCTGTAAGAGGGCAAACACTTTTTCGCAGCAGTGTATTACATATCATACGCTATCACACAGTATCATATCATGTCATGTACTGTATTGTATTATGTCATGTCATATCATCATCATGTATTATATCATTTATTTTATTGTGTCACATATCACATCATGTATAATATTTTATACCATCATACCATATATAATTAAAATCATAGCTTTTATTAAATATTTCCAACTCCACTGCCTTTTCTATCTACTTTTACTCAAATAATTCCAGGCTGTAATAAAACCTACACACTCTAATTCCCTCCTGTAGATTAATAGAATTCAGACTGGCTGCATTTAGTCTCTGGCAGATAACAGAGAGAGACAATATTTCACTGGTTTGGCCACAGGAGGGCACAGCAGGCCCGTCTCTTATCCTGCTGCTTTATTAAGATGGAAACAGAACTAAAGGAGGAATGATCTGTAAATCTTCTGCTTTTTCTCTGTTTGCATCGGCCTCCAACCTTTGTTTAAATCTCACCCTTTATTTGCAGATGTGTTCATTATTAAATACACAGTTAGAGATTGTCTTTCACAAACACTCAAGTGCACGAGTACTCTCACACAGTTGTGTCTCTTGCCACAGCTGAGGACTTTATTATCAGTGGAAAATGCACCTTGCCTCACCAAAGGTCTTCAAACACTCACATTTTGTTCATTGATCTGTTTTTAATCTGCAAAAGATCAAAGAACAAGATCAAGAAAATGTATTGGTAAATTAAAAGACAATATTTAATCCCTAAATTTGGGATTTTTCACAAATTCAGAGAAAATTAACAAACACATTTTTATTTAACCTGCATGACACCAAATGTATCCAAAGAAAACCTGAAATAAACCTGTTATTATTGTAAATTGAAAAAAATTCCCCTGCAAGTAAATGTGTTCTTCTATTAAATTTACACCTGCTCAATGACAATATAGAACGTGTATCCCAAAATATGTATCACGAAGATTGTTATTTTCTGTTGCTACCTAAAATATTTGTTATGTTACTTAAAATCTGCAGCAATCAGATGCTCAGAAAAGCTTCGATTCTGAGTTACATTAAACTGTATAACTCTACTGCAAAAACAATTCATACAGGATCCTTTCTTTCAATGTTTCATGTCAAAATATTGTGGAAGAAAATATTCAAAAGATGTGTATCTACATGAACGTTTTTGTCTGTGTATGTCTATATTTACAGCTTGTGGTTAAAACTGATTATTAGTTGGAAAATCAAACTTTGGGTCCTAACAAAATTTAAAGCAAGAATAGAATTGCAAAGACAGAGTTTAAATTAATAAAATTCTCTAATTATTTATGATGATTATTTTTTTCTTTTGAATTGTCTAACTGCTTAGAAGAGTCTGTGCATGTATTGAACACTTGTTTGTGATTGACAAGCTGCTCATCAGCTGTGGGAGGTGTATCGAGGTTAATAAAGAAGTCACAAATATCTAAAGTTTTTATGAACTTACTGTATGTTGTTAGTCTGATAGTTTAACAAACTGATTCCCCAAAATAGTCACTGTTCGTAATGTCTGCAATTTGCCTGAGGTGTTACAAATAGACTTATGGAGATCTACAGAGCTGTTCCCTGTGAATAATATCGGAGTATATCTGATGGTGTTAGTTTGGTTGTCTGTCTCTGACTGTGGGCTAAACTTAATGTGCAGCTACAGCCGGACATGGAAAACCTTTGCATACATGCATTATTAGGCTGTCAACTTAAACCATCATAGATGGGATTTTAAGTCCTAATCTAGGTAAGCAGCTTTTTATTTATGGGTCTGAATAATTGAGGATGTATTAGAATATCCCTCAGTCATGCACTGATGGAGGTAAACATTAATATTTCAGGATATTAGTGAGACCTGGCGTGACAAGACTTCTGTCTATACCATTTAAAAGTCCATTTTTCCTGACAGGTCTGCCTCGTGTCACTTTAAAATGTGCATTTGAATGACCTGCGTTGCAAGGACATTAAAATCTGACTTTACATGACGTCCATTTTATCGCGTATGTGCCAGTCTCACATAATTGTGACTGTTCATGCGATGACCACACATGTAGTCTGTGTGTGTAAACAGGCCTTAAAAGCTATGAGTAACAACTAAATTCATCATCAAAAAAGGAACATGTCCCCGACTGATTATGCTGATAGCTTTTACATCACAATTTATTTCATGTGATAATTTTACAAAAGAGGGAGAACTGTTATCTTTCAGGTTTCCTACTGCGTTAACTAACCTTTTAATTTGGTTTAGGATAGAAAGTCTCCTTACTATCAAACACACATATTTTAATCTCCTGTTATGAGTTACTCAATTTCAAGCCAACTCTACATCATTTTCTACAGCATCAGTTACTAAAGACACCAGATAAAACAGGATTAGCAGGAAATGCACACTTATTTATTTAAAAAGTAAAGGAGGATGAGTTTCCTCTTAGTGTTAAAGATGTGAGTATAATATAAGTCATGTTGATAATATATTGTGCATGAACTTGTGTAGGTTATTTTCACAATCAAATTGATAACAATTGAATATGATGAAAGTTATTTTATTTTGGTAACTCAGGAGGTTGTTGACCTGCTGAAAGGTTGTAGATTTACATCATATTTTTGTAAACAAAATATATCTAACTTGGACTGACTTTCAAGATGCTGAATGTAGACCCTGTTTTATTTGTTTGTGTGTCCATTTTACTGGCACAGATATACAAATCTGGAGTGTGTGATTGCAGGTGTGTGTATGTGTGTGTATATGTGCAGGCCTGTGTTTTTTGAACCTGTGTGCATGGCTCTTTCATGTGTGAGGGATGGCAGCTGCTGTCACCTGGTGGAGCTGACAGCAGTTAAAGACAGTAAAGCTGTATGTGAAACAGGCCTGCTGTCACTTCCTTCCCTGTGTTATTTTACTTCTCTCTAATGGGCTTTATTTCATTGTCAGCTGGCAGTCTACCTCCTCCTCCTTTTCCTTTTTCTTTTCCTCCCTCCATTCCCTCCTTTCTCCCCCTCTTGACACATTACAGGCTGTCTTTGGAGAACAGCAGAGGGCCAGAGACCCCCTGCCAGCTGTAATAATGTGGTAAAACAAACCGACAGGTAGACTTTGTGTGGATGCGTGCTTGGACACGTGTGCACACATGCATTTGTTTAAGCACATGTGCATCATTTTGTGTGTCTGTCTTCATCTTCATGCTCCTATAGCACGCATATGTCTTCCTGTGAATTACTTCTTTTGAGTGTCCTGGAAAACCTATCAAAGTCTTCCCCATTAAAAAACATTCCATGGCCCCTGATTAGCCCCTGTTACAAGGTCAATCTATCTAAGCTCAAGCTAAAGGGTTAGCAGAGGGGAGGAGTGCTGGGCAACAGAGTTATGAGCGAGATTCCTGTCAGCTCAGAGAACATTACCTGTCCCAGAGTGCTTGTAGCCGCAGCAGGTGTGCTGACCCACCAAGACCCAACATCCTCCTGCTTTTCTCAGTTAAACACACACACACATGCACACACACACATGCACACACACACATGCACACACACACATGCACACACAAATTGACATGTGAGTTGAGGAAGCACAAACAACATTTCAAACTACATGGACACACAACTTTGTAAATGGATTATCCAGTACACACGTTTTTTTGCACTTTTACAATACACAGTCATTTGAAATAAAATGGTTTCAACTAATCTGAAGGAAATTTATGTTAAAATCAGTTACAGATTAAAGCTTTCGATTAAACCTCAAACATAGGAAAATGTTTCTTTCATGAAAATAGCAAAACATTTGTATATTTAAAGTGAGCATCAGATCATAAATAGAATTGTTTTTCTTTTGTTTATTAATGGTAATTTTTATGTAAAATGCAAGACTTTTAAGTGAAATTTATTTTATTTTAATTACTATTTGTTTTTAATTTCTAACATAGAATTTGATTATGTGACAGGTTTCCTAAATCATAAAAAGCTTTTGTCATGCATCTGGCACATGCGTATCAAAACCTAAAGCAACATTAAAAAAAAGACTGTTTCCTGTGTTGATGAATAATTTGGTGGCTTATTCACTTGAACTGCTCATGGCAAGATCATTGTTTCCTCATCCAACTTCCTCCTCAATCTGTTCATTCGCCTAAAAGGTCTAAAAAGAAAAGAACAAATACAAAAGGTTGGGATTTTGTTAGGTTATCAACTACTAGCCAATTCTAAAGGAAAAAAGATGGGTGGGTTGAGGTGGATACTGAAATGGAGAGGGTGGAGGGGGTGGAGATGGATGTAAATGTGGAATAATGTAGCAAGAGTGAATTTGCATGGTCAAGTGTCAAAAAAATGAAGTCTTCCCCTGAGTCTTGTCAGGAAAAATAACATAAGTGGTACGCTTCAGCACTGGCATGCCATTAGTGGTTAGTTCTGCCTGTCATCAGTCACAGAGAAGAAGAAATGGTCGTCATTATCTCCAAAAAATGGACTAGGCAAGATAGATACGACCCCCTTCTCTCTGCGCCGTGTGCACATACAGTGTATGTGAAAGGACACTTACGAAACATATAGATACAAATAAAACACATATTACTTGACAAAAACCAACACACCTTGGTGTATGTGCTTGTGTAACGGTACGTAAAAAATCCTGTAGGGATATATTAAATACATCTTATGTATTAAATTAATGTTGATGTTTGTACCAGGGTACAACAGAAACTTTGTTTTTGTTAGAGTAAGGAAAACATACTTAGAACCAAAAGTAAGAACATTTGTATTTGGGTTTTTTGTTGTAATAATGAACAATGAATGTTGAATATCGTATTAATTTTCCCTTAAATGATGACACTTTATCAGGAATATGCATATGTAGGTTGGGCAGCAGCCGGATCTTCTTGTGGTGGAGTTTCGTTGGGATCTTGACTTTTCAGCCTGTTTCTGATGTAAAACTTGGCGTCCAATCAGGAAATGTTTCTAGACCTCATTCTAAATAATCCAATTTGATCTTGCAGAACACCACCATGAAGCTGCTCTATGACACAAGTCTTATCCAGATCAGTCAAATGTGGCATGCTTGTAGCACCCTCTGTAGCAGGGTCCATGCTCACAGCTGCTAATGATCAGGCACCAATCAGAACCTGATGTGGCACGTTTTTTGTATGTGTACTACCCACATACCCCACTCTGCTACTCAACTCACAAATGTTTTGTCCTCATAAATGTGACATAATAGGAATTTATTGCCATGAGCTATTGTTACAACAAAATAATCACCTAAACCCAAATGTCAATTTTTTTGTGTCTTTTGCCATTTAGTTTATTGAATTCGTAGTTCATGAATTATAGGCTGTATCCTGGAAAGCAGAGACATTTAGAAATGAGCGATGCAAATTCTTCTAAAGAAGCAAAGCATTGGGTTAGAAACATCAGGATGGATACAGTTCACTGCACTGCTCATGGTGTAATGAGGGTAGTTCAGTGTGTTAATGCAAGTAAAAATGAGTTCAATGGGTATTTGTTCTTCTGACAAATATACAACTATAGAAAACTGGCAACACAAACTACTTCAACAGCGAGCTGGTCAAGAAGCTTTTTGAAGCAATAACAACTGGACTGAAATATCAAGTACTGACTCCTGCTGAGTAACAGATGACTGAACTAAACTAAGAATCTGTAAAATGACTTCACTGGAGAAGAAACTTAGTTTTCTGATCATCTTTAATTTAACATAAAAATCCTAAATTCAGTGGAACAGTTTAATGGTTTAGTTGAAAGGGCAAATAATGTTCCGAAATTGATATTTTGGCCTGTTATATACATCTTTGTGTTTGTAACTTGTCTTGCATGAATCTGCACAGAGGGAGCAGTAGAGGTCAATTCCTCTCCACAAACCTTGTGGTCTCTTTTTATTTCTTGCAAGGGGAAAAAGAAACATGGATAGTAATAGGTTTAATGGACCCAAACATATAAAAAAGTGACTGATCGCTGATCTTTTTTTTGACTCTAAAGAATTTGCATGGCCAATATTGACTAAGTATAAAAAATACAATGTGTCCAGTTTATTTTTTTATCTTCTTGACTTTTGTTCCTTCTTATTTAGATTTAGTTTTCAGTTAGAGGGATAACTAATGCATCGATTTTACACCAAGGTATCATCCTCGTAATTTTACTGCTGTCAGTCTTGCACATTGTGGCAGAGCTTTCTGCAGCTCGTTTATCAATACTTTAAAATGATTGCTTCATTTGCAGTAAAACATTGTCCACTGACATCTAATGGATCCGAACAGCTGGTGGACAATTCCTTCACAATTAAATATGAAGCCAGGAATGGATAGTGGATAAGGATTTAGTACAAATGTGGATGAGACGAATGATACAGTTCTCTTTGATATGTGTGCACACACACACTTACCAGCACTCACACACACAGAGAATGAAAACTCATTACGGTTGAGCCCACCGCAGGAAAGAGGCTCTGGCAAGCAATTATATAATAAGCTTAAGCACCATAAAATTTGCAGTAGCAAGGACAATTAGCCATTACATTCCATGGAACTGAGAGCCACACATTGGCTTTTGAAGATTAAAAAAAAAGAAACCCTCCACTTTCAGTTACATTTTCTAGACACCATGTTGAATTGGTTTAACAAGCATCAACAATTCAATTATGCTTATTATCTTTTTATTTGTTTTTCTTTTTTAAGAGAAGAGAAAAATTTTGCGATTTACACATTGTTGCTATTGCTGGCGCAGATTCAAATAAATCCAAGACAAGTTTACTTTGTTTATGCAGCAGCTTTGGGATATCTTTGTAATTTGTCCTTGAAAATATTGCTCTTGACATTCAACAATGCAATTTCCTTGTGGCGAAAAGAAAGATACGGCAACAATAGAAGAAAATGTGTTGTAGGTATGTATGGAAGAGAAGTCTATGAATTTTAAGACAGGGGAAATTATTGAGAAGCCTGGCATCAGACAATGAGAGAGAGAGAGAGAGAGAGTGGGGGGATGCAGAAAGTGAGAGAAGGAGAGAGGGAGAGAACATCCGAGAAAGAGATCAGCATGGCAGCTAATGTAATGAATAATATCTCAAGTGTAAATCCAGCCAATTGAACCCAGGGCTCCTTTCTCCCTCTAGCAAGGCTAAATGAGTTTCCATGGGAATGTGGATGAAAGGAGCGCAGACGTCTAGGTCAGGGATATTTGGAGAAGAAGAGGCAGAGAAACGCTGGGAGTATGAAATAGAGTCCTTAGGGTCTGGTTTGGAGAGATTTGCACTCATGCTAAGCCACTTCAGATGTGAGTGGAGGGTCTAACAGCCTTAGACTTGAGCATCAAGGTACAGTATGTGTGTAGGTCTGTTGTTGAAGCTGTGTAAGCACTGAGGGCAGAATATGGTCCAGACATGGGGGAGAGAATTTTAACACATGTTACACCTTCTCTGTACTCAGTTCGCCACATTACTAGTGAAGGACAGAGAAAAAGAAATATGCTTTTTTTAATCAAATCCTGAAAAAAAGGATATGAGCCACTGTAAATCCACAGTGCAGAGAAACACATCACCACAGACAACGTGCTGCACAATAAAAAGAATTTTAGCACTTCCTTTCACACATCTTCCCTCTTGTTGTGCTTCCTCATGCTTGATTTAATTGAAAATGCTCAACTCTGTGAGGAAGCTGTCAGCAGCACTTCAGAGGCAGCGGAGACCAAGTTCAAAGTGACACATCTATAGGACATGTGAGCTGCACATTACCTTGACACAGATTGGCTGTAGAAATTAGCTGCTGTCTGAATTATTAAAATAACAAGGGACATTTCATGTGATTGGGCAGGGAAGCTTACTCCCCCCCTCCCCCCACCCACATGCTCTCCTGTAATTCTAATTGTCCGCTTTAACAAGTTTCTTTAAGCCTTTCAGGATCAGTCAGTGTAAAACATTGGTTTGCAGATTTCTTTCCTCCTATTAGGGGGAGAAAAAAAAAGAGAACGAGGCATGGCTGTCCACTGAGCCAACCTCATTTATTATAATGACCTGCCAAGCCCAGACATGAACATGTTAAAGTTATAGGAGAGTGGGACATGACAGGTGCACACAACCTTGTCAGATCTGTGCTGGTTTGGTTACAGCATAAAGATCCTAGCTCCAAAAAAGATCGACAGGTAGATAAATTACCAGCGTACGATTCAACACATGGAGAGGTAAAGGACGGATGAATTGGTAGATTTCTAATAAAGTAAGTGTTAATGTAAGACGATTTATAGCTTTTTGAAAATTTGATTTTATGCTATTTATCGTAAAGCTAGAGTTACACCTAAAAATCAAATATCAATCAAAAATAAAAGAAATATATGCCAGAAATGTTTCCAGAAAGTAAATTCTGTTCAAAGCCTTTAGGGCTGCACGGTGGCACAGTTGGTTGTTGTCTCTCACTAAGAAGATCTGGAACTCGACTAGGGCCTTTCTGCATGGAGTTTGCATGTTCCCTTTGGTTTTTCTTCAGCTACTCCAGTTTCCCCCCACTGTCCAAAAACACAGATGTTAGATTAAGTGGCATTTCCAAATTGGCCCTAGGTGTGAGTGTGTGAAAGGATGGTTGTTTGTCTCTATGTTTGTCTCTTTGATGGTGGACAACCTGTACAGAGTGAAACTTCACCTCTCACTCAATGACAGCTGATGATAGACAGCTGTACAATGATCCTCAACAGGACCAAACATGGGGTCCACTTATATTTTTTTCCTTAAATTCGAATTACATTTTTATCTACATTGTGATCAAATGTATTCACCTAAAAAAGTGTCTAATTATGGAGTGGATAGAAAAATAGAACACTGAAATGGGGAAAAATCTCCAAATTAATTACTTTTATTCAGCTTCAACAAATCTAACAAAGCAGTTCAGCAGAAAATTCTACCTATTTTTACAGAATATCTAATTCAGCACATCAAGCAAAAACATCTTTAGTCAACTTGCATTTTGTTTCAGCTAATTTGTTTGAATGTCTGTAGTGAGAGGCTCACTGGTTTGTTTTTTCTTTCTAATTCTTTTTTCTTCTGCTTATTTTTGACTCTAAGGGGTCGTCGTCACAGTATTCTTGCAGGTCCTGTCTGTCTTTTTATTTCTGCTTAGAACTTGGCATCTAAACATCAAATCTCAAAATTGTTTTGAGGACTTCAGAGTTTCAGTATGTGTGAGCGTGTGTGTGTGTGTGTGTGTGTCAAGGTATAAGCCTAAGGGACGACAAAGGCCAATGTCTTCCTTGTGCTGGTCCCAAGCCCAGACAAATGCAGAGGGTTGTGTAAGTAAGGGCATCTGAAGTAAAACCTACACCAAATAAACAATAATGCAATTGAAACATCTGATCTCCATACCAGATTGGGTTAACAACAACTGCAACAGTGTTGTTAACTTGCAGGGTGCTGATGAAAACTGGGCTACTGTGGGTTAAAGAAGGAGGAGAGGAGGAATGTGTGTTTGGAGACAAAGAGAGAAAAGGAAAGTCAAGGGTCTAGGACTGAGGCTAGAGACATCGAATGTAGGGACTATGACAGGAAAAGCTAGAGAGTTTGTTGACATGATGCAGAAAAGAAAGGTGGATTTACTGTGTGTCCAAGAGACCAGATGGAAAGGTAGCAAGTCCAGAAGCCTAGGAGAAGAATTGATGTGTTCTATCATGGTGCTGATAGGAAGAGGAATGGAAAGCTGGAAATTGAAGATGTTTTGTTTAATATCATCAGTGAACATGCCTTACAGGTACGATGTGAGTTCAAGCAAAGGAGACAATCTACAGTAAGTTAGATGAAGTGATGCAGAGTATCTCCAAAGGGGTGATTGGAGCAGACTTCAATAGACATGTTGGTGCAGGTGCAGGTGACAGAGGTGATAAGAAAGTGATGGGAAGGTTTGGTATCCAGTACAGGAATGCAGAAGGACAGATAGCTGCAGACTTTGGCAAGAGGATGGATACTGCTGTAGTGAATACTTTCTTTCAGAAGAGGCAGGAACAGGGTCACTTATACAAGTTGAAACAGACTCTGGGTGAACAGGAGGTGCTTCCAGATGATTGGACAACTACAGCTAATGTGATCAGGGAAACAGACAGGAGAGTCCTTGGTGTGTCATCTGGGAAGAAAGTAGACAAGGAGACTTGGTGGTGGAATGAGGAAGTGTGTAAGTGTCTATAGAGAAAGAGGTTAGCTAAGAAGATGTGAGATGTTAAAGGGACAAAAGAGAGTAGATAGGGGTTCAGGGAAATGCAGCGTAAGGTGAAGGTGGAGGTGGCAAAAGCAAAACAAAGGGCATATGACGACTTGTATACCAGGTTGGACAGTAAGGAAGGAGAGACTGATCTATACAGGCTGGAGAAGGAGAGAAACAGAGATGGAAGGATGTGCAGTAATTTAGGGTGGTGAAGAATACAGAGAGAAATGTGTTGACAGGAACCAGAAGTGTGATAGAAAGATGGAAAGACTTTGAAAAATTGATGAATGTGGAAAATGAGAGAGTACGATGAGTAGAAGAGATGACCATTGTGGACCACAAAGTACTAAAGATTAGTAGAGATGAAGTTAGGAGGGCACTGAAGAGGATGAAGAGTGGAAAGGCAGTTGGTCCTGATGATATACCCGTGGAGGTAGGGAAATCTTTGGAAGAAGTGAACCTAGAGTTTTTGATTCCATTAGTCAATAAGATCTTGGAGAGAGAGAGGATTTCTGAGGAATGGAGGATAAATGTGATGGTGCTGATCTTTAAGAACAAGGGTGACATACAGAGTTGATAAAATAAAGTTGATGTGTTATACAATGAAGCTGTGGGAAAGAGTCATGGACTAAGGACAGAAGTGAGTAGTTGTGAGCAGCAGTATGGCTTCATGCCAAGAAAGAGTACAACAGATGCAGTATTTGCTTTGAGAATGTTGATGTAAAAGTACAGAGAAAGTCAGAGGGACCTTTATTGTGTCTTTTTAGATCTAGAGAAAGCATCTGACAGGATACCGAGAGAGGAACCGTGGTTCTGTATGAGGAAGTCAGGAGCAGCAGAGAAGTATGTTAGAGTGGTGCAGAACATGTATGACAGCTGGTGTTGAGATGTGCTGTAGGTGTGACAGAGGAGTTCAACATGGAGGTGGGGCTCTATCAAGAATCAGCCTTGAGCCTCTTCTTGTTGCTATAGTGATGGACAGACTGACAGATGAGGTCAGACAGGAATCTCCATGGACCATGATGTTTGTAGATGATATTGTTATCTGTAGTGAGAGCAGGGAGCAGGTGGAGGAACATCTGGAGAGGTGGAGGTATATTGGGAAGAAGAAGGATGAAAATTAGCTGCAGCAAGACAGAGTCCATGTGTGTGAATGAGAGGGAGACAAGTTGAACAGTGAGGCTGAGCAGAAATAAAGAAGGTGGATGATTTCAAGTTCTTAAAGTCAACAGACCAGAATAACAGAGAGTATGGAAAGGACAGTGTGGAGACCAGCCATGTTGTCTGGTTTGGAGAGAGTACCACCGAGGAAGGGACTGGAGAAAAAGCTAGAGGTCGCAGGAATCAAAAATGTTGATGTTCTTTGGGAGTGACGAGGATGGACAGGATCAGGAATGAGTCCATCAGAGGGACAACATATGTTAGATGTTTTGGAGATAAAGTCAGAGCGACTGAGATGTTTGGACATGTCCAGAGGAGGGAGAGTGGGTTTATTGGGAAAAGGATGCTGAGGTGGGAACTGCCAGGCAGGAAGTTTAGAGGAAGACCTAGGAAGAGATACATGGATGTAGTGAAGTAGGACATGAGGTTGGTTGGTGTGAGAGAAGAAGATGCAGAGGGCAGAT
Source organism: Pachypanchax playfairii (assembly GCA_006937955.1). Taxonomy (NCBI): domain Eukaryota; kingdom Metazoa; phylum Chordata; class Actinopteri; order Cyprinodontiformes; family Aplocheilidae; genus Pachypanchax; species Pachypanchax playfairii. The sequence continues at coordinate 1,360,400 of SSNP01000083.1, forward strand.
GGAGACAGATGACTGGCTGTGGTGATTCCTGAAGGAAACAACCAAAAGGAAAAGAAGTTTCCTTGAGCACACCAGTTGAGCACACAAGGCTCTGTAATACATAAAGAGGATGCAATGGTCAAAAAGTACATTAGAAACTATGGCTTTGCTCAAACATCAATATCACCAAATTCTATGGGATTCTTCTATGGATTCTTTTTTATTTGTTGAGTTCTGTGACTCTCTCCATGTTTCCATTGTAGAAATCACCGGACCAATTATAAAAATGGCTGCATTCAAATACTGAACAAACACATCAGTGGTTTCATGATCTGGATCTCTTTTATTATCTGTTTATCAGTTTCATTGCGTTTGGTCATTTTTAAATTTCCCAAGGCACCTATCCACTAATATTTGCAGCTGAATAGTTCAACAATTTTCAAGTTCTGCTAAACAACTACAGCATGATGAAGCTGCTCAATGTGCAAAGCATATGGTGCTTCTGACACCGTCTGGGTTGCACGTTGGGTGTTTAGGACAAAATGTTATTTTGCAGAAATTCTTGTTCAGTACAAACAAGCACACTCATACTAGAACAAAAGCCCTGCTGTATTTATTAAAGTCACAGCCAACACTTTTGTAAGCTTCATAAGATCTAAGTAAACAAATTGTAGCTCTTCTAAGTCTGCATAATGAAGCTCTGTCTTTACAGTCACCCCTGGTCTTAGTTCTGTGTTCGGGCCCTAATGCCATATAAAACAAATACACAGATACAGGACCACTTTGAGTCTGTTTTCTTTTTCTCCCTCTGAGAACAAACATCCAAACTAGACTCTATAATCCTCTGCCGTTCTTTTAATCATCTGACACTCAGTGAGGGCAATATCTATTTTCATCTTGTCCTGATAGGATCTCTTTAGGATTTAAAGAGAGGCCTCAGCATTCTGTGCCCAGCAGCTCAGCTGTGATCTGGAGCTTTGGGGAGTTCTCATTAGACGTTAGCAGCCCCCCGATCGAAGAAACCCAGTTCTGGCTAGTGGATTTTTAATCCTCCTATGGCCTGTGTTGGGAGATGGAGTTATTTAGAGCCCTTTGATTAGCCTCACAACTCCACTTTGATTAGGAGAACCTCTAAAGATGGAGCTTCTGGGCTGCAGTTTGACGAGGGTAGAGGATGTGTGTTGAGGTGACATTACACATGCTGTGTGTAAATGTAAAAGAAAAATCATATACATTGCATTAGAATAGGTAAATGTCTTATATGTATCTAAATAACAGTCAAAGTTTGATTATTGTATTTCTATATTCTGAGACATTTTTTAACCCTTTTAGTCATCTCCATGTGTTCATTATGACCCATCAGCAGCATTAAAGAGGCCCTTCCATTAAAAAGGTTTTTTCTGAGGTTTCTGTTGAATATTTTAGCTCCACAGGTGTTCTTACCTTCATAGTGGGTGTGAAAACAGGTCAACAACTTCTCTTTCAGTTTTAATCTCTCAAACTACGCAGGTGGCGATAAAATCCGAGTTCTCCCGAGTCCGAACGGCCTGTATCTGTTTTGTCACAACTCCTTTGTTCGTTAGTATTTGGCAGCACGAAACCACGCCTAGCATGCTGCTCACTAAAAAGCTGTAGCATAAGACGTAGTAAACAGGAAGACGGGACGTCTGACGTTGCCATGTGCAGCGGGGCAGGAAACAGTATATCTTGCTTTCATAGGCTAGTTTGTTAGCCAATCTGAGTCCAGCAAATTCGAATAATGAATATGAACGAGCTGCTGTCGAAGCAGCCTGACGGAAGGAGCCGGAGCCACCCGAATTTTAATGCAGACAGATTGAAAGGTCTGTTAATCAGTGTTTCCTGACGTTTTTTAGATATAAAATGTTTCATGTTACTGGTTAATACTTAAGAAATAACCACAAAGTCCTGAAATTTGTACGAAATGGCCTCTTTAACTATGTAATATACAGTATAACATTGCCAAACACCTTGCCATCATTTTAGCTCATCTGGTCGGCAGTACCCCACATCATATACAGAACTGCTAATTTACAAATGCAGTTTGACACTTGAAGCTGTTGCCATTAGAAACCATTGTCTCTTTTGATGTAACTGCACTTTCCCTTGCATACCTACATCAGAAACGGTGGAAACAGTCAGAAAATGACTCCTGGAGGACTAAGCTTTAAAGGACAGGACCAGTTTCACTGAACCAGATTTGTAACCTGCTTGACCTCTCAAGCCCATATTTAAAATACAATGACAGTTATTATAACACGACTGTTTATGGGATCCCCAGTATCACCGACTGTGGCCAATCTCTACAGGAGGAGGTAGAAAAAAGAATTCTGAATTCATATGAGGGAACAACACCAAACAAAATCAAAAATCCAAGATGTAGATTCCTTAAAAAAAAACCAATGACTCAGTTTACAACAACATCAAGTTTACTAGGGAGGATCCTAAAGAAAACAAACTGCCTTTCTTGGACTGCTTGTTGCATATGGAAAAACATAGAGGCCTTAACATCAAAGAGAAAACCTACACACACAGACCAGTATCTCCCAGTATGACCCTCACTATCCACTGGAACACAGATTTTCTGTTGTCAGAATTCTACAACACTGTGCTAAACATGTCCCCACTAGGACAGAACAGAAGAATAAGGAACATAAACATGTATACTCTAACTGGGATTTCAGCAAATCAGCCAAGAAATCAAGAAAACACACCACACACTCAACCAGAAAGTAGAGTATAAATAAACAGCAAAATGTTGTCATGCCATATGTTGCTGGAGTATCAGAAGAATTTTCTCCAAGCACAACAACCCTGTGCAAGTCAAACCAAACAGGATCCTTCCACAGAAACTGGTGCACACTAAAAACAAAACACCAAAATAAACACTGAGTAGTGTTCACAGTCTAGTGCAGTGAAGAGTTAGTGAATTGCTAATGAGCTACTGCAGAAACTACTTCCTAGAAAACGGCACAGGTTTTATGATTTTGGGTAAAAAACATCATAATCATAATTTAAAGACCACTGAGACGCTTTAAAATAGCACAACAGATTATCATAGTGGGTCTTTAAGGGTTATGATTAGGGTCGGGTGTGTAAATAACCCTTGTAGTTTTGTTTCATACTGTTGTCTCAAATACTTATAAGGCTGGAATTCCCAAACCATGATCTGAACTAAAGAAGCCTTTCAGACGAAAAGTGAGACATTTTCAAGAGACAGAAAAAAAAGTCCGGCTGCCTTGTTTTGGACATTTTTGGAAAAACTACATGAAACTTATAATTAAGAATTACAGCAAATGAAGCCTAACAACAGTTTCCTGTTTCTATACATTCTTCTTATTGTTTATGGATTTTATCAAACTCTGTTCAAGGAAGAAGGTCGAAATATAATGAGATACACTGAGCAACTCTGACAAAAGCCCATTCTGCCTGACCACAAACTTTTAGTGCTTTTACTCATTTCTGCACTGTAATCATACTTTATACACAAAAAATGAAAGACACTTGTGTGTATAATCATTTTCAACACCTTCCACAGGGGTGAAAGTCAGGAAACTCTTGGGTTTGCAGTGTCAGTGCCGTGGAGATACGAGGCTAAGTAGTGAGCTGGTCCTGCCACCTTAGCTTTGATTTCAAGGCTAAGTATGTACAGATATCTGAGGTGTTGACACTTCGCCCTCTAAGCCCCATTTCTTTTTACCGGGATCAGCGAGGCTCACTGATAGCAGATTATCTCTGCAGTATTTTGTGGCCCAGTTGGCACCCTCATTTGTTATCTGCTCACAGATACACTGAGGTACAGTCCATGTAAGCAGACAGGTTTTTTTTTTCTTGGCATTTCTAAGACATATTCACTTCCTCTTTTCATTATTTGATGTGATGTCTGAATGTCTGTGATGTTAAAAAAATCAGTGAAACATCTGCACTTTGATGGAGCATTGAAAGATAAGCAGGTATTGGCCTTTTCAGAATGTGGTGGAGCATGTTTCATCATCATCTGACCAATTAAATAGATTATTTTAAACTATAGAAATTTCAGAAAAAATTCCTGTCTATTTAAAAACCAAAAATGTAATATGTTGCTGTGCCATTGGTTTAAAATTTGAATTTATGAGTAACTTACACTTCTATTTTTGTGCATCCATTGCATTATCATCTCAAATAAAAGCAACACTTTTAGAAAATGTCAAAATCTTTAGATAATTATTTTAATCTTCAAGTGTAACCTTCACAAATTTAGAGGAGACAAGATGTGGCCTATCATCCATTCATCATTTAATTTTTTTATATACATTTTTTCCCTTTATGGGTTGCAAGTTGCTGGTGGTCTTTGAATGAGAGATGGGGTAAATTCTGGACATGTCTCCAGACCATCACTGGGACAGGTAGATCCAACTGCCAATACCGGGCTACTGTAGCCTAGTGGGGAGGGAGATCGCCCCTTGATTGGAAGATCGGGTTTCGATCCTGGGTCCCAACAGGCTACGTGTTGAAGTATATTTGGGTAAGATACTGAACCTCAAATGCCCCCAGGGTGCCGTACAAAATGGCTGTCCTCCACTCCTCACGGATGGGTAAAATGCAGAGAAATAATGTCCCCAAGAGGGCTCAATAAAGTATACATTATTATTATTATTATTATTAATTACACACACATCGGCTCATTTAGTATCAGTTAACCCAAGACATGTGTTTGGTCTGTGAGAGGACACCAGAGAACCTCTGAAGGAGAAAAACATGCAAACTTCACTCAGAAATGTCCCAGCTGGAAGATGAACCTTCAACCTTTTTTTCTGTAACCCGACAATTTGACTGTGCTGCCCTCACAGTATTTATGACTGGGGCGGCCATGGCTCAGGCGGTAGGGCGGGTCGTCTGAAACCGGAAGGTCGCCGGCTCGAATCCCCACTCTGCCCAGAGAAAAAGATCGCCTGGCCGCTGTGTCCTTGGACAAGACACCTAACCCACTTTGCCTGTTTGGTGGTGGTCGGAGGGTCCGGTGGCACCTGGCAGCCTCGCCCCTGTTAGTGTGTGTCCCAGGACAGCTGTGGCTACAACATGTGTGTAGTTCATCATCACCAAACGTGTGAGTGTGTGTTTGAATGGGTGAATGACAGACTGTAGTGTGAAGCATGTTGGGGGTCGTAGGACCTGAGTAAAGCGCTATACAAGTACACGCCATTTACCAATTATGCTCCTCTCAAAAATTTGAGTAAACTAAAGAGATAAATGAGATTTACTCATTAAATGCAGCACCAGGGATTTATTAATGCACCTGAGCCCCGGGGGCTGTAGCTTCTTCACCATATTCCATCAACAGCATTTGAATGCATCATCATACAACTTCACTTTGTGTGAACATTTTGTAATCTTTGATTCAGTCAATATCTGGATTTTGTACTCTATATTTTTCACAACTTCCTCTGTGAAAGGAAGAACAGCATGTTGGAACATTAGTAGAGTTAGTCTGAGACGAGAAACATGTCAGACCCAATTAAAGGCATCCCACGTGTCCTGTGACATGAAGTGACAGAATTCAGATTCAGTAAACAAAAATAAGAGGATCCAAACATCTCAAAGTAGTTCATGCTAAATGTGTATGTTTTTTCCTTTTTTTTTTTTTGCCACCGCTCCCTTCAGTGTGTCCTCTTGCTCCTGTGTTCCTTTGATATTGGTGGACTCTCTGGAGTCCCTGACAAGCCTTTGATTCTAGAAGGGCAGAAAATAATATCTTCCCTTTGAAAAACAATTTCAGGGAGAGGGGATCAGTAGAAATAGGCCTTTTTATATGCTCCAGGGGCCGATATAAAACTGATGGGAAACTTGTGATAGGCTTTTTTTTTTTTTAAATTACAATGCAAAATTGATGAGTTTAGAGGCCTGGGCTGTTGTCGCGTGGATGGAGATGTGACTGCATAAGGACATCAAGGCCTGAAACACACACATACACACACTTAACATGTAAATGTGGGCAGTATACAAAAATACACATGGGAACTTATCTGTGCACACACAAATACACAGTCACAAACTGACACACACTTGTGTCGCACTACAGCTAGAGCTGAAGGCTTAATCAAGATATAGAGCCAGCGCTCTGGAGGAGAAGAGAGGATGACCAGTCGTTTTCTTTTCTCTCTCTCTCTCTCTCTCTCTCTCTCTCTCTCTCTCCACCTCGTCCCTCCATCTCTTCTTCCAGAAGAGACCACTATCCACACTATCTGTTATCTCCACACAGCTGCGCCAGTCCCCCCCCATCCACCACCTCTTCCACCACTTCTTCCAATCTCGATGGAGTATTGGGGAAACGTAAGAGAAGAGTTTCCTGATAAAGCTGTCTAATGAACATACAGGAACTTTAGTAAGTTAAGCATCAAAACATCGAAGGCTGTTTGAACTTTGACTCCCTCTGCATTAGTGCAGTCCTTATCGGGGCCTCGCGAGCGGAGAGATTAGCCACTTCCTAATGAAGTGGTGAAATCGTAAAGGTCTTACTCCAAGGCAGAGTGGATTGCTTCCAACATTTTTCACCCTGTTATCTCCCATACCCAGATTGCTGTTCTAAGAAAAAAAAAAAAAGTAAGGTAAGATTCCTCCACCTTCACCACTACCCCCCTCTAGATTTAGGTCAAACGCATACACATACTCACACACACATACCCACCCACCTACATTCGCACAAAATATGACATTAGATCACAAAAACCCAACCAAAAAATAAACAATTCTAACAAACATGCTGTATTTTATGATAATCAGTATGAAACTGGAACGTTTTTCTCTACAGCTAAAAGTGTCCACGTAGACTACTTTTACTTTTTGACCCAAAAGCAGTTGTTTGGAGTGAGGATACATTATCTAAATGTTCCCCTGTGTTTTAGCCAATCAAGCGGCTGCATATGACTTATAAATCTTACATGACTCCTCTTTTCCATACCGAGGCGAGGTCAGACACACATTGCATATTTAAAACTCGCATTAAGACACCCACCCTTTTGCCATCTCATCCCATGCTCCTCTTGCAGCCCCAACCAAAACAAGGGCACCTTTTTTTTTTTCAAGCATCTGATTATCATACAAATAGATGTTGTATATTCAAATTAACAGAAAAATGGAGCGATCATCTGTCTGCATAATGAATGTGGTCTTTGTTTAGTGGTCATAACGTTTACCTCTGTTTACATATGTACCATTGTTGATGGGCAAGAGGATGTGTTGATGATACTCTTGACTGACTTGTGTGGCTTATTAATATTCTAAAGGGGAGGATGAATAATCTTTGTGGTAAACTGATGCAATCAAGGATTCAAAAATAAGAATGTTTGTATTTTTATCTTCGAAACCTTTAACAGTTTATGCTGTTTACACTTCAGAATAGATTTTAAAACCATATGTTGCATTTAATTATTCTGACAAAGAACTTTCAACTTTTCTCACTTAAATAATAAAAGGATTGCTGTCAATCACATATACTTAGTACAAAAAAAAAAACATGCATGCAAAGTGAGGAAACTTTCTAATGTGCCATCTGACTTATTTGCACATGTTGGTATAATGCAGGTTGGAGCGAATGCATTATTCAGAAATAAAGAGCCCGAAATTTTCAGTTTCCCCCTTAAATTCAAACCCAGACAAGGAGAGTCAGAGTACAAGAAGCGTTGTCAGTTCTGGCCACCGTGCTGTACAACATGCCTCTCAGTCCATGTAATAGCACTCCTTATTCTGACATGTGTTAATAATTGATTGTTAAGTGATAAACCTCACTCAAGCATGAGAAATAGCAGAGGTCCAGAAATAAATATGAAAAGCCATCACAGTATAATTCATAAGGCTGTGTTTGATCAGTGTAGCTGTCTCTCAGCATTCTCTATTATTCATATTCCTGTCTAATATGCGTCCCCCCCCCCCTCCCTCCCCCCTCCCCCAACAGAGTCATTAATGCTCTCTTCGCTAGTGGTTAGATTCAGGGACAATGACTGGGAGCATAAAAAGTAAGAAGTTATAGTCCGCACTAAGCTGTTGGGTAGAAAATCAGCTTAAAAAGTTCTCTAAATACAAAACTAAATAGTAATGTAACGATGCTAAATAGTGCCTAATAAATACAGGCATCTGATTGGCTGGTGGTTTTCACTGGCATTTGTTATTGTTCCAGTACAGTTACAGCAAATGAGACAAAATATTGCTAAACTATAAACATTTTGAGGTCAAATCTTTAACAGGTTCTTGATTTCATTCACATAAATCTACATATGGATGTTTCTTGATAGTTTGTCAACATTTCGAGGAAATTCTTCTAAGCAAAAGCAGCAAATATTCTTTATTTTTTTTAATATTTCTTCTCCTTGACACCTAAAATTGTGTGTGCTGGACACTTTTAATACTCCCCTTTAATTTTTGACCCCATTTTCCATGCAAATACATTGTTCAGAGAATTCCTGAACGCAACACTCACTTGCAAATTTCATCTTAACAATATGATGTCAGAGCAACATTCACATACATGTGTTTATAAAGACCAAAAAGCAGGTAATAAAATGAACCGAAATGAAAGAACAGAAACTGAAACTAAATAAAAATGTATCACATAAAAATATTTTTGACAGAAAAACTCAAAATCCCCAACTTAATGAAACACATATTGTTCACTATTTGTTCTGAGTATATTTGAAAGATCTTGAAACATCTTTTAGGATAGGTTATAAATTGAACAAGGACCAATTGATTAGATTTTGGGAGTGATCCAGATCCCAGTCTGGATCCAGAATTGTTCTGAATGATTCAGTATCATTATCACATTATGGGCTGCATGGAGGAGGTCTGTGCTCTAGTTTTACTTTAACTAAGAGAAGAAAATGCTTGTCCTGCAGATGTGCATGCATTGGTTTTAAATTGTTTATACACAGTGTTAATTAATAAGTGTCTGATACCAGAAATAAGCTGAAATTAGCTGAAATTGATCTGTAACTTGTCCAAACATGAAGAACCGCTCTACTTGAAACATGCCTTTAACACTATGTTATCCCTCTGTCTGTCTACATTAACATTTGTTACTTCCACAGTCAGGACTCGTAGTTTTATTATGCTTTTCACGTCAAAGACCAAACACCATGTTACAGAGTCTCTTGAAAATGATACAATTTTCCTAAAGACACGCTCATCATCGCTACTCATTACACCAATCCTCAGGAGGGCTTCTAAGTTTGATCTGTATCCAGTGTCAGTAGGTGAAACCCTAATGAGATTTTATGGACTTTTCCTCCTAACTTCATTAGGTTTTTATGAGCGAGGGCGGGTTAGATCCCCCCCACCCATATGCATCAGAGGGCAAGCGACGCAGGGTTGGGATGGAAGCAGGAAGGGACAGATGTGTAAGAGAGGAAACAGAAATTTTTCATGGAAGGCGAGAAGCTCTCTCTGGAGACTCAAAGATAATCCTGCGAGAGGCTCCCATCAGGCAGAAGCTGAGGAGCCTTAAGTGTTTTATACGAATTCAATATGGCGGTTAAAAATACCAGAGGGAATATCACATTCATATCTCTGTCGTTCACCTCACTTAATGCTGCGACGGTTGGCTGGGTGAATGAAAAAGGAGAGGAGAGAAGACGAGAGGAGAGGGGATTCATTTGGCCCTCTCTCAGCCTCTGCTGAAGAGGTGACAGTTAATTCTTGATGTTGCAGTCAGTCAGCAGCTGCTGGCGAACTCCTTTCTGCACAGGCTCTTTATTTAATGAAAGCAGCCCACCAAATGCAATTACATTAAGACCAGTTTAAGCAATTAACTTAGATGATATGTCAATTTTTCCCTGGAGTTTGCTTACTTATCACATCCATCATCACAAGTGGATTTTTTCTTTTTGTTACTTTGATGCCTTCTTTGATGCTCTCTTTAAAAAAACAAACAACTTAGCCACAGTGCTGCAGATAGTGGGAAACTAGTTCAAGACAGTTAGGCCAGTGGTGGACTAAACCAGGACTTCAGTTTGTGTGCAGTTGCAAAAGGAGAACATACTGTACATCCGTTAAGTGTAATGAAGTAATGACTTCCTCTAAAATATGGAAATTTCAAACATTTGAAGTGGCTTTTTGTCTTTTTTTCTGAAATCCTTGATAAGAAATCTGTCTTATTCCTCCTTTCCTTTCCTTGCGTAAGCGGCACATTTTATTTGCAAAATCAGTTGCGCACCCCTTCCCACCAGGAGTGTTTTAGACGCGTATCACTTGCGAAAGCGTTCCATTCAGCTGGTCCCTGAGATCACGAAATCACATGAGAATTGCAAAATCCCGCGTGATTTCGTCAGTACAAACAACAAAAAGCAGGGAGAAAGACAACATGCATCCAGAAGGTATGAAGTGTATTTTCACACCACCTATGGACTTTAAACCCGTCACAGGTACTGTATTTTTTCATAGTCAAGCAAATGGAAACCTGTACTTGTACCTTATTTTGAAACAACTGGGTATTTTACTTTTCACGAACGCCCAATTTCCTGTCTAGTCCAAACTAAACTGCTGAGCTTGACACATTTTATGGTGCATTCACACCAAACATGCATAGCTGGTAACTTGAACATTCGCACCTCGAAGCGTTTCCAATGTGAACTGGTCGTGCTTCAAAACATGAAATTTTGATGCGAGTGAAGCGGAAATACGCAACTTGTGGGAGGAAGTAGTGCCCGATGGTATTTTTGCATGATGGCAGCTGTCAATCTAGTGTTTGAAGAGAGAGTCTCCCATCTCTATGTATTGTGGAGAGCCAAGCAGCTGGACAGTAGGCGGGCTTGCTGGCTTTTGCGTAGCTTCGCCGGGTCAGTCGAAACTTTTAAAAGCGAAATGAACTTACCAGGTTGCCTGATCTCCTCACTTACTGTATATTCCTCCAAGCTAAGTCCTTTTTATTCCTGTCTCTGTATAGAAAACAGCTGGTATCGTATAGCTCTGGATGATTATCCACAACATTTATCAATCGTTCCTCCATGGCTTTGGCTGGACCTGCCCCTGTGAACTGGGTCAGAGCATGAACGTCACCAGGCCCCTGATTGGTTGACATGGCACGACTTGACACTGGAGTTCAGATTTCTCTAACTTCAGTGTCAGGCCCGACTCGCACGACTGCACAAAATGCATCACAATAAATGACGCATGTACTGATGCTTTGGTCACTTCAAACGCGTTTGGTGTGAATGCACCTATAGAAGCGTTGTCCTTAAAAGGTTGAAATAGGAGAGGGCTGCGACACTACGCTTCTGAGATGCGTCAGATTCACGTTGCTTCGCACCCCATGGAAACGATCCCATTGACTTTAATAGCAGCTATCAGTCAAATATTACGCTTCACTGACACTACGTGCTGCTTACGCCTCCGGTGGAAAGGAGGGCTCACTGGATTGTTCAATAAACCAACTTTTTTCTAATTATTCATGACAGAATGTTTCTGTCAGCAATATTTTTTATAGTTTGCCATATTGTTAATGAAAAACCTTATCAGCGTATCTTGTGTGTTTCATCTATTTCAATAGTGATTTGTCTCATTTAGCTTCTAAATATCTCTTGAACTGTAACATTTGCAGGAAAAATTCAATTAACAGTAACTCCCACCCCCCAAAAATACAAGAAATGTTTCTAAGAAACAGAAAAAGGAGACCAGTTTCCTTTATTTGGAAAAACTTTTTGAACTGACATGTACCTACTGAGAATCTACACAAACTTATCGCTCAATTCTCTGTAATGCTTTTAGATTAATTTGGTTTCTTTTCAGCTGTTTTATTGTGAAATTTTGCTCAAAGACATCTGCAAAGAAAACAACTTCAACTTGAACTATAAAGAAGACTGTTTCAATTTTTGCAGTGTGTTTTTATTGGTGCCATTAAAAGACACAATAAATATATTTTGACCTCCTAGTTCGACAAACATTTTTAATTCTCTCCCGCTGTTTAGTTTATGAGGTTCTACTTATTCCAAACAAAAAAGAAAACAAAACATTTTGGAATCAAAGAATTTAAACCAAAACCTCTTTTTTTTTTAGCAAAAAAGTTAAACACAAATAGAAAAAGATAAAGGAAGGTCTCTTTGAATAAGAACAGCAGGTCGATGCTGAAAAGAATAAAACATGGCACATCAACATCCACACATGAAAATGCATGGTCTCAGGAGGTTAAATGTGAAAAACAGCATAGTTTAAGTGTATTTGTAGCTTTAAACATCTGTGTTGTTTTATGTACAGTTGCACAAGGCAATGATACAATGCATAGAGAATTGTAGAATCTTGTCTGGAAGGCTCACTTCTCTTTGTTTAACTCAATCTTTGGTGATTACACACAAAAAAGAAATGTAAACGGTCTGCAAGCATTGTGCCATTGTTGGGGCCTTATCAGTTAAATTAAGCAGCGTTCCAAATCCTCCTGCTGCACAACGAGCCTCTTATCAGCTACTGTATCATGACAGTGGAGAGAAAAATGAGCGTTTCCTTTTGTTCTTTAACAATTTAAGCATAAAACAATGCAAAAGATGCTCCGCATTTCCTATTCTTTATTCTCCTTACCGTCTTCTCTTTCTTCAAGCCTCTGCAACCCCCCCCCTCTTTAGCTGCTCTTGGCTGCTCTTCAGTCTCACTTAAACCTATTAGCTCTATTACTGAAATTATTTTCCTCCCCGGCCTTTGTGCATAGGGAAGTGAATTTCACAGTTATCAGAGGCAGTGGAGAATAGGAAAGAATAGCTGTGAGTCAGTGCACTGTGAGTGTGTGAGTGTGTGTGTGTTTGTGGGAATGTGTGATTCGTCTGTGGGCATTAGACTTCTTGGCTGCTCATGGTTGCTTCTTAATTAATGCTTCTTTGTCCCGGAGCAGATATACAGAGAGAGCGAGAGAGAGAGAGAGAGAGAGAGTGAGAGGGAGAGAGCCATATGCATTGACCTCATTGTGCCATTTGAGGGCAGTGCAGTCTCAGGGTTTTGGGTAAAGTACCAGCCCTGGAGCAGGTTTTAGTCCGTTTAACAAAGAGGACAAAGTAAAAGTTTGCGTGTCTGTATTGTAAAGTCTAACAGTGGAGTGTTATAAAAAACATTAAGATGAAATTAATTTAATAATTAACTGAACTTTGATGCTGTTTTCTGCTGTTATCAGCCCAAACAGTTTGTGGTTTAATTAAATTATTAGGACATTGAGTTATTGTCCCTTCAACTGAATAAATAAGCAACAAACCAGTAGTGGGAGGTACCAGAGACGTGAGACAGGTTGTAGTTTTCTGTGCAAAAACTCTGTAATGTTAAAATTCATATTTTAAAAACAATTTACAGCTTTTGATGTCGGAAAATAAAACTTACATTATTTTGAAGAAAAGATAAAGAAGCACATTTTTAATGTCAATAAATTTAACTTTTTACTGAGTAAATGTTTTATTTCACGTAACATTCCAGATTTGGGCCGTAGTCTTTTCTGATGAAGCTGAGATATGAAGTCTTTAAACTCTTACATTTTTATTGCACTATTTACAATTAAAACCATTAAATCAAATAAAATTAAATAAAACATGTCCGATTCTGTCATAATCAGAAATAAAAAAAATAAAAAAAACAGCAAATATTTTAACATAATTATTTTTACTTTTTAATCTAAACCTACACCACACATTTTATTGTACACCATTTATTGGGATAATGTGTGGACATGTGGATTATAAACTATATTTACTTTTTACAAGATGCTTTTTTATTTTCAATTATAGCATTTTTAAAAACAAATATCACAAACCCTTTGCTGAACATATGGATCATTTAAACCCACACAACCATTTCTCTTCACATCCACATACTCTCATTTGGCCCGGGTACTGACTCACTCTTGATCTGCTCTTTGTAAAACAAAGACAAAAAGGCTGGACGGGTCAAAGAAGAAAAGAAACAGACACCAGCATCAAACCAAATAATGACAGGCCGTACCTTCCAAATAACCGGGTGCATGGCATTTTAAGGAGCTTTTATAACTGCATTTTGCATATTATGTATGTGTCAGCTTAAAGTCTCACAAAGAAGCATTTCTTCTTTCTTCCTGTGGCAGCCTGCACATGCGGAAGCGACAGGATAATAGTTATTTTCATTTCATGGAACCACATTTATATCCTTTTAAGAATAAAGAGATGACAACGTCGCCACTGTAAGTGGTGTTTTGACACTTGACTGAATCAGCTCTCCTGTGGTTATCGCCACAGCACAAAGTTTAAGATTTTTACTTCACCCTGCTGTTATTCTGTTACCAACCACAGTGCATGGTGTGTGCAGTACACATTCTAAAAGAACCATAAGAAATCTGGAGTATGGAGTTAATTTATGGAACAAAACATTTTACATGTAGAAAGTTTTTTTAACCTTCTACATGTGAAGGACAGTATAAGTTATATAGCATGCAATTTACTGACCAAGAAACACCTTAAACTACCTGATGTATTTGCTGCAAAATGCACGGTGCTGCATGAAAATAAAAACAACAAATAATAAAAAAGAGATGACTGCAACACACACAAGTACAGTGCCAAGTGTAAACAGCATGTTTGATTGTACAGCACTTCATGATTGATAATGTGATCTAGTGATCCCTCCTGAGAAGTGGTGCAAGCCTCCGCAGCATCAATGGCTCCTTGCTTACTCAACCATAACCCTGCTCTCACTGGGGTTTTATCTGCGTGAGGAAGTGTGTGTGCGTGCGCGTGCACATGCAGCTTCACAAAGGGTAGTTACTTACATGTCTGCATTTTCTGGAAATGTGACCGCACCTCATTTAAGGGTGGTGTGAGTGTAAAAAAAAAAACTGTAGTTTTGGGAGAAAATTTGCATGATGAATGTTTTTTGAACCGTTTTCAGTCAGCGCTGTTATGGAGCTCAAAGCTCTGCCCCACAAAGACAGCGTATATGTCTGAATACATGAGACAGAAAAGACAGCGCTAATTCCAGATACCTTCTTGTCATTATTCTGCTCTTAATAACACCTTCCTCCTTACTCTCTCTCTCCCCCTACCTCCATTTGTCTCGTTCTCCTTCCTGCTGCTTGTTTCTCCTGACAGGGGATGTGGCAGCTCCTGGTGACCCTTGAACCCTGGCTGGTCACTTAAACAGATACATGGGATGTTGAGGGCTTTGCTGAAGGTCGACAAGGACTCTCAAGAAGGCAAAGCCAGTACTAATCAGATGGGGGAGAAAAAAAAACAACAAAGAAAGAAGTTACTGTTTGTTAGTGGGACTTGAAATGTTAAAGGGAAGAGAAAGTTCTGCGATTGTTGAGTTTTCATGCAGCCTGATGGATTAAATCATGTATCATTCATGAGAATATCATGAAACTTTTCTAGTCGGGATCTAGTCACAAAGTGTCCTAATTACATCTTAATTCACATCCAGTCAATTTGCAATTTGTCACACTCATATTGTTAGATTCTTTTACTTGTCTTCAATCAGTAGCTTTATTTCACAAGTCATAAACCTGCTTGTTTCACATTTCTAACACTATTTGTACCAAAAACAAAAACCAAACAGTTTTCCACACAGACATGCATGTGATGAGTTCTTTTTATTTGATACATTTATATTTTGATTATCTATTTTATTCTATTTTTTACTCGTATTTATATTTTTACAGGCTTTTTTGCACTGACTTGGGAACGGCTTTAATCTTGTTGTACCTTGTATAATGACAATATTGGCATTCTATCTATTCTAATCGATTTGGAGAGAAAACCTGTTAAGAAAATGTTTCAACACCTTGAACAGATTGAGGCCCTGCAATAAGGACATGAGAACCCTGGTGAATGTTTAAAGACATTTTGCAAATGAATGTTTCACTTTGCTACCAAGTCACAGGGAGATACTTTAGTAACAAATGTTATGAAAAGCAAGACAAGTCACATTTTATACCTGCCACAGCAGAATGTGCTCTAATTCTGTAGGAAATAGCATCACAGTTGATGACCATGATGAAACATCTGTGTCAGTTCAGTATTTTCACTTTTTCTAACATTAATTTCACTTTCTTAAAATGTTCAACAACTAAATAACATCCATGAAAAACATTAATTTCCCCCCCACACTACTCGCTTCATCTAAGCAGTTTCAAAACAGTCATGGCGAATAAAGCTGTCAAAGTTTTCAAAGACCAAATGCTAGACAATGAAAAGCTGGTAACATTAATAGCTAAATGAACAACATTTAAAACAAAATTAATATCTAACTGAAATACAATAAATGAGCCTTATGTTAGATTACTTCCTGTTCGGTCACATGTCTAACAGAAGGTCAGAAAATGCTGAGAAATTTAACATTGACAACCCTGCCGAATCTTCAGTGTTTAAAAAAAATGGAATAAAAGTTTAATTTTACACATCATTTTATTTTATTTAGCATAAAAGCATATAGAAAAATCAGTTGCTTGATAAATTATTATGGCGATGCATGTGTGCTTAAACTTTAAGTTAGATTTTTTAAAGTTATTTGGAAAAAAGATACATATTTTTTCTAGTTTTCTCTTGTTTACACTTCAAATTAGAATAACACAATAAGACCTAAAATATGGATATTTTCATATATTTAAAATAAGCAGTTTAATTTTAAGGCGGTGCCTGTAACCAATGTGCATCGACAGTGTTGTGTTGTATTTTCTCCACTGACGGACAGTCACTTACTCATTAGCTCACTTCTATTGTATTCAAAATGACAGTACAGTCCCAATGTACCCTCATCATTTACTGAATGTTGATGAACACCACCCACAGGATGCAGAACAACACATCACCACACACATCATCAAAAAGCTCCCACACTCTTGTGCTGTGGTTTTTCCATGGGAGCACATCGTCTCAAAGGTTTTTGTTTAATAAATTCCAGATTGTTAGTGGGATTGAAATTTATTGATGGAACAGCAATGAGTCGGTCTGCCTTCCTGCCTGACTGCATTCCCCCTCATTGTCCGGAGTGTTTGGAGCATATGCTATTGAGCTGCGCTGCTTGCTTGACAGCAAAAGGGCTGGTTCAATTACATCAACTGCTTGATGACTGAGGAGAGAGCAGTGGGGCCGTGCATGCTAGTTTGTGATAAGAGAGGGAACTGCGGTGCCACGGCCCTCATTATGCAAGTAACCTAGAAAACCCTGGAAACTGTACACAATGCAAAGCATATGTTTCTTCTTTCTTTTGGGGAGGGAAATTGATTCCCAGAAAGAGATGATGCAGGCAGCATGAGGCAGGCCAGAGCCCTGACACAGACTCAAGCACTGGTTTTAAGGTGGGTGGTGTATTTTTCACACCAGTAAACACTTCTTTTTTTAACTCAACCACACATTTACATTCTTTTGGGTGAATGTAAGCATATGGACATGCTGACATGATGTCATTACTCTACAGGCTCGCTAGTCACTATTTACAGATACAGTCTCACACATCTAAAATGAAAAATATGTGAATAAAACTGTAAACAAACAAGTACAGTATTCAGTGCTGTGCAACACTGAAGGCTCTGCCCTCTTTCACATCCATTGCAAATAGTTTTATGACTCCCGGTGTTTTCTGTACCTACTGTATATGTATCATAGATTAATCCTGTCCAAAAACAGCCCGTCTTTGTCTTTGAGTCTTTGTTGCCGGAAATGCAACACTGTGACATTCAGTTTTATTTATCGCAGGCTTTGAATAGACTCCTCAGCCCAAAGGAGTGCAGTTAGCTAGTTACCTCAGAGCATTCTGTTTGTGTCAACAGCTCCCTTTGTGTGTCTGGGGTGATTTATTATGTAAAACAGAGCTGGTTTGTAGGGGTGGGGGGTGGGTGTGTGTGTAGCAAGGAGGGTGACACTGACCTTCCTTTAATTAACACTGATGGAGACCAAGGTGAGAGGCAAGATGATGAAGATGGATCTTCCCACATAAATCATCCTTCCTCCAGGCTTCTGTATGTACGTGTGTGCATGTGTGTGTGTGTGTGTGCACGTGTAAATGTGTGTTAATGTAATTTCTATCAGAAATAACCTTGTGGTTCACAGGTTAAATGAATGTTTGCATAGGTCCAGAACCTCCATTATTTACCCCCAATGGGCACCCCTTTGTGGTTATACAATCAAAGGTTTAATTGATTAATTCCCCCCCCATGCCTTCACTCCATTCAATTTAATATTTCTAATGTACATTTTCTGTAGTCCTTCAGGGAGTCAACACTAAAAAAAGGAAAGTGCACATTTTTAAATGATGACAACATTACATCATGTGCATGAATGTGTAGCAAGACGGTAATACGACTCATACAGCAGAAATTCAAACTGCTTCAGCATCAGTTGGGCCGAAAAATTCTGGGAGCAACCAAATGAACATATTAAATTGTGTTCAAGGTCCATAATGTCAAAACATGATGAAGAATCACTTAGAAAACACAGTGATGAATTTGGTATATGCAAACAGTCTTCAGTGACCCTGTCTTGGTGTACAAGTAGTCTGATTGTAGTAATCCAAACAATTTTTCAAGAAAAAACAACAACAAAAGCCTTTCTTATAAAATAAATAAACTACATGCAGTTGTATATTTAAGCAAAGAATTGAAGGTCATTGTCATTTTTGTCGTCATATTGGTTCCGACAGCTGCAGTTATGCATATCAGCGCTGTATGTTAGAGACACTGCTAAAGGGCATAGCTTGTTACAAAGACCTGGGAGTTCCTATTCTAATACAAACCACACACACACCTCCAATCTGCTGCAGAAGGCATGATAGTGACAATGGATAATATGGGAGAAGGTTTGAGAACAATTTCGCACAACTCTAAACCTTCTTTACAGCTTTAATCAGATGTACAGAACTCATTAACACATGCCGGGTCTCTCAGATGTCTTCAACCAACGACGTGACCCTGGTCAAAAAGATCTTCATCACTGCCTGGTTTAGCACAGTATGTCACTGGACTAACATGGTGAAGACATAGCAGGAAAATACAGACATTTTCAGTTGGAATTACACTGAATTGTGGAGAACAGTCATTTGTTTTCATTGAAATTGCCACAAATGCTGTACAAATAATGTCCAATGTTGAATTTTGTCAAGAAAATGATAATTATTATGTTATAAGACACACTGCCAGTAACACACTAGAGACTAATATGGTGGCTTTTGTGGAAATAAACAAACCTCCAACATGTAGAAGAAACCACCTTCTGAATCGTTGTCCACTGTAGTGACCACAATGCTTAAAAAGGTTAATCATTTCATAATTTGTTTACATTTCACCTTATTTTATTTACATTTCCTACATTTTAGATTTTCTTTTTTTTGTCTCCAATCAGTCACAGCTCAGTTTACTTGGTTGTCACCCCAAAGTTGTCTTTCATTTTTTGAACTTTCTGACTCATATAAACAAAGTTAAGAGGAAGGGTTCCAGACGCCCTCTACGGCTCTCTGATCATTTTGACAGAAAGCTTGTCTTGAACAATTTTTAAAATGTCAGCAACACAAAAACAACTTCCTGCATCTCAAGAAAGAGAATTAAGAACCCTTGCAAATGTTTCAAGATATTTTGGAAATGCCTTCACTGAAGATTTTTACTATTCGTGGCCAACAGTCGTTGTCCAGTGAGACACATTCCTCACACTTTTGCTAATACTGAGACTATTACACAACATGATCCACACACAATCATCAACACATTGTAAATAGAAAGGACAATGTAATGCAGAAGTTGAAACCAAAGCAAAATTAGAAAAGCGCTCATTGAGCGCAGACCTCCGCCAAGCACCTCAGTTCCCATGTATTGGGATTTACAACTAAAATAGCAGTCTGTCATTTGTTGTATTGTATTGTTGTATTTACCATGAAAACATACATTTTGCAATTAGACTGACATTAATATCATTATTAGTTTAGGAAGCAGAGTTGTAGTCTTACACACCTCTCTGCAGCTTCTCTGTCGTTACCCTCCCACTTTCCTGTAGAGACGGTGTCTGCTCAACCACGGTTCAAATTAAATAAACAAATATTTTGTTCTAGAAAAATAAATAATAAAAATCTGATTAAAATAAATACAGTTACTAATATAAAACCTGTAAATAAAACCATTAGATGTGGTTTACTGAATGTTAGATCTCTTTCATCTAAATCTCTGTTAGTTAATGATCTGATAATTGATCATCATATTGATCTATTTTGTCTTACGGAAACCTGGCTGCAGCAGGAGGATCATGTTAGTATTAATGAATCAACTCCTTCTAACTACCTTAATCTTCATGTTCCTCGAGCAACAGGTCGAGGAGGAGGAGTAGCAGCTATTTTCCAGTCAGGTCTATTGATTAGCTCTAGACCAGTTACTAGTTATATTTCTTTTGAATTTATGACCCTCAGTATTTCTCACCCAAATTGGAAATCAGAGGAACCTATTTTACTTGTTGTTGTATATCGTCCACCAGGTGCTTATTCTGAGTTCTTGTCTGAATTTTCAGTCTTTTTATCAGAACTATTATTGAAATCTGATAAAGTCATTATAGTGGGAGATTTCAATATTCATGTTGATGTTGAAAGTGATAGTTTGAATATAGCTTTTAATGATCTTTTGGATTCAGTTGGTTTCTCTCAGAATGTAAATAGACCAACTCACTACTGTCATCATACTCTTGATCTTGTTCTGACTTATGGTGTAGAGATTGAACAGCTGATAGTGTTTCCTCACAACCCTGTCTTGTCTGATCATTTTTTAATAACCTTTGAATTTACAATGATGGACCTCACCGCTCCAGATAGAAACTTTACCTACCGTAGATGTTTATCAGAAAATGCTGTATCTAAATTCAAAGAATCTATTCCGTTAGCTTTATCTTCATTCCAGAAGAATAATATAACAGAGAGCAGCTGCAAAGATTTTGCAGACTGGCGAATTGATGATCTTACTGATAATTTTACAGCTTCAATGCGCACGTCATTGGATCAAGTTGCTCCTCTAAAAATGAAGGTAATCAGCCAGAGGAGGCGTGCTCCTTGGTTTAATTTAGAGCTGCGTATGCTAAAAAGAACTTCAAGAAAGTTAGAAAGGAAATGGCGTTCCACTAAGCTAGAAGAAGTTTATTTATCTTGGAGAGATAGTCTGCTCATATACAAAAGAGCCCTTCGTAGGGTTAGAACTGAGTATTACTCGTCCCTCATAGAGGAGAACAGGAACAATCCCAGGTTTCTGTTTAGTACTGTAGCCAGATTAATAAAAAACCCAACTTCTGTTGAACCGTGTATCCCTGTAACCCTCAGTAGTGATGCCTTCATGGAAT
>SSNP01000083.1:1382866-1471914 GCA_006937955.1 Pachypanchax playfairii
TGGCTGCCTCTGAGGAGGGTGTATCTCACATAAACAAGGGATGAAATATTCCCACTAGAACCATCAAATTGTTATTGCTTTGATTGTTACTGCTGCCATTAACTGTTTCTCTGTTTATCTTTCCATAGACATGACGACTGGCCTAAATACATCTGTGTTTGTCTGTGTCTCTTTCCTGTCAGCTCAGACCCCAGTCGGCTAAGGCAGAAGGCCGCCCATCCTGAGCCGGGTTCTGCTAGAGGTTTCTTCCTGTTAAAAGGGAGTCGTTCCTTTCCACTGTCGCCAGTTGTGCTTGCTCAGGATGGGGGATTGTGCTGAAATAACAATTCAGCCCAATCGGCTGGTTCCTTAGATAGAAAATGTTTTATTATTAATTGATTGATTTTTCTGTGAAGTGCCTTGAAATGACTTTGTCATGAACTGGCGCTTTATAAATAAATAAACTTGAAATAAACTTGAATATCATTATTAGTTTAGTAGGTATTCATGAACACGGCTTTTCAGTAATGGTGGTTTAGTTCTGGCTCCAGAGCTTTTGATGGTACATCAAATCCATCCGCACACTCTGATTCCACAGTGTCTTGACCATCTTTTGGTTTTTGTTAAAAGTCTAGAGCACAATTTTTTCTCTTGCCGTGATAAAAGATCTGAGGGTTCCCTACTTTTTCTTTTCTGGATCTTTTATTTTGTTATGGTCCAGATCAATCCTTGGTACCTTGTAGAACCTATTACTGAACCTGTATTTTTCTTACCAAGCAACTGGACCATTTATTGTGTAGTTACATGAAGATGGGTTGAAAACAGTTGCAGGGTGGTGAAGTGGGTAACGCTGTTGCCTTACAGTGAGAAGGTCGTGGATTCAAAACCTGGCTGGAACCTTTCTGCATGGAGTTTATATGTTCTTCCAGTGCACGCGTGGGTTTTCTTTAGGGACACCAGTTTCCTCCCACAGCTCTAAAATATGCTTGAGGTTAATCGGTAACTCTAAATTGTCCCTGTGTGTGACAGAATTTTCGTCTCCACGTAGCCCTGTGAAGGACTGGCAACCCGTCCAGGTGTGACCCCACCTCTTGGACATCGACAGCTGGAGATAGACACCAGTTACCTGCAAACCTGGACAGGAAAAAGCAGGTAAAGACAATGGATGGATGGAAAAACTAAAAAAAGCACTCAGAGAGCACAGACTTATTTTAGAAAGTACATATCCTTAAAAAAATTCCTGGATCCAGATAGTAACCCAGATCACCCCCAAAATCTAATCGAGTGTTCCTTGGGTCATTTCTGACCTTTCCTGAAAATTTCATCAAAATCCATCCACATGTTTTTGAGTTATCCTGCTAACAGACAGACAGACAGACCCTGATGAAAACATGACCTCCTTGATGGAGGTAATAAGATTAGGTTGTTAATTTTTTTTAAGACACATGTGAAGAGGGACTAGGAGGTCAATTACAAAAAAAAAATGAAAATAATGAAGATAGAAAACAGCCCGACCTCACGTGAAATACGACCACATTGGTCGATTTTGAAAACGACACTATAGTCCATATGCAAACCCTATCTGCAAGCTCTAACCTTAACCTTAAGTGTGTCTATGTGTATCTTTACATTTTAAAGCTAATCGTTGTACTAAAATGAGACATATTGCTGCAGAATTTTGGTTTTGTTCGGCTGAACAGAGCGAAACCAAGCGCATTTGTCAACTCCTCTGGGAAGGTGCGAGCATGCATTGTTGGTAGTAAAGCTGGATTCATACTAATGCAGCTCCGATGTGTCGGAGACACGTACCGCCATGATACGATGTCGTATGGGCTCTCCAACTACCTCCCGTGGTCGGTTGGAGTCACCAGGGCGAGCCCTGAGCTGCATGGTGCCCTAGGCGAAAACGGATTTTGGCGCCCCCTGCTGCCCAGAACAGAGACAACGTAACTCAATAACTGGATTACATTGCAAAACATATTTATTTATACTAAAATGAACAGTAGAGATGATAGAAAGATCTTTAATTATTACTAGTGCTGTCAGTTAAACGCGTTATTAATGGCATTAACTGAAACCCATTTTAACGGCGTGCATTTTTTTATCGCGAGATTAACGCTCGTTCTATTTGGGCCAGCCCGTTGTAGTTTTTCTCCACGATTTTGCAAAAAACTCGTTACGTTAGAAAACTACAACATCACACCGGCTCTAGTAAGACCGGTCTTGTGCGAAAATGTGTTCCCCTGAAATATTCTGTTTCCCCTGTCTCGGGAGCGCGCACCGCAGCCAGAGGGGCGGAGCCGACAAGCTTCACAGCCCTTCAGATCAGTTTCTCGCTAGACTGAAACTAGACTGATAAAAGGACAAGTTTCCCTGTTGAAGTTCTTTCTTTATTAAGCTTCCGTTAAATCAATGAACGAAAACGAAAATTGTTTTGAGTGTTTTTTTTACTCGCCGTGAGAATCAAGTCTCTCGGTATTCACGTACACTAAACCTGGCGGTTAGACTTGATTAGTCTGAGCTACAACAATGATTAATTTTACTCTGGGATTAAAAATAAATTTTTGAATTTCAATTGAAATGATTATCATCCACCAAACACTATTTTCTATAACTTCTTGTTTGTTTAGGCTGCCATGTTTTTATATTACTTTATATATGTAGATGGATGAACGGACAGACAGTCAAAGTTACAGGGGGGGACAGGATTTCTCAGCACCCTGAAATATTCCGTTCCGTGAGAGAGCTGTGGCCTTATTGTTACGTTCAAAACAAACTTGAAAGAATATGTTAAACCATCATTTAATTGCACTACAGGCTATTTTGCCTGATTTACCTTAACATGTGCACTTTATTTTATTTCGTATCCCCCTGTTTTGATCCCTGTTGAAGAGATGGCTTATGTGACACTTTTTTCTTCAGCCTTCTGTTGAACAGTGTTATATTGTGTGTGAGATCATTTTCTCCAACTGTGAATGACTGTTGAATTTAGGTATATGCCAGTGTTTTTTTTCAATAAAAACATTTGCACAAAGCAAGCCGATCCACTCTTCCATAAGAGCATTAAAATGAGAAAAAAAANACATTTTTGAATTTCAATTGAAATGATTATCATCCACCAAACACTATTTTCTATAACTTCTTGTTTGTTTAGGCTGCCATGTTTTTATATTACTTTATATATGTAGATGGATGAACGGACAGACAGTCAAAGTTACAGGGGGGAACGAGATATTTCAGCACCCTGAAATATTCCGTTCCCCCCTCCTTACTTTTTAATACTTTGACTGACAAGCCTGTCCTTTTCTGTCCACAGTCCTCTCATCATGGACACTTACTTCTGTGAATATGAAGACGTTTGGTCTTTTTATGTCAAAGTTACAGGGGGGAACAGGATTTCTCAGCACCCTGAAATATTCCGTTCCGTGAGAGAGCTGTGGCCTTATTGTTACGTTCAAAACAAACTTGAAAGAATATGTTAAACCATCATTTAATTGCACTACAGGCTATTTTGCCTGATTTACCTTAACATGTGCACTTTATTTTATTTCGTATCCCCCTGTTTTGATCCCTGTTGAAGAGATGGCTTATGTGACACTTTTTTCTTCAGCCTTCTGTTGAACAGTGTTATATTGTGTGTGAGATCATTTTCTCCAACTGTGAATGACTGTTGAATTTAGGTATATGCCAGTGTTTTTTTTCAATAAAAACATTTGCACAAAGCAAGCCGATCCACTCTTCCATAAGAGCATTAAAATGAGAAAAAAAAATAACTGGGACAAAAAAGAAATCAAGGGACACTTGAACTAGATAATGTGCGATTAATCAAGCTTAATTGCGAATTAACTTGGACATAAATTCGATTAATCACGATTAAATATTTGAATCGTTTGACAGCACTAATTATTACTTATTTTGCTCTTTACATGAGATGAGTAGTGTGTCCAAAAGTCTGTTCAAAAAAACAAAAAATGAAGATAATTTGGCGCCCCCTCCAGCAGAGGGCGCCCTAGGCAATTGCCTAGTCTGCTTATGCCCAGAACCGGCCCTGGGAGTCACGCTCTGTTTACTAACTTTCTGCTGCGTCGGATGATGCACGTCTGTAATTGGTCAGCCAAACAACCCAACATCATTTCCGGCACGACGTAACTTCCCTTTTGTAAACATTAAAGAGGTCTGAAGGGCAGCAGTGGCGATGCCGGTGGCCATAAAGTCCCTGCTTTTTATTTGTTCCTCTCATGGTTGGAACCGCACAAAAACCACCGGAAGACCGGAAGGAATGCGCCTCCTGCTGTCCTGGCGGAGAATTTCTTTGCAACAGGGTCGGGGGAGTATGAACAGAAACTGACTCCGTCAGTACGTCGCTGTGTGGGAGCACATTTGCCTTTGCGTTAGTATGAATCCAGCTTAAGTCTCTGCGGAGCTCGAAAAACACTCTGACAGGTCGTTTGAAAACGTTCTCACAGCGCTTTTTGGAGCTTTCAAAATCGACCTATATGGTTGTATGATGTGTGGACGTGTTGATGGAAAAATAGAAACACAAGGTTTGGGTTTGACAACCATGATATTTGGGTGAAACAACAGTGATGGTAAGACACCAGCTTCAGTGTTGTTAGTGACAATAACTTATTTTTTATGAAGAGGCACAGCTTATTCTCTGATTTTAACTAGAGTAACTCTGAGTCAGTCTTTATTTGCCTCCATCGATCCTAAAGCACTTTAAAGGCTGTCTTCATGCTTTTCTCTTTCAATCTGTTGCATTCACACTTCTGATGGTGAGTCTAGCTTCACACACTTTCTGTTCCCCTCACTCTCCCCGTCAAAATGAACTGTGGACTAGAAGACAAACTGAGAGTTCATGTGAAAAGTCACCAACAAAATTGCCTTTTTTTCCAGCTTGCTGCGCAACTGGCATCTTATTTTTGCATGTTTGCAAATCTCATTTCATGTTGAAAGATATTAAATTATGTGGGAATATCATTATGATGGCATGTCAGCTTGCAGACATGCTAGAACTCGTGCTGCAGTTGGTCAACATGTTGGTTTACTTTTATTATTTCTTTCCCATTTCCATAAATTTCCTGAGGGCAATTAGGCCCCCCGTGTTGGATGCTGGTTGTTGAGGTTGTCACGTCGTCAGTGTAATTGTCAGAAATGAAATAATTGAAACGTTTCCATCTTCATCACACCCATCAACATATTTCCAGAGTTTTACGACATGCGTCGAGTGCAGTGTATTATTCTGATTGAGACTTTGTGTAAGCAAATGAGCACAACATATGCTCCAGCGTGCATATGCTAATCAGTTTGTTTATCAGTCAGGCAGTTGGTCGGCACGCGCCACTCTGTGTGTCATTTTCTGTCTCTTGACATTTCTGCTGCATAAAATGTTTTATGCATTTTTATAGTTGTTTTCATTTCTGCCTGTTCTTCTTAGTCTCCTTCTTGGTCTTTACTCCAACTAGCACATATTTCATAAATAATGTATTTATTTATCATGAAAATCTGTTTTGGAATTAGAGGCTACCCCCACTTCAAAGACAGGAAACCTTTGATATGTTTGATTCTCGCTGAGTATCCATTGGATTTATTCAATTTATGCAAAGCACCTCCAGGGTAATAAAGGTGGCATTTGAATACATTTGACTGGACTAAATCATATAATGAGGACAGTTTCTGCCTCAGATCATAACAAAAAAAGTATACTAATCCCTAAATATTAATGGATAATTTGGCTTAAGGAAACAAAAAAATGTTTTGTGTGGTGAACAAACAAAGGACACACAGATTTGCTAAAATATATGAGTTATGATTTATTCTCTTAAATTTGACTGAGAAGGGCTTAAAGCATGTTTGTTTTGGGAACTATGATAAAAAGTGAGATATAAGATGAAAAATATTGTCTTTAGGGGAATAAAGTAATTATTTTAAACTTTTCTCTTCAAAACATCTAAAAATCATCCAACACATGACTAGATATCTAATTTAGCTGTTGAGTGATACAGTTGTAATGAAAAAAATCTGTATCTACCGGTGACTTTGCGTGAATTTAAAAAGCATCTGCATGTCTCACCCCAGCAGACCAAAACAAACAGGAACAGGAAACTGAAAATATAAGTAGTTTTATAAGAACTGGAATGAATTTATTTTAATTAGAACATTCTACTGAATCACAATAATGTTTTTTAAATATAAACTAAACTAAAACCAAGTCTGTAAACTAAAAGCTACTGTCTTACGTCATGACGACTCTATGTCCTCAAAGAGAAGGTTAATTAAACAAATATGTGTCCCCAGGATGTAGGTTATACAAATACACACAAGCCAAACATGGAATTAATGTAAACTGGCTACAATTAAATTAGTTATTTATTTCTTTTTCCATTTTAATTATAACTGTTGACTCAAATATTATAGATGCATTTATTTATCTTGTATGTAAATTATTTTTTGTGTGATTTCTTAGAATTTTGGTCAAGTGAGCTATTAGCATCACACACACACACACACACACACACACACACACACACACACACACACACACACACACACACACACACACACATCTATGTAAAATATGCTGCACATAATGATAATGTTACAGATTTTTTTTACTAAATGCGTTGAGGTCTGAGGCTGTTTAGAAAACATTTTCCAGGCACAATGCTGCTTATGCTTTGCATTTAAACTGGTTTCATTCATTTAGCTGCATGAGCATTGCTTTTGATTATCTTTATTGTTTCAACATGCATCTGTGTATCAAATCAGTGTGATTCATTCAGTGCGACCTGAGCGTGCTGTTGGTCCAGTTATCAGACAAGAAATCTCTTTAGTGCATTAGTATCGAAATCTATATTTTGATATTAGAAATTAAATAAAATCAGGGTTAAACCTAGAGGGAACTTTCAGATTCATTTTACATTTTTTTTTTGTTCATTTGTCAAAGCAGTCATCAAAAAATAACACAATATATTGATACCACTTTAATTAGACAATGGTTGTTGAATAGTTACCAGGATATTGTTATTATATAATATCAGGATATATTATTTGTAAAGTAGGAGTCACAAAAGAGGAACACACATATATGTAGAATATGTGAACTGAACATATGGATTCATGCTAAAAATAAAAAATAAAAGCTGTAATGGTATATCCAGCTTTACAGTAAAGTATTTGTCCAATTTTCTTTCTATTGTTTCCCGTCCTGCCTCTCAGAATAGGTGATGTTTCCACCGGACAGCTAATTATCTGGTCAGGGTTACTGGATAGTTTACATAAGGCCATCAAGTTCACATGACATCCTGTCATCTACCTGTATAATTAAGGGAACCAGCGCTGTGTCCAGCCCCAATGACCAGGTCCTGTCAGCCTACAAACAGAACCCAGAAATCATAACTTTTAGCCTCGCGAGGACGAAACAATCTTGCTGATTACCTGACACATTCGAGACTTTCTTTGGGTTTCACAACATTAAGGCCACCTCACAGGCTCAGCCTCCTGTCCAGTCCCTGTGAAAGAGTGATGTTTCCTCTGTGGACAACTAATTATCCGGGTCTGACCCTCAGCTGTCTCCAAGCAGGATCCTATTAGGCAGCCAGCAGGTTGAAATCACCACCACCGACCCCCATCCAATCCCCTTTCCGTCGTATATATTTATTTCCCCTCACTTCCTGCTTGTGAATATTAAGAATAGATTTTACATGTATATGTGTGAGCAGGGGGATAGGATGGAGAATGAGGAGGAGGAGGACGCTCGGGGGATACTCCACTGATGGGTGAATGGCGGGCCTGGAAATGACGAGTGGGCTGACTGAATGCTTGTCCATCACTCCCCATTCTCTTGGTTACAGGTGGTCTCTCATTTTCTCGACCGGCACATATCTGCCTGCCTTTATATGACAGCCCGGGCTCGCCAATTTGCATGTTCGACAGACAACAAACGGGCCTGTGCATGTCAAAATAGGTGGCGGTGCGTGACAGTTTCTACACAATGCTGTCTCCTTTTGGCTTGACCCTCGACCTCGTGCCATGTCTCCTTTCATAATCAGGGAAAGGGGAAGACGGGGCAAAGAAATCATCCGGGCTTCCTTCCTGCCTCCTTCTGCTGCTGCTTCTTTGGAATAAATCTGATACCAATACTATTAGCAAGGCTTGCCCCCCCCTCTCACTTTTTTTCTTATTCTCAGTCTGTTTTCTTTTTTCTGTCTGCTTGCCTGTCTCTCTCCTCCCCATTTGTCTCTCCCTCCTGTTTGTGTCTTGGCATAAAAGCACTCAAATTTAAAGAGTAACTCATCTCAGTTTGTCTGTTGTTTCAAGATAACAATTCATTTTTTTCCCCCCAAACAGAGATAATGAGATCTGTCTTCTCTTGTTGTGGCCAAATCAGCTCCAAAAAAATAAAGTGAGATTATTATTTTTGGGTGCTGGTTTGTTTATTTTCATGTTTTGAACTGCCTGACTTGAAAAAGCAATGAAAATAAAAAAATCTAGCAATTAAATCTTTCCACTTTAAAGTAGAAAGCTCTTAGAAAATAACACCAGCTTGATCCTGTATAAAAATCATCAAATGTTTGACAGTCTCAAGTTTTCTCATCTCATCCATCTTAAAAGCTTTTACCTGCTACTGAAACATAATAATGAGTTTAATATCATCATCTTCATAACTCTGATTAACCCTGTGATAGGGCAGGGGGACTAATTGCCCTTTGACACCTGTGACATTTTCCTTTATCAGTGATATCTCTGCGTAGTATTTGAAAACCTGAAAGCACAAAAGATTCTTTTCCACCATGATAATTTACTAATTTACACATGAACTTTCCTCTTCACATTCCCGTGCATAAGAGAGCTGATTTCAAAGTGGATCACCTTGTCCAATCACGCATCCAGAAGTGGAGCTTTATACTTAAGACATTATCTCTCAGTGAGAGGTTTTATTAAGCCTTAGATACTTTACATATTTAAGGAGACCATTACATCATTAGCCGTTGTTGAACGGAGCAGTGTGAAAAGTCAGAGAGGTATGAGAAGGAGGTTAACAGAGAAGAAGGGCAGCGGGTATTGAGGAGAGCGCTCCATCGTCAGCATACAGTAAATTAATCCCGAATTATATGCTGCTCAGCGGAACACAAGTGCCATATCTCAGGCTTGAAACTTGTGTAAAAGTATCAGTGCACAGTGGTACTCGGTGTAGGCCTTTGTTGAGTTACTTGCAGGTCTATTCTTGCTTTACACGGCTTTCGTGCCCCGTATGGTAGGAAAATTTGTAACGTGTTTCACTTCCTATGTTTAATGCTATCTCTGTCCTCGTGCATCTCATTTTCAGAAACTAAGCAATTTTACACACTTAAAATTTGTCGCACTGCACGATGGTGCAGTTGGTAGCAGTGCTGCCTTGCAATGAGAAGGTCCTGGGTTCAAATCTGGGCTGGGACCTTTCTGCATGGAGTTTGCATGGTCTCCAAGTGCATGTACCGGTATAGAAAATGGATGGGTGGAAATTTGTTACTATAATTTTATGTGGATTGCATGGTGGTGCAGCTGCTGTTGCATGTTCCTGCACACATGGGGTTGTTTTCAGTTTCTTCTAACAGTTACAAAATACTTATCTCAGGTTAGCTGGACACCATATTTGCCCTAGTGATTGTAAAAGGTTATTTATCTCTGTGTGGTTTGGGTTGCCCAGTGACTCTTTGAGATAGACATCAGCTCCCTATAACCCTGCAAAGGAACACACAGGTAAAGAAAATGGATTTAGAATAATAGACATCTTGAATGTTCTTTTTTATGATATATAAAAAAAACATTTTCTATTGAAAGAAATGCCCCAGAATGCAATGTTGTTCCCATTAACAGAGTTTCCATTTTAACATGTTGTAGACTTGGAGCTGACCTGCAGACTGTAAAGATCTTAATTAGCTTTTTTCTTTACACTTTTAAAATGATCTTATTCTGATTTAAGATGTTTTACAAAAAGAACCAACCCTGAAACAGACAGTTATGTTTGTGTAATCTCTTGTTCGGCTTTAAGGCAGTCGTGCATGAAATTATAATTATTACCCTCTTCATCACGAATGTCAAACTATTTAATATTAGCAGTGTAAACATTTCACATATGAAGCTGTTTCTGTTCCTGATAGTCACTGGAACTATCGTCTCTCCGATAAAGACGTCAAGTGCCGCTGTCTCGTGGCGTCTTTCTTTTGCTCGAGAGGCAGCGTTTGACTCCTGGGATTACTTTTTAATGTTAAGTTAATCCCCTCCCCCCCAGAGATGTGCGTGTTCTGCCATCACAGGGATCACTCTTTTGATATCAAATGGCAAAGAGAGAAACTCTAAAACCACTTTAGATCCCTCTTGTGAGATGTGTTGTCAAAACACAGTCGGAATGTGAATGTCTAAACCGCAGTGTGTTTCAACCAGTCTCTGTTTCTGCCTGCCTTTTACAGTTCTGATGATGAGTTCACAAAGCCTCGCCGAGACACCCAGAGACACAGGCAGGTGCAAAGACAGATAAAAAGACAGAAATGATTTGTTTTCAGAATAGAAGGTGTTTTTGACATGAAAGAACTTTTACAATCCAAATTATTGAAACACACACGCACAAGAAATGTCTTAAAAGACAACATGACAACTGTTTATTTAAATAGTATATTTAACGAATTTAGCAGGTTAAACTGCAAAACACATCAAATCAAGAGTGTTGTTAAGTGCATTGATGCAGAAGAGAAATGATGGAAAGCATGGAGAGGGGATTTGGTGTGTAAATGGACTGAGATGGATCTTTTGCTCAAGTTAAACATTTAATCCTTTGACCAGAAGCAACGACACCAAAACAAAGGATGCAGCAACTTCTACTTTTCACACCTTGGAAGAAAATGCACAGAATCATAGGAACATGTATTAACGTATTATATTTTATATTTGTCAGATGGATACGAAAATATGACGTGACAAAAATATCCTTATATCACTTAAGTATAACCAATTAATACAGCACCTTAAGAATAGAAAACCTGCAATCTTTATTATTATGAAACAGACTGTTTCATTATATATTTCGAGCCACTCAAACTGCTGGATCCCCAAAGTAATGATACAATGATTTATAATGCATTATTAAATATTTATATTATACAAGGATATTAAATGTTCAGAACTATTTAGAGCTTTTTCAGTCCTTTGCAAGTTTGTAAAAGATGATCAAAATAAATAATCCACTTATAAACTAAATAAATAAAACACTCACAGCTAAAACAAAGCAGACAATAATAAAATAAAGCAACTGCAAGGCTGTTTGTTGTTCATTATTTATCCCCCCAAAAAGCAAAAACATTAAACCCTTAAATAACCGGGTTTTCAATCATAAACAAGTTATTGTTTCTATTTTATTTTATTTTTTTGATATAAGAACAACTTGATGTCGAGTGATATGTTGATGCTCCATTGTTGAGTTTCAACAAATATGTAACAATTTGGGATTTTACTCCAGTTTGTCACAAATATATTAAAAACTAGTATTTACTGGTGGATTTGGAGAATGACTGCACTGTAAAAAGGTATTTACCCTTTTACAGATTGTTTTTCTTTTTTGTTTTTTATTACAATTTTATTTCAATTATTTTATTTCTTTATTTTCTTTCATGAAAAAGAAACTATCTGAACCAATGAGAAAATTATCTGCTTTAGTTTTTAGTCCCTTAAAAAACAAACTCCATCCATCCATCCATCCATCCATACATTCAACCATCCATCCATCCATCCATCCATCCATCCATCCATCCATCCATCCATCCATCCATCCATCCATCCATTGTGCTTATTCTGGTACTGAATTGATGGGAAGTTTTGCACATTTACCAATAAATGTGCAAACATTATATGCTAAAACTAACAACCCAGAGGCTTATTAAAATATACATGAAGATTCTGGGTTTTTTTTAAACAACAAAAGAAAAACACACACACAATTAAAAAATGAACAGAGAGAGGAAAAATCTTGTTTCATTTTGCATTAACAGCTTAACATCACTGATTGTGAGAGTATGTCTACAATCAAAATACTCAAATGTGATACGAAAGAAAACACACGTCTATGGAGCTCATTCAAATTTAAGTCTACCCCCCTATGCATTTCCTCCCTGTGCTCTGTACTCTTCATCCTTTCTCTCAGTTTTATTTAGTTCCCTCATTAGCAATAGTTCCTTTCCATTAGAGGTTCCTCTTCATGCCAGTATTTTCCTCTGGGAGTGCATGAGACCTGCGCTCATCTTGGCAAGTGTGCTCTCCCTTTTGAACCTTTTTAAATAGAGTTGAAACAATCCCTTGGATAAATCCCTCTCCTCTACCATCATCAACAGTTTTGGGGTTCTACATTAGGATGCAAGTGTGTGTATGTGTGTGGGAGCGAGGGGGCGGGGGGTGTTGGTGGCTGAGAAGAGTACTAATACAAAGCTGAAGTCAAGTTTTGATCATAAGTCTCTTTCTTTACCTGTGTACTGACATCCTGGTGAGTCAGATGCCATACCCCCCCCACACACACACTACATAAGGCCCCTCATGAGTGAACACAGGAATTTCCAGAGACAGCACAGAGGGGCCCTCTGACATTTCATCCTCAGAGGCACATCAAATGTAAGCAAAACACATAATTACTGGCAATAATATAACGAGCTCTTGGAGATAAGCCACTTACCTGAGCCCACAGCCCCACCCACCCCCACCGCCCCCAACCACCATTACACCTCTCATTGTAAGAGGGCATGAATGAGGGGAACAGAGGAAAGGAAGAGCACCCTTCAATTACGCGAGCTGTTCAGCCAACATGAACAAACATATTTAGTAGGTAATTAGCAGATAATTTTCAAGTTATGTCTGGCACAAGTACAAATGGTGGTGTTAAAGAAAATAGCAGGGAGGGTGTCAAAGGATGGGTTCTTATGGGATGTGCAAAATGCCCAGTGGTCTAAATAGACTCTTAACAATTATTAACAAAGTCATACAAATACACACCTTTATACACACCCGTTTCTCTTTGGCCTCCTCCTTTTTCCCTCTCGCTGGTTCTTGCTCTCCTAGGAACCCTGGTTTTCTGTATGATGAGCTCCTTGGAGGCTTCAGTTTTTGGCAGGAGGCTTTGTCTCTCATACGAGATAAAAAAAAGAGAAAAGGTGAAGAAAAAGAGAGAAGACGAACAAGGAGACTGAAAACTTGAGACCCCCGGGGGCATTTCTCCCCACATCGGGTGGGATTTGCCTAACAGCTTCACACGAGGGTTTACATCTCTGTCTGAGCACAAGGGGGTATAATCACAGATCAAAACAAATTACCTATCTGTAGTCAGCAGAGGTGTCTGCCTGTCAAAAGCTCAGAGTTACATAAGATTTAAGTCAGTGCTAACTGAGCCTCTGATTTGGGGCATGAGGTGAATTCGTACTTTGAGAAACGTTGATGTTGTGAAGGCCTGATGGAAAGACACTGATGCTACGTACCATACAAACTGACTGGGAAGAACAAAGATTTGCTTTGATAATTACTCGCAATCCTCTGAAGTGATACTGTCAGGACTTTTGATCAACTTGGAGCCATGAAATGAATCACTACAGCTGAAAAAAAGAGGTGTTCATCTGGTAAAAAGTGACAGATGAATTGCCTCCTCACGGACTGAAATGATGAAATCCTTGACTGTCACACTGGGGTTGGGGGTGTGGGTTCATTTTGTGCACATCACTGTTTGAGTCCAAGTACGCACAGACATTTCTTTTTTTTTTTCCAAGAAATCACCAGCTCTATTTACTTAAAGTGATGTGTGACACAATGTTAGCAGCAATTTGCTGATGTAACCTAAATAGTGAGGAAGTTCTGCCTTCTCTGAGGAAAAGCACGGAAAAAAAAATGTTGCAAAAAGCTGACTAGCCACAACTGCAGTTTCACAAATATGTCTTATGGTAGAAGGTCTTATAGGGGCACTCCAGGGATACACATTAGTGGTAAATGATAGTCTCTGTCTCTGTACCTGTAAAAGAAAACATGGATGATTATCCCATTAGGAGTTTGGGCCTCTTTTTTGCCAGGTATATAATACATACCATATTTTTTCACTATCTACCCTGTCTGCACCCCTCTAAAGCTCTACAGTCTGTTATTGATGTTTGTGGCCAGTAGGTTGGCTTTTAGTTTACATGAGTTCTAAGGACCCTGGATAGAATAAATGATAAAAGGAAAATGCACACACTTTTCTAAACAGTGTCACCAACTTTTTTGTGTCTACAACTTTTTTCTCACATTTGTTCTGCTGCCAGTTCTTCTCTTTATTAAGCTCCTTTGTTAGGCTTTAACGTGATGTTGTTTAAAGAGTATTTATGCCCCAAGTTTCTGCAAAATGCACATTATAGTGATACAAGTTCAGATAAATGTTTAGAAAACCTGGAAAACATGACAAAAGATAGATTGTGTTACATGATGTGGACACAGGAACTTAGAAGCTTTAGGTCCCATTCCTTTATGTAATCAAACAGGACTTTTCCTGACTGAAAATAAAAATACAATTCGAAACATTGTTTCAGGTTTGGACTTGTGTGAATTCACATCTTGCAGCTTCATTTTCAAATATTATTTTTTCTAACATAATAAATAGTAATTGGTTAAAGGTGGTAAAGACGATTTTCCCCCGAATGAGCATGCCTTGTAGCCACGCCCCCCTCCTTCCTCCTTTTCCCTCAACGGCAGAAACGCCTCTGTTACAAATTTGTTTATTTTCTATCGGCATCACTGGAGTATTTTCTGGAACTCCTACAACTTTATTTCTTTGAACATGTCGGGATCATCAATGGTAAAAGGCTGTTTATTGTTAACTCTTAGCAGTACAAGTGTGATTGACAATCTAGTAGCCAATAGGTAACGAAACTGGTTCGTTATCTATTGGCTAATTTATGTCAAGCCCCACCAGGTCTATGATTTATGATTACTATAACTTTTTCTTTTGGAAACCATAAGTACAAGACCACTACAAGTCGATAAAATGATTTTAAAGTAAATTTGACATCTAAATCTGCTGCAAAATCCTCTTTACCACCTTTAATTGATGTTGACAAAAACACCATGACTGTGTTTTGGTGAGTAGGCGGGACTTTGAGCCACACATCTCTGGCAGCATCTTTAAATGGGATATTTTAGTGTTAGTTATGGTAAATGTCCTGTATTTGTATAGCGCTTTTCTAGTCATTGAGACCACTCAAAGCGCTCTCACACTACAAGGTTTTGCATTTACCCATTCATGCAACCCGATATGTAAACCGGGGGGAGAGGGTAGGGGCTAACACTCACACAACCCAATACGCAGATCGGGGGGCAACATGGGGTTCAGTGTCTTGCCAAGGAGGGTCTACCTGCGGCCTGCAAGACGGAGGCATGTCTTGTAGTGGGCGTGTCGTGTAGTGACGTCACTACACGACACGCCCGCTACAGAAGCGGAAATCATGGTAAACCATGCGAGACTGCAGAAATAAAACAGGAAGTTAACATATTCAGTTTCTACATTTCACAGAGCCATTCACATGACATAAATTCATAAAAAAAACATGTACATCAAGTACCAGATTAAAAATTAATGGTTTAAGATCTTCCGCTTCACTATGAACACATTTGACAGACCAAAAAGAAAAGTATTTAATGGTTGTTTGTCACAAAAGGAGGGAGATGCACACAAAGTTATGTTGTGTGTGATAAGTGATGTGAGTGCATGTGTGGTGGTGTGTGGAATAAAGAAATCAGACTTCCAAACAAATGCCAGGAGGTAATATAGGTAAGAGGGACAGCTACTGAGCTTGAGGAGAGGCACACCACATCTAAGTACTTTCCATTCTAAGCTCAGGTTGCTGCGGATGACCCTGCTAGTGATCAGAGAGAAAGTACGGAGGCTCATCACACTGCTCTAGCCTACAGAATGATTTCACAAATGAATTCCCCATTATATTAAGGCTGAATAAAATTACTGCCATCACACATAACAGCCGCCCCCCTCCTCCCCCGCCCGTCAAATAAATGGACATTAAGATTTTATACACAACGGCCAACATGATTCATTATTATTTTGCTCATTAATTCTCATGTATTTTCTCGTAGCAGCATCAAAGAATATCAACGTTTGTACGCTTTTGAATATATTCATTGTAGGTAAAGAAAGCGCAAACTGCGTTACTAGCTACTTGGGCTCATATACCTTTAAGAAACCACGGCGTGTCGTGTAGTGGGCGTGTCGTGTAGTGACGTCACTACACGACACGCCCACTACACGACACGACACGCCCACTGTCTTGCAGGCTGCAGACAGATACACTTGGTCTTGCCCAAGGACACTTTGACATGTGGTGGTTGGATCCACCAACCTTCAAGTTAGAGGACGACCGCTCTAACCACTGAGCCACAGCCGCCCCCAGTTATGAACAGCGGACATTGACTACATTTACATGCAGCCAATATTCGGGTTATGATCGGGTTACGGTCAGTATTCGGGTTTCTGAAATGTTCAGAATAACTAATTTACATGCATAAGTAGAGAGAGTTACCCCATGTACATGAAACTTGTAATAACCCGATTTGTTTGGGTAGCGTTATGATGTACAGACTACTTCAAGACGCAATATGCGTCATTTCCGATTCTTCTTCCTGTATCCAAAAACAACAACATCGCTACCTCTGTATTTTCTGCTGTCAACAAAACACATAATGCTCATACTTTTCACCAGACCGATGAAAAAATCGGTTTCCTCCTCGCTCCAAAAGTGTAGTGCTGTGCTGCGTCTCATGTTGACTTCGACTTGTTTACTTCCAGCGTACTGGCGCGTAGTCTCTCTACTCAAAAGACCGAGATTCCTTGCGAATAGAGCATGCGCTGAACACACGTTTTGATGGGATTATGCCGATACGTTTTTTAAAAACCCGGTTATGAGCATATTCGGGTTATGAGCATATTCGGGTTTTTGCTGGTGTTTACATGGCCGTGCGGAACCGGGTTATTGTGAATATTCGGGTTTTAAAAGGGTTATTGGCTGCATGTAAACGCACTCATTGACAGCGACACATCATCCATCTTCCTACATGTCCATGACTGTGTGGCATCGAAAAAGATTTTGTCCTGAAGTCACTGAATGTTTTGCAAAAAGCTGCTGAATGCAGATGAATGCCTTCAGCAAGAAAGGGAGGTGTGTATCTAACACACACGCACATACACACAAATCAGGTCTTGGGAATTCTGCTGACATCGCAGAGTCACCTCGAGGCATCTTGTGGAAGTTTAGATGAGGTGTCTGATTTGAAATGTCTATATAAACAACGTCTTTGTGAGGACATCAAGGCGTATTGTTAAAGGATTAAGACCTCGTCTTTGATGCATTAGAAAGTTGCAATTGCCTGCGTCACCTCCTGCTGCTAAGTAAGAGAAAGAGTTTGTGGGAAATTTTTGTGACAGATAGCTGTTAACACACAGGGTGTGTCAACATGCATCTCAGGTGTCATGTAGGTATCAAAGCAAATTGATCCCTAAAATTACTCAGCTATTATTGCCGAATTAGCAGATAATAATCCCAGTTAATACACTTATGTGGCAGTGTTTACAAGGGTGTGTTGCAAAAGAAGTTATTTAAGGACAGAACTGATACACAGTTAGTGTTCAGGGTTCCTGTCACACACCTTTTAATTATTTTTTTATTATAAACCAAACTTTTAAAAAAGATTTTTCATTTTCATGCAGCAGAATCTTAAAGAAATGCACAGTAGATTTAGTTGCAGATCAGTCTGCCATATTTATAAGCTCCTATAGAAGAGAAAGAAAGTCAAACTGTATTTGAGATGCTGTTCGACATTACACCTTCAAGGTTTGGAAATCCAACTCTTCCAAATCCCAGATTAGCGGATCACAGAATCTCAGGTGCTAGTAAAAACAGCCACGTCTGCCGATGACTCCGGTTATTGTTATAAAATGGACTCGAATGAAAACCTCATTAGTTTTATCTTTGAGCTGGAATCAGGGGGTTGCTGTCTGGCATGGATTCCCAGCAGTCAAAACAGAAAACAAGAGCTCACTGTGTGCTCTTTGAGACATCAATGTGTCTGATCTGAGTTGCTTTAGCTTGGAGGGAGAATGGCTTTACCGTCTCTGTGAAACTGATCCGTGAAGTGGATTAGGGATGGTTCTTCTTTCACACAAAACAACACAGCAAGAGGAGTTCAAATCAGGAGGTGAATGAAAGTCCCTCTGTGGTTGGAGAGGTAAATCCTTATATACTAGGCTCACAAATGATACTTGATGATATTTTACAAAAAGACTAAAGTCAGTATCACCGGACTTGATTGTCAGTGAAAACTGCAAACAGCAGACACGAGTTAGTTTCCAGAATGTATTGAAATGGTTGCAGGAATTAGAAGTTTCCGTTGAAGGGCCTCATTGTCATGCATCTTAACTTTTGACAAAATTACACACCCTGGTATTGTCACCCTGTGATAATAAATTGTTGCAAAAGTGTTGCTCATACTAATTTATGCCAATTTGGCCCCCAAACATCTCTGGTGGCTCCTCCCCGGAGAAGTACAACAAAATCCTCGACACTCCGAAGCAGCCGCTCGACCCACTGACTCCCTTCACAGTACCAGCCTCTCTATTACGGATTATTTACCATATTAGGCAACCCACAATGGTACTCACTATTGGCTGGTTGATGTATAAACATAATGTCAATGTCATGCCCGTCGAAATCAATATTTCTTTATATTTTAATTTAAATATAATTTTTAAAGGAAATCCTGTACTTTCATGCTGCACTCCTCTAAACACCCCGTAGACGTAATACCTTTTTTTTTAATTAATATTGCTTTTTATGAAAATGTTCCATATTGCACTTTTAAAAGTTGTGCAGGCTAACTGTTATGGAAACATTTTTTTCATCAATTTCAATAGTGTCTTGTGAAAGTTGCCCCTAGATTAAGCTATCTATGTCAGGTTCAGTGTCTGTGTGTGCTGTATTCTCTGTGTTGGGTGAGTTAATTGTCTGCAGGAGGAGCTGCGCGGGAGCGTGAGGCAGATTGTCTACACCTGGAGGCGATCAGCGCTGATGAGGAGCAGGGCACTACTTAAGCCAGACGCGGTCGTTCATTCAGCGCCTGGTTGTTGACCTGAATGGTAGCTTCCCTTGTGCCGATCCTTGTGATATTTCTGAGTATTTTCCGAGAACATTTCTAGTCCGAGTAACCTAATCCTAGTTGGATGTTTTGTTGTGCAACTAACCTGCTCTCCTCAGGATTGTTCGCCCTGCTCCTCGTGTGTCCCGAGATCCCATCTGTGTACAGTGTCTGGTCGCCTGGAACCTGATCTGTCTCCCTCCTGCGTCTATCCACCTGGGCTCCTCCATCCTGGACTCACCCTCTCCCTGCACAGCACCGCACTGGACCTGCCCTCCTCTCACGTGCTATCACCTGCCTCCTTTCGTGAGTTCAAGACTCTCCTTGTGCAAGATTTCTCAATCAGTCTCAGTGACTTCAAGACTAACTCTCGTCTCCCTTACAGTGCTGAGAATTCCCCTGGCGCACCTGATCACCGAGCACATTCACTGCACTGTATATATTGAACTCCACGTTGTAAATAAACCTTTCACTTTTGCACCTGAAACGCTGTCTGAGTCTGAGTCCTGCAATGTGGGTCAACAAAATCACTGAGCCCGTGACAATCTACTGCCAAGAGGGTTATAGATATTACTTTACGGTATTCCCATGTATCACATGGCTCTGAACACTATAAAACAGATAAAAACATCCAAAAACGTAGACTCCACCAGTATCTAAACACATTTCTACACTAATATTTTACTACCAAGTTAAGGGTCATTGTCACACAATTGCACACACACACTCTCACAGTTTGTCCTTGGCCTGGCATCTCTTTTGGCAAGGTGGCAGTATGGCTCCATAA
The DNA here is from genome assembly GCA_006937955.1 of Pachypanchax playfairii. Taxonomy (NCBI): domain Eukaryota; kingdom Metazoa; phylum Chordata; class Actinopteri; order Cyprinodontiformes; family Aplocheilidae; genus Pachypanchax; species Pachypanchax playfairii. The sequence goes on from SSNP01000083.1 coordinate 1,402,809, forward strand.
CAAACGACGAACACCCAAGCTGTGTCAATAAGCTCAGTGCCTTGGCAGATTCCACCAAAAATCATCTTTTCTTTGCAGGAGTTATGACTCTGGAGAGTTGATCATTAGTCAGGAATCAGAGAAACACAGTCTCACACACACACACACACTCATCAAATGCGACTCAGGTTGGGACTGACCTGACCGTGGTGACCTTGGACAATAAGTTACAGCAGTTAAAAAGCTCAGAGGCAACATTCTGACATTAGGTAGCTCCGGTCAAACCATCTCAATTTTAATGCATATTTTAGCTTTTAAACGCTTGTTGACTTAGTTTTAAAAACCTCGGGGTCATGTATGTTAGAATGAAAATAATAATAGACCTCAGAGTAATCTATTTATATGCATCGATAGTGTCTGGCATTATCAGTGGACAACGTAAAACTGTGACAGGTTTAGTGAAAAGAAGTATTATAATTTTATTGCTGCTTATTTTGAACCCACAACTCAAACAGGCCTGTGTAAAAATGAGGGAACAAAATTAACCAATGTGTTGTTAAACTAAAATTCCAGAAAACAGCTGCCCACAGCTGTAACTCTCTATATTGAGTCCCTGAAGAAGAAATGAGTTACTACAACAGCTACTTTCCCTTTGGGGATTCATCGAGTATGTTTGAATTTGAAAACAAAGGATCTCTCTGTCAGTAAGTAAATAAATAAACTCATTTGGTGAGTTTTGTGTTTCAACCTGATCTTGGGCAAATCAACCATCAAATTAATGAAGAGTTCTAGTGGAACAACTTGTTCTGTGATGTGACTAACTTATCTAAGTGGATACTCACCGAAAAACATGTTCAGCTTCATATTAGACACTCTTTGTGACTCCAATGACTTTACAATAGACTAAATAACTTCAGTAAATCAGGTCGCAGCCAGAAGTGGTGTTCTGATGATTTATGCTGCCCTGAAGAAAAATGCTGCCATAGTACAAATTTACAACTTATTTCATAACGAGATGTCATTAGAAGTTTATACAGTGTTTCCTGTTAATCATTTAAGCATATATTTATGATCCTTCCCTGATATTTTCTATATAAAAGCCCTCTGGGTCCTTGTCGGCCATTGTTGGGTCCTTCTCCTCTGGGTGTGTCCAAATATTTGTCTGTCACTCTGGCAATGTAAAGAAAGTAAAAATAACATCATATTTAGTGTTCCTGTCCTGGGAGAATTTATTTGATAGGAAAAATGTATTTATGGAAAAATATAGAAACAAAAATAAACAATAAATCTGTTCATTGAAATCAAGACTGTAGAACGGCACGTGTGCAGAAGGAATCAGTATCACATCTCAACAGGTAGCATATTTCTGCAGAACACCGGTTCGAGCAACGGCTGTCTGAGACACGGCTGCGGAAAAGCTATTTAGTAGCTTTAAGCCCTAGTCTCAATCATTCATATGAACAATGGATTCTTACGAATCTCCCAGTTCTTATGAAATCGGGCGGGTTTCTACCTGCATTTGTAGGGAATTCGTATGGCTGACATTCAATTTGAAAGAACAACTTGAGGCATTCTTGACAAAATGAAGTCATTTTCTACCACCTTTGTCACGGTGCCTTGACACTTTCCTCTGGTGTGCTTGCAGCTGTAATTAAAACAGAGAAAGGTGTCAAGGCACCCTTATTGTGAACCTCATGGTAAGTTCAAGTCATTATTACTAATAACCTGCTGCTTTTGGCACATTTTGTCTGAGAATAAAAGGGATCCATCTGTTAACTCTAAAACTTTTTATTTCATTTTTTTCCTACGGCTGCAGCTGCAGGATAAAGAGAAGGACGATCTAGCTGCTGTAGCTGCTGCTTTTGTTGTGAAGTGGCAGGAGGACCTGGACCTGGGTGAAGCCATGGATAGACAGGCAGCACCTCTAAGGCCTGAGACTCTGGTCATGAACTTATGGATTCTTCTAATGCTGTCTTAAAGCTGCATTAAAGAGGTTGAAGGTAATTATCCAAAACTCGTTTGTACCGTGTTCGCAGTTGTTTGTACAGGTCGTTACTCATGAACCAGACTTTAAATGTGACATCATTGGCTCTGACCAAACCCTCATTAGAAGTTCTTAATTAGTTTACACTGCTCACAGAACTACAAAGCTTAGTCGTAATGCTGATACTCACATACAGATACCATAAATATCTTTACAAATTACTTTCACAAAAATCTAATTTTTTATATAAAAAATAACTTGGGCATGTTTGGGTTTTAAAAACTGCTTGACAATAAATAAAGACATGTTTCTATGTAGTGTTGAAATAAACTTTCTCTTAAAAAGAAAAAAAGTCTTGCTTTCTGTGTGTCTAGCCAACGAACCAGGAAGTAGAAATGACACGTGTTTTTTCATCAAGGCATGTGGCCTTTTGTTTGTTCATTATGGTTTTTTGCACCATAAACAACATCTCTGCTGATTTGCTTCAAATGTAAAATGGTTGAGTAAAGACTATAAACTGTAACACTGATGGAGGGGACGCTCACAAAGAGGACCAATGACCCCAGTGGAACAACAAAAACAACAACAAAACACTCATAAAATTGCAGAAATGTCAAGCTCACAGTCTCTCATCGTTCTCTTACATGTCAGCATATAAATAAATAAAAACTGTTACCTATTTTGTCATTTTTATCTCGCAATTTCTTTAATAATATTACCTTCATCAGGTACTAATTCAGTTTCCCGGCAGAGTTTATATACTCTCAGTTTACTTGGTAAAAGTTAGAAAGAAGGACCCTAATTTGGTTTGGAACAAAGTCCCTCGCATGATTAACCCATTAAACTGGTTAGTGATGAAGAAATTTACCACAACAGCATTCACTTGGCTTGTCCAGCTGTTTTGTTTATGGAGTTACTTGACAAATCTCATGTTTTTTGATGTTGCTGGTGCATAAAAAGGCGGAATATACAAAATTTTACAAGACACACTGCATTCAAATTTTTTGTGAGTATACAACTCACATCGTTTCATCCTCTTAAGCAAGCTGAAGTTAAAGAACATCGCTAATCATTGATTCCTGCTCATTTAACCCATCAGGTGAGTATGTCATGGATCACAAACTGTCAGGTCAGGCTTTTCTTTTGTTTCCACTACATCCTCTCTTGCAATCATACCTCATCCTCTTCACTTGACCTGACTCATTAACACCATACCACACACTTGTCTCCGCCTCTGTAAATCTGGTCCACAGTTTGTTTCATGTTACCAGATTGTTGCATGCCTTTGGGTGTTTCAGTCCAGCTCTTTTGGACATAGTTTTGCATTTACTCTTAGTGTTACTTACCTTGTTTCTGTCCCTGGGATCGTGGATCTGCCACATCATGGAACTGTATGGTGAATCCTGCCAAGGATTTGCTCTCACAGAGGTACTGACCTACACCTGGTTAATGGATTTGGATATCTGGGTTTGGATTTGATGCTTAGATATACTGGATTGACTGTGTATGACCCTAGACTCCAACCAGCTAACGATTTAGTATTTTCACCTCAGCAAAGAGACGTCATCACTCACCTTTCCTCTGTTTGCCCCCAAACTTTTCCTTCAAAGCAACATCTACAGATGACCTGTTGTGAGCCGCAGCTCCACGCTGTCACTTCCTGAGAACAGTGGCATCCCCTACCTGCTACACCTTACTGACGTCATCACCCTACTGGCTGTCAACAACATCCTCCATTTTCCAATAGAAGGTAACGGATGGCACACTTGCCCTTTAAGAGAATGTTACCTGTTACCAGTTTCTAAGCTTCTCCTCTTCTACCACAGAATCTGCCTGGAGTCCCGATTGAGTCAGAGAATTGCTGAATGTTTCAAATCTTTTTGTTTGAAATTAAAATATTTTAAATATATAATCGTGTGATTCTGCATTCCAGTCCAATTTATAAAACATATTAAAGATGTGTTCAAAAAAAGGCTTAAGCTATTGAACTGATGACTTTCATCAGAATGTGAAACTCTGTTTTTGTCTTGTAATATCTGCATCAATTAATCAATTAGCAAATTTTTTAAACTTGCATTTTTACAGTGGGAGCGTATGGTTATCTAAGCAGAAATACCTGTGGATAAATGTGTGTGCCGGTACACCTCAGGTAGGATTTCATCGCTCTGAGGTGAACAGAAAAACACACAGCAACGGCAACGATTGGGGTGCTGACACGTTCATTAGCACATAGGCAGATTTGACATAGCTAGAAGATGTAGCGAGGAGCTGCTGTCAAGGTCCCAGATTGCTGCAAGACTGGCACAAACTAAGGGTTGGATGCTCATCGCCGTGTCATAAGAGACCCAGTGCTGTCTCGTCTCCTCTTTTAAAAAATATATTTTATTTATTTCCCTCCCATGTTGTGTTGCAGCAACACACTGAGTGTCATGATTTGCATGAGTTTGACACCTCTATGTCTAGCTTCTTTGTCCTCTCTCCAACTTCCGTCTCTCCCCCCCTCTCCATCTCAGTCGTTTCTCCCTCCCCACTTCTTTTTTTTCCATCCCTGTGCCTACCCTCTTTCTGCTGATGGTGGCGGTGCCATCTTTGCCAATTATGGCAGTCGAGCAGGTGGCTCCTTGCAGGTGGTAGAGGATTAATCCCTGTAAAGACTTCACTTCATTAGGAAATCCGTTTAATGTGGCCAGTTGATTGATAAATCTCCCGGACCTCTCTCGGAGTCCCCAGATTACTGCCAAGTTTGTCTATTCTATGCTAGGTTGACCCTGATGTCAGAGAACAGCGAGGGAGGAATGTGGAGAGAGTGTTTGTTGCATCTTTCTGAAGCTGTTTTTTTTATAGGTGCACTGTTTGCTGACTGAGTCAGACTGTCTCACTGTTTTGCAAAAGATTGTGAAATGTGCAATTTTTTTTAAAGGAGAGACATGAAATCTCTATATCTTGAAGTACATAACCTGAAATTTGAAGATGAGTAATATTTAAAGTCATGAAAAAAAAAAGTTTCAGGTTTGACAATGGAAGTAAAAAAAATGAAAGTTTTCACTACCTTTGCAGTTTGAAGGAATGTCTTGGATTTCATTTCAAAGTACATGTAAACACGACAACTATTACAGAACTGAGGGAATCAAATGTGAAAACTTGCCCTCCCAGTCTCAGACCACCCACACTCTCCTTGTTCTGTCAAGCATCTGCATTTAACTTGAGTATCTCGTTAACTCACCCCCCCTATAATTTTCCATCTCTGTACTATCACAATTACCTTGTGAGTCAGGAGAAGAAAAAGAGGGAGGCATCTCCCCACCACCACCACTACCCTCACCCCCTCCGCCACCGTGAGGCTCGTGACTGCCTGTGCGCCAACAGCGGGTTTGCGGTCTGCTCGGATTTGTGAAACACTGACAGACAACCCCTTCATCAGGCCTGTCAAACACGGATGACAAATGCGTCTCCACATCCCCAAGATGCCTACAATATTTAAAGCCATGGGAGAAATGGCGAAGACGACAGAGAATAGCCTCCTGGCAGGCGCAAAGTTCAAGCTGCGTCAGCCCAGATCATTCTCAAACTCTGAGAAGAGACGCTGGGCTGAATCTGACGGCATGTTGATTTAATGATTCTGGCAGAGCATGTACGGTGTCTGTCTAAGGTTTCTACCTGGTAGTGAAGTCAAAATACATTTATCGAATAGTGACTTAAAATAGGGTTTGGTTACAATGCTGCGTATTAAATATGGATGCCATTATTTAACATTTAGACTGTGTCTCATCATGAAATTAGGTTATTGAAGCTCTTTTTGCATAATATAAATACTTTTTTGCAGATACTCTGCAATTACAATCAGGTTTACATGCATGTCTACCTTTCACACACATGCACAGACACACACAATGTGCACGCAACTTTGATCCCCATCACCACAACCAATAGCTCGGAGATACAGTCTGGCTATCAGGCAATCAAACACACAGTCATTCTTCTTTCCAGCTGCTACCAAGCATGTAACTATATTGCTTTGCTCTGTGCTCGGAGCCTTGTCAAAAAATGACAGAGGATCCCACCTTTTTCCCAGGGTGAGTGCTTTAATTACAGCGTGGCTTCTAGCCTTACCACGTCTGAACAAGTGTCGGTCCAAAGTTCAGCTTTCTTTGTGGAATAGGATTCCTCAAAAAAAAAAAGAAAAGAAAAAGAAAATATCTTTCATTGTTAGGCAACAGAATATTCTTATACAGAATTCTTGAATTTGAGGTCAACCCCTCACCTTCCATTTTTTTTTATTTATAACAAGTCATGTGTGCTGTCATTACTCATGCTCACTATCACGTTTCCTTAAAAGTCCCTGGCATCGACACTTTGATATCTAATATTTTAATTGTCAGAACCATAGATCTTGCTGTCCAACGATAAATGGGTTGTGAAACAATAAGCAGGTGTTTGTGACAGAACACAACTGAGATGGGCTCCCTTGTATATTCACTCTGTCGGTACTTATACTTAAACTTTCAAATCTTTTTTTTTTCAATAAAAATTTAGTTTCAGAATATCACTTAATAATAATAATATCCAAATATTATTGCATTTTTAATAGTAATTACCACTGAGTAGATTATTCTTCCCATGTGACACAAACTACACAACAATTTGAGAGAATTATCAGGTCATGTTTTAAACTAGGACGATAATCTAATAGTAATGATCCACATCTGTGTATAACTCACCACATCCAGATACACAGACTGCATGTCTTTGTTTGTACCTAAAGCTCCAGGTGGCAGCACAGTCCTGAAGGACATGTGAGCCTAGATTACTGAAAAGATACAAGTACAGACACACACACTCACACACACACACACACACCACCTAGCCCTTTCCTCCATTGCCCAGAAGCACACTTTGACCTTTGGATATTTGTTACCTGCACAAAGTGACATTGTGAGTCAGATCAGCGGCTTGTTGTTTAGCTTGACTGTCTCTGTTTTTAACGGGGTGTAATAATTAGTGAGTTCTCAACCTGAGATTTCTACTGTTTCTAATTTAGCCTCGACAGAAGCAGCGTTTGTGCTAAACGTGACCCTGCTTGCTTCTGTAACACATATTTTTGATGTGTGTGTGTGGGGGGGGGGGCTGCAAAGAGCGAGTTTAGATATGTTCAAACACTTTACACACACACTCACACTGTCTTGCATTTCATTACCACCCGTGTGGGACGGTGAGCTGTTTATGATTTCAAAACGGGGACGAGAGGTTGAACTATTTTGGCTGCAGGGAAGCGTGTTTTTCACACTGATTTACCAGACTTGGATACTTGCATCTCATTATTAAAACTATTCTTTAACCTCTGCTTTTTGGGTGTGTGAGACTGAGTGTTTATGACCTGGATGGTGCAGGTTTACCTAAGGATGAGGAAAAAAGACAATTTTTTCAAACAATTTGCAACAAATAAAAAAAACTTAAATAGAATTAAAACACTATCAAATTATTAGCAAATACAAATTAGACATTTTTTATGTACTTGATATAATCAAGGTGTTCATATTTTTTACCAATTTCTTTATTAGCGAAAATATTTCAGATATGTAAAAGACAAATACAAATGACACATGTAAACAACAATAAGAAGTTATTATTGACAGGTTGATCCAAGGTGCTTCCCTATAAATTCATTTCTCATTTGTGCAAATTGTCAAAAATGTCCCAGTCTTGTTGCTGCATATCTCAACAATTCAACAGGAAATGTCTGGAGTAGCTCATTCTGTCAGCTCTGCTGAATAAATACAAGTCCAAATGTCTCAAGGCTGTACATTTTCATTCATATAGAAATAATGTGATTCTTTGCTGGTGGTGACCCCATATCTGGAAAAAACAGTTAACCTTTTGGTTGTGAGGTTTTAAGGTGAGTGTCGTTCAATCCTGGAGCTGGAGCAGTGTTAGGGTGCATAGCTGTAGCCCTCGCGTTGCTTAAAGGTGTGTTTGTGTGTGTGTGTGTCAAGCAAAGGGTGCTTATGGCTGCCCATCTGGGAACAGACCCTGGGTGTTTAACACTGAGGAGATGGAGGAGAGGACTCTGTCAACTTGGAGGACACAGCACAGCGAGCGCAGAGGTCACTGGAGCACACACACACAAGCTACACACATACACACACACACACATTTACACTCACACAGGCTCACGTGGCCAGACTTACACTGTTCGTTTTCTCCTTCTTATAAAAACACGCACTATCTTTCTGTTCCCTCTCTATTTTCTCTCCCTCCCTTCCTCCCTGCCTCCCTCTCACACATTCACACTCACTCACACATTGAACACTTTTACTCATCTCCAAAAAGCAGTGGTTTGTAAATTAGCATCTTGCTATTACCAAAATTATTTTACATGAAAATAACATTTACCGTGTATTAGTTTTACATGAACAAACTTCATATATTCTGTAAATTGAAAAAAAAAGAAAACATGACTTTTGTAGGACAAGGTCAAAAATCCTTCACTTTGAGTGTTCAACACTTTGTTCCACTCCAATACAGCCAAAGGACACTCATTAACTACGTTTTTCATCTATTTGGATTTGCATTGTGTGAACTAGTCAATCAGTACAGCACATAAAATGTTCTAATGTAACACCACCAAATTTTAGCTGTGAAAGTGTATTAGTGCTGCAGGCAAAGAGTAATTATTGTGCTGAAACAAAACACCTTGGTCTTGTAGACTTTTTTACACATGAACACACACACACAAACACTCGCTCACACATGTACACATGCACTTCCTCTCTGCAAAGGTTGACTTGCCAGCTTGAGATGGCTTCATTCACCATCCATTACTTTTATGTCCTGCTTTTCACCTAAATGGCTTCTGCATATTCACTAAGGGACTTACTCGTGCATCCTAGTAGAGGGGGACACACACGAAAGCGCAAACACACACACATAAAGCGTCAAAGGTTGGCTGTGTAAGATTTACAGCCCGGGACCATCACCTGTGACTTAGCGACTCTGAAATTAGTCACAAATAGCATATTAGGGCAGCTAATCAGGCACGCCTGAGCACTTGGCTTTCTTTATGTGGTCATAAAGGCGAGAGTATATGGGCGCCCTCAGGCCTTGAGGCTGAATGATCGTCCTGACCTCCAGTGAACCAAAAGCCACACACCAATGGGGAGGGATGAGACGTGAAGGCACGGGCACTCCCATACAAATAGTCTGATACACAAAGAGGGATGATTGCGCTGCATCAGGAAGTGATTTCTTTTGGTTATGTGGCTCCTCATTTAAAATCAAAGAAACCAGATCACTAAAACACACATGAGAAGAAGATAAAAATGACATCAGGAGGAAGACTTAAGGTCATCAGTGGGACAGTATAGAATCTAACATGCAGGTATGTGCATGCCTGTATCACTAAGGGTATCACCATAATTACTTGCACACTGTAGGAAGATTTTCAAACTTGCTGTGATCCAGTATTTGGTGTTAGCATGCTGGTACAGACTGCTTCACTTTGAACATGCAACTTCAATCTCACAGTACTTTTTCATGAGCATGTGGACTTTGTTAGACATGGAAAACTCTGACACTACCAAGAAACCTCAGCTGTTCATAAAATAGTAAAGCTATCTCTCTTGCTCCCTGACTTGAGTCTGTTGAAGGAACAGGAAAGGGCACCGAGGTTGAGAAATGCATAAAAGAAATCCTGGAAGAGGAGCATGGAGATGGAGGGAGAAAAGCCGAACCGCAGAGAGACAAGGGCAGGAAATTACCCTTGTAGCTCAAGCAATCTTTGTTCTCCAATGGAGAATTACTATGTTTTCTTATCAGATGGATTGTTAGACAGTTAGATCCAATATGGTGATTCAGTAATGACTTAAACGGAGCTCGGATATCCTGCCCCTAATTGACTTCGTATGGCCTCACTAAATAATAGTCTTTATTTGAAGTAACTCAGATAAAATGAGCCACTGTCTTCTTCTGTCCTTTCTTTCCTCCTCCCTTCTCAGCTCACACCCGAGTCTCTCTCCTTTATGAATTACCATTGAGGAGATGAATCTGAAATTTCAATCATTGAGTCTTTAAATATTGATGGGCTCTCTTAACGAGGTCTCAGCAAGGACGGGGGACTCAGCCCCTTGATCTGGCCTTAGCTTTACTTACAGCTCAGTCATCTAGGGGCATCCAGCCAGGTCAGGAGGTCATTGTACCCACACCGTAATCTTCTAACTTCTATGAGATCCTTTAATGTCATGCCAAAGCTATTCTCTCTAACATCAGCTCTTATCAAGCGTAGATTACCATATGCAAGAGGAAAAAAAAATGTCCCAAAACTTTCTAATTATGCATTATGTAGAGCAGCCTTTATTCACTGTTCAAGATGTGTCAATTATAATGAGAGCACTGGTGTGTGATTTGATATGATAATAGAAATCTTTAAGTAGGTCTCAGTAGACCTTGTGTGTGTCAGAACTGATCGCTGTTGAAAAGAAAAGTGCCTCCAGGCCACCGTAGAGCAAGGCAGTCAGGTGGTTCAATATGCTGCCCCATAAAACCAAGATGAGACTGTTATGGTTGCTATTGCTGAAACTGACTCTTGCCAATCAATCAAGTGTTATATACTCAGAGATGTGATCATTATGTCTTACAAATGATGTCCAAATAAATAAGATTCCTCTCTGTACTGGGGGTCAGATTATTCGCTTCTCTCTTGTTGGGTTTGATCGCAGACTGGGCAAGATTCAGTGGTTCTTGTTTGTGATCTTTCATGGTTTCCACATTCTCCCTGACGTGACAATGTTTTTAACAAGACAAATATATTTAGAAATAATTTACACATTTGTTTTCCTGTGATTTCTAAATAAATGCTCTAGAACTTTAATTTGGTAAAACAATAACAACTTAAGCGCTAATCCTATCTTGTTAGTTCTTGTCACTTCCTGTTTTCATATGTTGAATTACAGTTCAGATGGTCACACCCGCAACCGAAGCTGAGAACTGGGAGTCCCATGGATGTCTTTGATGATAATGCAATAAAAAGCATTTTGGGAGGTATCTCCATTCTTCCACTTAGCCTCTTGACAGTGGTTTGATAAAAACAGAATAAGCTTGTGACTTTTCGATTCCAGCCATAATTTGTTTCAATATTACATCCCTCGGACACAGCAAGTGATGGAATTTTTCCTATCCGAGGCTAGGGCTGCGGGGAAGCTGACGATGTCCCATAATAGGTTATCACCAAACATACCTTTTGCAAAATAGAAACCCAACACATGTACATCTGTGGTCTGGTGTCACAGCCCTAAATATACATCAGAAATGCATTACATTTGCTGATTGCTATTCTTTTCCAACAGCGTGTCAAGCCCCAAATTTATTTTTGTTTCGTGGCTTCCTGATTACTTTGAATTGCCAGTAGTCACTCCTGACACTGACAGCTCTGTAGAAAGTGACAACATTAAATGTATATTCTGTGTGCAAGTGTGTGTGTGTGTGTGGAAAATGTACCTGTGTTTTTTTCTTAGATTATCTGAGGTCCATTGGTGGGAGCCAAGTCCTTTTATATTGTATATATATCAGAACCTCACAGAAACATTGATCAGATGTTTGGAGCAACACACTTTCTCTTGAGGAATGTAGCTGACAAGAAAAAAAAATCTGTTTGATTATCATGACTGATTAGGATTTTCTTTTAATTGGAGGTTAACAAATACCATAATGCTTTAAACTTTTACTTCAGCTCTTTTAAGAAGAAAAAGGACAACAATAGTTTCAAAAAACAGTTTTTTTCCTGTCATTCAGAGAGAGAGAGACAAAGACAGACAAAACTCTGAATAACCTGGCTTAATGAGAAGTCCATTTCAACCGAGGCATCAACCTATTGAGCTCTCTCGAGGCTGAGGAGTGAGCACTTTCACGTGTTACTGTCTATAAATTTCAGGCATTGACATAGTGCCCTATTTCATCAGGGGACCAGTCTGACATGCCCTTCGGATTGATGTTCCCCCGGCCCATTTGTCTGTTTTACACTCCTTAGTGTCTTTGTGGTTGGCTAGAGCTGCACCTCTTCACTGTGATAGGGTATTGACAACAAATCAAAGAGGATAATATATGGTGATGTTTGCCAGTATCCCAACGAGACAAGATAGCCGTACGGTCGGCCCAGCTGGTTTACATGTGTTCTCGGTGAATATCAGAGAGACTGCTTATCGATTCCCCAGCGGACAGAGACTCATCCTTCTTCGCATGGCCAATACATACTTTAGTTAAAATGTGACAATAGAGAAGGCTGGGGGGCAGCAAGTTTGGAATTAAGTCGTACTTGATGCACAGTGAAAGAGCTCTTTCTGTGTAGCAGGCTCTTCGTGACTTAAGTAATAGACTGAGATTGCAGTTATTGCTTAGCCTTCAGAATTCTTTTGCTTACGATGGAATGTGTATATCAGAAAAGTTTGCTTTTCGCCCCTTAGGCCTACTCAGTAAATGAACATAACAGCAGGTCCTTTTCTCTGCCTCTCTGTCACAAACACGCAGCCTCACACACAAGCTCACTGAGCATCTTTGAAATGGGTTTTGTATTGATTTTTGTAACTACCCTGTTAGATGACGTTGTGCCTTAGCGTGTCATTTCTAGATGGTCCTGCCCCGAGCAGGTCATTGAGGTGCTAACTGTCATTTGGAGGGACAGAAAAGCAATCATAGCTTTTTCATTACTTACTGTTTTCCCTCCCTCCCCCTTCCACGTTTTCACTCTCTTTTTTACCCCCAGTAGTGGGATCGCCTGACATATTATGGCTTCTGTGATTTAACTGCACTCTTAAATTAAGTGCTGGAATATCAAGCTGTAGCTTTAGAAAAATAAACTCTGTGTCAAGAGATCAAATACCCTGGAGGTCAAAGTCATGAACTTGTAGTGGCGCACTCATCAATTTCAAACTTGTATGTGCTTGTTTCAGTTTTAGAAACACAAGAGGAGAAGGTCGTAGTTTGATTAGAGCTGTTTGTGTGTGGTGTTTTCATTTCACTGCAATTTAAAATTTTTTATATTGAGATAAAACAATGAAAACTATCCACTGATTGTAGATTTCTTCATGGAAATCTGATTCCTAGATCTGCTGTATCTACGAAAAAAAAATCTTCATTTGTATTGCAGATTTGATCAAAGTTAGGCAAAAATAAATAAATCTGAACTGTAACTGTGTTTATTTCAAGTTTAGGTCACATCCATATCAGGTACATCTACCAGTGTGTGTTTTAAAACACAACTCAAAGTGAATGAGGTCAGAGAGCCCACTGAACTTCATAAATAACTCATATAATTGCCCTGCTTGACACTCTGCTTACTTTAAAACATTTCGGGAAAGCAGAGTCACATAGTGATATACAACAAGCTCTGCACATTGTCACAGACCATGTAGGAAGTTGTTTATCTTCTATTTTTTTGGTCTTGATGTGTCTTATACTCTAAATAAAAACAATTTTTAATCTGGACACTTGATCATTTCATTATGAAATGTTGTTTTAATTATATAGAATCTTATGCTTCTCATGTAATTTAAAGATACTGTACGTGTTGATATGTTATCATTTGTTCAAAATGGCTGAAAATGTATGAAAACATTAGAAAAATATATGAAATTTAAATGATCAGATGATAGTATGTGAGTTATATTCAAAGCTTCTGAAGTTTGATGTAGTTGCTTCAAAACTCTGGCACGTGAGGGAACAGCAGCAGAATAAGTTAGCATCTCCATGTCAAGATTTATTTTGAAAAAAAAACCCATAACTTTACCTAATAATGTGTGCAACAGGTGATGATACTGTTAATAAAATAATTTAAAACACATTTGAATTTGTTGATGAATCTAGCTTCTTTTTTTTTTTTTTTTTTTTACAAATTTAAACTTCATGTCATGTGCCTGCAAGTTTCCAAATGACAAATCAGAACTTTTGATTATCATAGTGCTATTGCAGGGTTTTAATATAAAATCCAACTTTTATTTGTTGTTTTTTCCTTGTCAAAACCTGGAAACTCCAATTTTCCATTTGCTATCCCGAGTGTAACTCTCAGTAGTGACGCATTCATGAAATTCTTTAATAATAAAATAAATTTAATCAGAGAAAAAACCTATAATGTCCTTCCCACTGTTGTCTCTGGTTCGTCGCCCAGTGAAGCAGCTTTGGAATCTGAATCATGTTTAGACAGTTTCTGTCCAGCTGATCTTAATGAGTTAACACAAATTATAGCTTCTTCTAAACCATCTACATGTATGTTGGATCCTGTTCCAACCAGACTCTTTAAAGAGGTTTTACTGTTGATTAACACTTGGATATTGGACATGATCAATTTGTCTTTAATGAATGGATATGTGCCTAAGGCCTTTAAGGTTGCTGTTATTAAACCTTTACTTAAGAAACCTGATCTTGATCCAGGATCTCCAGGTAATTATCGACCTATATCCAATTTACCCTTCATCTCAAAAATTCTAGAAACGATAGTTGCAAACCAGTTATGTGATCATTTACACAGTAATAATCTTTTTGAAGAATCAGAATCAGAGTGATGCAGAAACATTAGTTCATGCATTTATTACTTCTAGACTTGATTACTGTAATTCTTTATTATCAGGATGTTCTAATAGTGCTGTTAAAGGCCTCCAGCTGATCCAAAATGCTGCTGCCAGAGTTCTGATGAGAGTTAGAAGGACAGACCATATTTCTCCTGTTTAAGCATCACTTCATTGGCTCCCTGTGAAATCCTGGATAAAATTTTACTTTTGACGTATAAGGCCTTGAACAACCAAGCTCCGGCTTATATTAAAGATCTTATTGTTCCATATGTTCCTAACAGAGCACTTTGCTCTCAGACTGCAGGTCTGCTTGTAGTTCCTAGAGTTTCTAAAAGTAGAATGGGAGGAAGAGCTTTTAGTTATCAGGCTCCTCTCCTGTGGAACCAGCTTCCACCTTTTATCCGTGAGGCAGACACCTTGTGTAGCTTTAAGAATAGACTTAAAACTTTCCTTTTTACATAATCATATAGTCAGGGTTAGCTTGGGTTCTCCTGAGCTTTCCCTTCAGTTATGCTGCTATAGGTTTAGACTGCCGGAGGACATACTGACCACATTTCTTCACTCTGCTGTCTTTCTTTACTCTCCATGTTTGTATTGATTGTTACTGCTGCCGTTAACTGTTTCTCTGTTTATCTTTCTATAGACATGATGACTGGCCCAAATCCATCAGTGTTTGTCTCTTTACTGTCAGCTCAGACCCCAGTTGGCTCAAGCAGAAGGCCGCCCATCCTGATCCGGGTTCTGCTAGAGGTTTCTTCCTGTTAAAAGGGAGTCGTTCCTTTCCACTGTCGCCAATCGTGCTGCTCAGGATGGGGGATTGCGCTGAATTAACAATTAACCCAATCGGCTGGTTCCTTAGATAGGAAATGTTTTATTACTAATTGGTTAATTTTTCTGTAAAGTGCCTTGAAATTACTTTGTTATGAACTGGTGCTTTATAAATATGAAATGCCTCAGTGCATCATAATGTTTACATACATACATTTATGTTCTCACTTCTTCCTGCATAGAGTTATGAGGAGCTTGTCTGATAAACAATTTTTCTGGATTATCAGGTCCTGGATGACTGAGAATCTACACAAACTTTTGAAAATGGGGCAACTGGATTTCTTTTCTGTGTCTTGAAAACATTTCACCTTTCATCCAAAAGGCTTCTTCAGTTCTAATTCTGGTTTGGAAGTTTCAGGCCTTGTGGTCACGGTATGAATAGGCTTCTTAGAGTCAAAGGGGTTGCTGACACACGCGTCACTCACGAGAGTCTTTACCTGTGACTTGTTTATATGAAGTGTTAGAATCAACTGTTTTGACACCTTGATTGGTTTGAAAATACCCTGGGAGTCGAGACAATGCAGCATTGTTGGTGTTAGACAAATGAAGTGAGACCAACTCCTGTTTAAAGTAGGTTTTTCTCTTTTAACAAATATGGCGTCTTTTACTCTTTTAAACCATCTGTCCTTCCTGTCCAAAATGTGGATGTTACTGTCCTCAAAAGAGTGTCCTTTGTCTTTAAGATGTAGATGAGTCTTCCCACATTTTTCTGTGAAGAGGTTTTTAGTTTCTCCTCTGTAGAAGTCTGAACACTGTAGTGGACTGTGAACACCACACCACTCAGTCTATGTTTGAGTGTTTTAATTTTAGGGTGAACACGTTTCTGTCTCAGAGTCCTATTTGGTTTGAAATGCACAGGGATGTTGTGTTTGGAGACAATTCTTCTGAGTTTCTCAGGTAATCTAACAACATATGATATAACAACATTTTGTTGTTTGTTTTTTTCTCCTTTGTTGGATTCCGTGGGGGTGTTGTGTAGGTTTTTTGACTGATTTGATGAAAGCCAAGTTAAGGTATCCACAAGTCTGAAGAGCTGTGTTTCTGTTTCTTTTCTTTTTTCTCCTGCCCTAGTGGGGACATGTTCAGCCTGGTGTTGTAGGGTTCTTATGTGTTCCAGTGGATGGTGAGAGACAAAAAGGAGATACTGGTCTATCTGTGGGTTTTCTGTACACTTCTATGTTGAAACCTCCATCTTCCTCCAATTGCTCCAAGCAGTCCAGGAAAGGCAGCTTGTTGTGCAGGATCCTCTCTGGTGAATTTTATGTTGTTGTCGAACAAGTTGACATATTGTGTGAAGGGCTCTACATCTGAAGTCTCATTCACATGTCTCAACCAGGGGCTTGGTGTTGTTCCCTTATAGGAAATCAGAATTCCTTTTTCTATCTCCTTGATGTAGAGATTGGAAATACAATTGGACACAATAGGTGATACTAGAGATCCCATAGCACATTTTATTTGAAATATGTGGTTGAGTGACAGAAGTCAAGCAGATTACAACTCTGGTCTGGAATAAAACTGGTCCTGTTCTATAGAGATTCATTCTCCAGGAGTCATTTGCTGTTTGTGTCCATATTTAAATATGAAGGTGAAAAGTGAAGTCCAGTTGCCCTTTATTAAAACCTTTTCTTTTTTGAGGAGCTTGTGTCTTTCTCAAAGTGACATTGAGTGAGAGACAGGGTAATTCCTGTACAGGTTACCAGTTCAACACAGGGTAACATAAAGACTAAGATCATTCACACACACTCACACCAAGAACTTGCCTTATTTGTGGACTGTTGGATAAAAGCTGGAGTACCAGGAGAAAACCTGTCCAAACAGAACGATACCAGCCCACAGTTAAGCCCAGAACCTTCGTACTGTAAGAAAACTTTGCTAATCAACTGCACCACCATAAAAATCTGAAACAAATATATAAATAAAATATATCCAGTTCAGTGGCGGCTGGCCAATAGAGGGCGCTAGGGCACCGCCCTCCCTATCAAAAACATGATGTGGCAACAAATAAGAAATGTCTTTTTTTTTAATTACATGTATTTAGAGTTAAAAACACTCATATGTATATTTATATACTGAGAAGATTGTATGATTTCTGAAAGACAAAAAATGCTTTGTAAAACATGATTTCCTCCTGCTTCTTCACTTCTCATATGTCTATTTCAGCTCTGGGGTGCTGGAGAAAGCGCCCTCAGGAGGTGGGCTTTTAGATTGAATTAGCCAATAGCAGATCTGCATTGCCAAACGGAAGAACTTAATTTAGCCAATAAACGCCAAGAAAATAACTGCATGAAGGGCGATTTTTGAAGCGCCCCAAACCATGTTAAAATACCGCGAGATTATCTGCCATCAAACAGCCGGTAAATGAGAAAGGAAAGCAGTCTGTGAGAGGTTTCTCTCAGCGCTAGCTGGATGTAGCTATGCTATTTCAGTTTGTTTAAAACAAGCAGATCCTGCTTGGACGGTTATAGGAGTGAGGAGGGATATGAAACATGTGTCTGAAAATATAAGAGAACACCAGGAGACACACGGATAACAGAAGTAAGAACAATGTTTTCTTTTTGTTTTCTGGTAGAATAAAACTGAACAGAAGGGAAACTTGCTAAACCCAGTGACAGAGAAGTCTGTAAAGAAAAAAAAATTGTTAGGAAGTTTAAAATCGCGACTAGTAGATGGCTGTAAGTTTACTATAATGAAAAACTGTTTCCCAGGTGTGTGACACCATCCTGCTGCACATTGAGGAGTGTTTTGTCTTCACTCAGCATCTCGTCAGTGTGACCTGCTGCATGGAGAACTGTTCCTACAGCACAGTGGGAGGTTTCCTGAACACATGCTGAACACAACTATGGAGGTTTATCCAGTGCTGGACAATTAAAATGATCAAACTATTAAACATATTTAATGTTTATATTATATTAAATATTAGTTAAAATACAACATTTAATGTTAATACAAAAAATTTGTCTGTTTGGCTGAGTAGATTAACCTGTTCTGGTGTTTTTTTTTATTTTACAATTGAGTAAAGTCTTTGTTAAATATTTAACTGAAGTTGAAAATGTATTTTTTTATATAGGGTTTACATTAACACCTTCTTTACAAATGTTTTATTGACCGTCACTTAATTGGATTTATGCAGCCTCACCCAAAAATATTTCACCAGCCGCCACTGATCCAGTTACCTCATATTTGTCCTTGGTGTTTTACCTAACCTGGCTGACCATTACATTATTTTGTATTTCTTTTACTACAGCTGGATCTGAGGACCAGTCATATTTTAGGCTTCCATATTTCTAAGGAGATATAATGTAATGAAATATTTTTAAAAAACTGTAAATGTGTGGGAAATAAAAGGGTTAAATAATCTTTTAACACATGAAACATTTGTTCACAATTACTAAAAGTGGTCCAAATATATGGAAATAAATTGTTGCTTTTGCACATCACAGCTGTGCACCTGTTGCTAAAGGGAAAAAAAAAGATGCAAATGAAGACTAACAGTCAAAGCGGAATGCAATCATAAACTAGATCTGTACAAGAGTATGCTCCATCTGCAGAATGGGGTCTAGTTTAGTTTTAATCAATGAGGCTGTTCAGTGCCACAGCCATATGCGCAGACTTCCATTTATTTATTGAGAACTTAATCACTTGGGTCATTTTGAAGAAGGAATGAAAGTGATGTCACAGCTTTCTAGGGTTACAGTAAGAGCTTGGGACACAAGCCAAGGAAAATAATCACCAATGACTGGTACGAGCCTCGTTCATTTACCTTAGCAAGAAAGTTCATTTACTCAGAGTGTAAACTAAAAGAGAAATTTACATTATTTATGCTATGTGAGTCGTAAAAAAATATTGCAAACACATGCACTTCTGGTTTATAAATAAATATGTAAGCCATGGAACGTTGACAAGTTTTTATAAATGACAAACTGAAACTTGCAGCTTGCCCTTTTTCCACTAAGGTTCTCTTCCAAAGACCTGGGATCATAAAAGTTTGAGTTGTTCTTGAGACTTACTCTTTAGGACAGTGATTTTTTAAAAATTAATTCCAGGGATCTGCTGGGGTCACTTTCCGTGTTTGAGTGCTCCGAAGTCCACCTGGTACCCCCGAGGCCTTGACTTTCAACTTTTTTGCTATTTGTTCTTTCTGTTCCTCCATCCTGTTGCCCAGGATCACAACTTCTATCCCTACTGCATTATTTTACAGTTTGTTGACCACCACAATACCTGGTGTTTAATCTATCACTTGTTACATCATCTGGATCTGGAAGTCCCACATTATGTAATCCCTGTCATTTCCCTCCATCCTTGGTTGAGCCTCCCATTTTGACTATGGGACCTTCACCCCCTTACTCAGCACAGAAGTTCCTGTACATTTTGTAAATGGTAAATGTCTTGTATTTGTATCGCGTTTTTTTCTAGTTATTCAGGCCACTCAAAGCGCACTACAAGTTTTTTACCCATTCACACAACCCAATATGTAAATCAGGGGGAGAAGGGAGGGGCTAACATTAATACAACCTGATATGCAAATCGAGGGGCAAGGACACTTTAAAGTGTGGTGGTGGAAGCCAGGATCGATCTGCCAACCTTCAGATTGGAGGACGACCACTCTAACCACTGAGGACACAGCTGTCCCACTAGCCACTTGGTTACACTGTTCCATGTACAGCTTGCCCGCCTGCATGTTATATCCTGCTGTTATGTGCTGGACTTTTTTAGGGGGCCTCTTTGCACAATGTGCATCTTGGGTCTTGTCTGATGTGGTGGACCCTGACTAATGCTCTTGTGCTGCCATGATCAGTATAACTGTGCTGTCCTTCAGTCTAGCCTTCTCCGGCCGCTGATAAAATTTGTTGATATTAGCCAATGTGTGAAATAAGGAAAGAAGAATCAGTCAAATCTTCTTCAAATTTCTGTTTGTGACTGGTTATCTAAAACACAGAGGCACTTTTGATTTGCAGAAGTTCTTGATAAGCTGCTCTCTGCACCAACAAAAAGCACTTTTGATATGTAAGTGGGTGGGTCAGAATCACATAGGGTGACAAGTTGCTAAAATATAAATAAATGGTCAGGGTGTTTGGTACCAGAGATTGATCTGTATTGTTACAAAATTCCAGATTCTTTGATCCAGAAAAAACAAAAATAAGGAACCTTTGTATTGTAGAAGATGGTCAAGGCACTATGGAATCAGAAGTGTGCAAACAGATTTCAAACCAACATTACCAAAAAAAAGTGACTTTTGTGAACAATTACTGAACTAATAATGAAATCAATATAAATGCAAAGGTACATTTTCATAGTCAAGGAATCTGATGATGAAGATACAACAAAGGGGGTGCATGGTGGAGGTCTACACCCTAAGTGTTTGTCTAGTTTATTTAGCAACTCTTCTCTTTTAGTAACACTGATATCTAAAAGGTTTGGGGAGAGGTGCTAAATCATTAAGGTGCAACACGTGTGTTATGCAAATGTTTGTTTACATCAAGGGTTTATTGTCTTTATACCCCATGAAAAACTAAAATAAATCAAAGGTCAAATCTCACTGAATAACCTCAAATTTACTTTGTATTTCTTTTGCCTTTTCCACACTCTGCTCATCATTACACAAATTATTATACATAATTCCAATGTGCATGTCAAGAGGAACAAAAGCTTAATGTTAGTGTTTATCACTGCAACCATTTTCACCTTATCCCCACTAAATATAGTCATAGTGTATATTTTGGTAACTGGCAAAATGATTTTGTGTGGCCAGATTCATGTTGCCTTTAACAATCAAGAAGTTACATTCTCTGTTCAATGTGACCTCATTACTCACCATCAACTTATCCATTCAGACATCCAGGGACCTGGGCTGTGGATGATCATCTGATCATATCCCCTGGAAGCCTTCCAGAAGCTGGCAAAGCTTCCTTGTCCCCCCACCCACCACACATCACCATCACTCCCTGAGAAATGCACAAACACACACAACAAACTGAAAACACTTGCTAAAATTCCTACACATGCACAAAAGCAGTGATGCACATGTACAGCAATGGCTGTATACATGCTAATTAAGTTTACTGAAGGTGTCTCTGCACACTTGATTGATGAACACAAACTCACATGCACACACACACGGTTGCCATTTTGCCACCCTGCTTGTCCATCGCACCACTTGGAAGATTGTGCTCTGTTCCTCTGAAGGTGTTATGGGCTGTTATCAGCAAGACCATTCCATGGATGGCTGCCCTAATTGAGAATAATGAGGGTCACATTGAACATATGGTCGCTGTTGTGTCCCCTTTCCCCCCTTCTTCTCTCCTTCTCTCTCTGTCTTTCTGTCTCCCTTCCCAACTCACCCAGACTAAAGGTTCAGACAAACTTTGCCTCACTGAAGCAAAGATTGGTCTGGTGAGTGGAAAAAGAGAGGACGTTTTGAAAGCTGTTCCCCTTTCCCTCTGACACCTTGTTGTCCGCAGACAATGAGTAGGGCAGTAAACAACCCATCAGTCTGAGGCAAAACCCTGCTGAGACAAACAGTGGTGGTGGAAATACTGGCATAAGCATTGTTTTAAGACCCAGCTCCTTTGTTCCACATGCAGATATCTGTTCTTCATCACCAAGGTCCCTTCTGTCATTGAGAGTTCAGGAACAGATGAGCCAGCACATTTCAACATCACACATCTCACAGATGGACAGTCACCAATGTGCTGACAGCAGTTAAAGTTGCATGTGTGCAATATAAAACAAAATACTGGATGGTATTTGACCTAACGTTTAAAATGCATTCTCTACATATTTGTAGCATTTACAAGACAGAGGTGCAGGAAGGACATGATTCAGAGTGGATTAGAGTGAATGTCAGCCAGAGTCAGCAACTAAGTTTACTATTCTTTAAGCAGTTATATGATCTGGTTGGATTTCATAATAAACCTTAGTGGCCTGTTACTATCAGTTCATGTATTTTGCCATTCAGCATGTCTCCACAGGATTTATCTAGCTCCACAGTTAAAAATCTTCCCTTTACATTGTGTTGCCTATTAAGATTTATGTCCAAACTCAAAAACTTGGAGCCATTTGAGATATTTACAGTGTTGTGACTATGGTAAATTAATCTACTGGAACTTCTCTTCTTCTTTCCCCTCAGCTGATAAAAATTATCTCTCAGTTTCTCTGTGAAGAAAAAGTGCTTTTTAAGCTTCATTAATTGCAGCCGTATGTTTTCCAAAAAGTTGTCATGCTCACCCAGACCTGTCAGTACTTGTGAAAAAGTTAGCAACTGTTGAAATAGCATACTTACATATTAACATCACTAAACATAATGAAATAATTAGATTAATGTTTGCTAATGTTAAACAGTGCTCTGGCTGTTTATGTAACTCATCCCCGTTGCAAATATCATTACTTTGCATGAAATACTGTACGTCTCTATTTACATAGGAAACATGCTGACTGGATTTAGATGAGCTGGTACGGTCCCTTTATGAGCCCACTGCCAAACTGTGAATTGATTTGCTGGCATCTCCGTTTCTTGTGTAATAACCTCAGGAGGTTGGATTTATGACTATCAGTGACCCAGTTGCATTGTCACTTTGCTGCACAGGCCCCTGAATACAGACACCAGTCTCTGGTTTCATGTAGAGACAGGTGTAGCCTCAGTGTCTGATGATGTGTGCAGCATATGTGTGTGTAAGATACAGACATGTGCATTTAAGTACCGATATGGTAGAATGTTTAGGTATACGGCTCCTGCTACGACAGAGACGATATGTGCAACACATGTGCGTATTTGAGATTAGAAGCATACTTTCTTTCTTGATGATGGAAAATAAATCTTTCAGTGTAGTCTCCCCTGATGTGTGCTGCATGTTTGATGTGAAGAAAATCCCAACGTGCCATGAAGTATACATTTTTGGTAACTAGTTTGTTTGCATTGATATTGCAAAGGCTTTTTTTCAGATGTTGATGGGAACACATTGAAGTTTGTATATAGATGTTGTGCCACAAAGTTAGTAACAAATGTATCCCAAGTACTGGCTTAATGTATTTATGTTTCATCTGATATCCAGCTCTCATATAACAAACCTCTATAGTTCACTGTTGGCTGCCATGATATATGTTTTTATTCCTGAAGGAAACTACTATGGAAATATGGGGCTCTTTGTCATAGAGACAAACACAAGCCAAGCCACAAAACCTTTCTGGCAAAAGATAGATGTAGCTGCTTGGGCCGTAAAATATTGCTACTGTACATTAGGACCATATTGAGATTTTTTTTTCTTCATTTGTTAAACCATTGGAATATAAACGTCCATACAGACTCTCAAACCACCGCAGGAGCCAGCCGCTGACATTTCTCCACTTTGAAAACACAATGAAATCTGAATATTGCCTCGAATGAGCAGATGCCCGTAGGGAAATAATCCAAGGTCCCTGAATAGTCCCTAATTGAATTGTCTTTTACTAAATAGAGTTTCCTCTAATGCAGACTTTCATCTGAGAATATGACAGCCGGTGATGCTTCTCATATCTCCCTAAAAGAGCCCCCAGATCCAAGGACCTATTATCTGTATTACCAAACCCAATATGCCTGCCTAAACCCATTACTCTGAACCCATTGTGTATTTTTGTCACTACATCTTTGCTCAAAATCCAAATCAGCCTGTGATGGATGCTTAACAAGACTACACTTTTATCACATATTCTGCTGACCTTCAACAAATTGCTTTGCAAGTTTGCCTCCAAAGATGAATGTGACAGAGCTGCTTTCTTAAACGCAGGATCCAGGGTGAAGGGTGGGTGTTTAGTTTTTCCATGCTTGTAAGCCTTAACCTTTGTTTGAACCTATGCCATCTGTCAGAAGCTGTTTCTTTGAGGTAGAATGTTCATATTAGTCATGAACTCAGGATGCTGCAACCAGAGAACCATACAGATAGTTTGGACAATTAGCCAAAACTGAAAATAAACAAAAGGCCACCTACTCTACTCTGAGGATAAATGGAAGTTATCCAAGCAGGGGTTTGACGAAGAACAGGTTGAATACCTGTGTTGTTGTTTCTGGATAAGGCACAGTGCTTGTAAAATGTTCAGGAGAATGATAAATCTTCACACCCTGTGAGACCTCTTTCCTTAGCTCCACTTCACCCTCACACAAGTCAAGATCCTTCCAAAGATGTAAATCACCTCAGTCTCCTCTAACAATATGTACTAAAGCATAATGTATTGTAATTTCATTCCAAAGTTAGAGTCAGTGTTTCATCAAACGAGACACTGTTTAAAAAAAATGTGAGTTATGATGCATAAAGGGCTCATGTCACCAAACTTGAACACGTGAGGTATAAAATAATATTATCCAGTAACAAATATACATTTAGTAGCAGACCTGTGATGATGTTAAACTTACTATGAACAGAAACAGGAAGTTTTCTAAGTAAACTCATTAGATAAGTGATATACTGTTTGTCTATTGGAATAGTTTTTAAGCCAAAATGAACACTGTCAACATTAGTGTTGTGTTTCACTTGGTTGCGGCAGGTGGCGACTCGTTGGAGAAAAAAAAAATCTGTAACAAAATAAAAAAATGCATTTTCTATTTGGAATTATTCTAAATTGCTAAGCATGCTACTTTTGTGTATATCCAAACTGCAAATGAATTGTCACATTTGCTTAGCAATCATGTAAAAGTCATGCAAAATTTTGGGTTTTAAATGAGTCACAAAAAGTTTTAATTGTCTTAATTTCTTTACAAATTACCCACACTTTATTCACAATTTTGTTCTTTTTAGAATGTCAGATGGTTGCTTTTGTTCTAAGTTATTCACAACTCTGTTTGATAGGTCACTAACCCTTTTTAAAGTCGTCTCACATTTTACACATTTTCTGATCAGTGAAGACAAGATTAAGTTCCAGACAGTTTCCAGATAACGACTCTTTGACTATTTTAAGAATCAAAATTGGTCTCAAAATGTTCTAATATGTTTAAAATTCTCAAAACATGAGAGGGAGGCTTTGTAAGGAAATTGACCATCCTTGCAAAAGTTTTAAAATATCATCATTATTTGGAATTTGACGCCAAGAGTCGCAGCCCACTGAGATACTACCCTTAGCTCTACACCGCCTTTGACCCCAAATACACCCGGATCTTGCTAATAATTGTTGGCGTCAGTCTTTAAAGCTACATAGACAATTGCATTTCATCCATTTTCCAGGAGGTTTCTTGCAAAAAACTGCATTCCATAAGTATCTCCACCTTAGTTAGCTTTGGAGAGCTTTCCCGTCTCTTTATCAGTGAGGACCTGCGTCTTATCATGACTAATGCTGAAAATTCCTCCCAGAGATAAGTAAAGGAGCTTAGGATTACCCTCTTGACTGAACATTGGAAAAGAGAGGAAGAGATGGAGTATGCACTACATGTTTATCCGTGTGTGTGTGCGTGTGCATCTATAGACGACAGAGAAAGGGGAACTAAGGAGTGGAGAGGGTTCAGCTGGCTCTTAAGTATATTTTTTCAGTCTTAAGGCAACCTCACCATTAGTGTCAGACACTCAGATTATCCGACTAACGGAACAGGGATAAGTGGATTGATGAGGTGCTTCCATAGTCTCTGGCTGCTACGATGGAAACAGCCTCTACACTCCTGAAGCAGCTATTTTCCTCAAGGAAGGGCAAAAATAATGAGCTACTTAACCAGACCATTCACTGCATTTCTGTCATATTACAGCTGGCTTGTTTGTTTAACCTGGACAGATCTATATTTCATTTTTTTAATTAAATTACTTTAGTACAGACTAAAAGCCCTCAGCCTAATAACATGCCAATTACAGTGAAGACCTACTTAGAATAAATATGAATATAATTCAGCAATTTATTGCTTTAAATACGGAGAAGGTCTGGGTCCCTTGACACCCATTGATTAATAATTGGTGGTGTAGTCTAATAATTATGGAGAGCAATTTCACATCTTCACTTAGAAGTTACAATGCCATTTGTCAGGGAAAGTATGTGGTCCGCTCCAGATCTAGATCAACAAGTAAATCAAATAGATATTCCATGACATAATGTATGCCCACATTTAAGGCATTGGACATTGAGATTGTGGAATTGATAGACCGATATAGTCCAGTGGAATTGTTTGTGGTGGAGCCTGTGATTACCTTGCAGCAATCTTTTCAAAGCACTCAGTTTGATGATGCCTTCTATTTGCATTTCTGTGCAATTTGCATGGACGTATTCTGAAAAACCCATAAGGTAATGAATCCTTACATTCTCAATTTGTTAATGGAGCAGGGCTTTGCCACTTGTCCAAATCCAGTAACCTATGTTTTGAAAAATGCTGTGATTTATTTTGGCCGTAGATAAATTATTATGAGGGAAATTAAGTAAAAGTGAATGCAGTTGCTGCTGAAGTAATGACCTGTCTTAAGTAAAGTATTCATCTACATAGAACTCATAAACATTCCATGTTGTCATTACTATGGATGGAATACTGTAACTCTACATTTTATTTATTAGATAACTTTTTATCACAAAACTGTTTTTAATTTTACAGTGTTATAAAAGAGTCGGCAACAATTAATATTCAGAGACAGTTAAAAGAAATTACATTTAACAGTCTCTCTCCTGGTCATTTGAATGTTGAAAAAGGTGTGCCTCAAGGCTCCATTTCAGGATCTACTTTTTCAAATCTAAATTACATTAACAATGTTTATGCTGATGACTTTTTAAAGTTGGTGTGCTTCATCTTTATCTTGGACTAACTTACAAGAGGACCTCTCCCTTTCCAGCCTAAAGGGTTTTAAACTGGAGACTTGTTTCTCTTTCATATGATCTTATCCTGCTGTTGCATTTTAATGATTGTTCTATCTGATTGTGTCTTCACTATTATCTTGTATATTTGTTTGAAACATGCCTCTCCTGAGAGTGATGCTTAAAAAAAGTTAATACCAAATAAGTGCGTAAAATCAAAATAATAATGAAAAGCCAATATTTAGTAATGAAGTAGGTTCTTTGTGTTTTTTAGGTCATACATGATTGGACTCTCTCCTGTGATTGCAAAACCAAATTCCTCTTTTGTTCTCAGTGGTTACAAGCACAAGTCTGTTGTTTTTACAAATGCACTGTAAGTTCAGTCCTTTACTAATTGCATTTGATGTTAAAGTTTCACATGAAAGCTGTTAAGGAAGAACATTTTCCTGACAAGACCTCACACTGTTAAGCAGACTGTGCTTGCATTGGCAGGGATTTAGAAAATTTATGTCTCATAAATAAAATTCAACCATTTGGAAAAAAATACGGTTGGCTGCCTTACACAGTGAGTATTATAAATACTGGAGTTAATCATTCCTCCACCAGAGTCTGTAGTTTGTTTAAGGCTCTCCTCATTCACAGCATGTTAAAGATAGCAGCAATAACAATTTTATTGGCTCAACAGTTAACAGCTCCCTTGTCCTCGAGCCATGGAGGATGAAGGAGACAGACTGTGCAAAAGCTACCAAAGTGCATATAAAAGTTAACCACTTACCTTTTATAAATAGTAAACTTCTGTCTTTTTTTCTAAATACTGTTTGTGAAGTTGGAAACCTTTAAATGTGGGCAATTTATTCTCCATGAGTTAACAGCAAAATAAACAGCACCGCAAGCCGTTTTTTTCTCTTCAAAAAACCCACATTATAAGGGAGTTCAGCCTTCAGTATGTGCGTCAAGTGAAGAGTTCATGACCAAATGATTGATCTAATCAGAGAAATGGGATTTATGGTAAACGCCACACAGTTTAGATGAAGGCTTTTAAATCAACTGGGAAAAATTGCCTTTATAAATAAATGAAATGGAGATTTCCCTTCAAAATTAAGGTTGTGATTTCTACTGGGATTTGAGACAAGACATCATAATGGCTTCCAATGCATGCTGTATTATTATTATTATTATTATTATTATTAATAAATAATAACATAAAAAGAGAAAAAGACCAAGGTATTTAACCAGTTCCTGTGCACCCAGTCTGGCAGTTTGTCTCTTTGCTCCCTTGACCTTGTGCTTTGACCCACTAGGCTCAGCTGTTAAACCCATCACCCCTTGGATCTCACACAAGTCCTTAACAACCTTCTCAAGGCTGTGATAGAAAAATTATCAAGCACATCACCATAATTCTGATTCCATCATTTGGAGCTGTGTTGTGGTTTAGCAGGTGGAAGCGGGATGTCTGACCTTGTTTAAACCCATAAATCTAATCTAATCATTCATCATCCAGTCAATTATTTGTCATTTGCGTTATGATCAACTGCTTCAGGGGATGTGTTGTGTTCCAGGTTTCTCCAACAGTCAAGCTCAGTTTTCTCTTTGGGGACTGAAGCTGTTCCCCCTTTATGCAACAGGAACTGTAAACTGAGAGGTGCATTTATTGCACAACTAAACATGTTCAAAGTGACAGTTCTAACAGAAAATTTTGTTTTTAGAACTGATCATAAAAGTTGCACTTTTTTACTTAATCTTACAGAGACTTTCTAGTAAAATACAATGAATAGTATTCTCCCTTTTTTGTGTCTGCACTAAAATGAGACTCAGATTGTTTGCACTAACACGATGGTGAAGAGCTTTTCGGCAACAGTTTATAATGGTGGGAAACAAGGCATTAAATAGGGAATATAAACTCAATTGGACCAGTGCTCAGGTGTACGATAGGGTAAGTTATACAAATGCTGAAGCTGAGTTCGGTTGTCGTCTTTTAATTCCCTCCTTTATCTTTGTTCTTCCACAGACTGCCTCTGAGCATCTAGTCTGTCACAGTGAAGGGGCATAATGGGCCTGAGAAGATCAACCTATCTAAAGAGGGATTTGGCCCCTCTCACCTCTGAGAAATCCAGGCTGGAGGAAGCTCTCGGGTTCTTAAATGTGCAGAGGTGCACTTCTTGAAGAGGGGTTGAAATTTTTCAGACAAGAGCAGGCGGTAATCTTATCAAATTGTAAAAGTCAGGAATTTATTTTTTAATGTGTCTTATTTGTAATTTAAAACTATGAATCAAAGAAATTGTCTATGTAGCAAATAATAAACATTGCACAGACTCAATAAGCACTGTTGAGAGTAACATTGCGTGGCCTCTTATTAGATTACTTTTAAT
Organism: Pachypanchax playfairii; assembly: GCA_006937955.1. Taxonomy (NCBI): domain Eukaryota; kingdom Metazoa; phylum Chordata; class Actinopteri; order Cyprinodontiformes; family Aplocheilidae; genus Pachypanchax; species Pachypanchax playfairii. Next base: position 1,432,244 of record SSNP01000083.1, read on the forward strand.
GGGTGTTTTATTGAGTATTTTGTCAATCCAATCAGACAGGTTATGATAAACTCTTTTAAAACAAGATGGGTCTTCTATTCTTTTTCAGTGCAGTAAAATCTATAAAGCCAATAGAAAAGCTAAGGACTTGAGAGCCTTAAAAACATTACTTGAATCAGATTGTTGTTCAGAACCTACATGCAGAAGGATGTTACGTTATGAGGGATTGATCAGTGTGTGTAGCTTGAAATAATTAGCAATGATTTTTTTACTGCATGATGTGTGTTTAGATGAATTTTCTGGCTAGCTTTATTCTGTTTTGATTTGCCATACTTTGCAAACTATAAAAGTGCCTTTAAACCCACTCCTACTTTCTGGTTTAGTATAAGCGTGTAAAAGTAGACTTTTTACTACTTTCACTACACATGCAGTTAAAAAAAATGTGGTAGTTCGTATCTTATCGGGGTTTTTTTTTCCAAATAATGAGCATCTTACCTTTTAGCTAGGTCTTTGAATGGCCTCAGTTTAGTGAAATATAGATTAGTTCTGATTGAAACAACAAGCTTAAAGCTAGTCTGAGCAGGGCTTGTTCCAGGAGAGTCATTACTGTTTTAAAATAATTCAAATCTACAAGAAAATTCTTCAGTTCATGTAAATTTTTCTTTGCACTAATGCCAATTCCCCATTAGACAGTTGCTTACTTATGGTATGTTTTTCTTCAGTGTATATTAGCAGTCAAGCTAGTTATCTTACCCTTTCTAATTACATTAGTAACACTCCCCTTCCGAATTTCACAATGAAAACAAAATTTCCACTTATTCACAATATAGCGTTCTGTTTCAAGATGCCATTTTGCTGAGATTTTCAAACAGTTTTTCTCACTCACAAGTTTTCATTCACAATTAAGAGCAATAAAGATTTGTGTACAAAACAAATTCTGAACAGAAGTTGTACACTGTGTTAGGTAAAACATCTTCCTGTGCGGACAGAGCATGCTAACGCTTAAGTCTTGGTCACAATGACCGGTTCAGCTGAGAACATGCTACAAATGATTTTTGGATCATTTCCGTCAGCCTCCTTCATGCTCCTTTCCAAGATCTCTACAAACGTGCGTGCCACAACAATCCTCTCCGTTGCCTTTGTACAATGCAGATTGTTTGTGGATTATTTCTATGTATAAAAGCTGCAGGCAGCTTCCAAATTTCTGGATTCTGCATCATTTCTGTTTCAAAATTAAATTTGAAACACAACAGTATTTCAACAGCACAATGAAATACTGTTGCTTTCAGAAAATAAAACTTACCTCTCATTTTTCATGATGCGTCAGGCAACATGATGCAACACCTGGGTAAAGGTGTCGCGGTTTATCCGGAGGTACACACAGTCCATGGCTGCACCCACCAGCATGGCTTTCTTCTTTCCAGGTCCTCCTGCTGCTTCAGAACAAAAGCAGCCGCTACAGCCAAAACATCCTGCATCTGTAGAAGGTGCAGCTGGAGTCTTCTCGGCAGTATTGCCATATAGAAAATTAGAAACTTTTCAACAAATATCTAAGCAGATGTGACGATCAACATACAGAATTTGGAATTAACAGACAGTGCCTGACAAAATACGGCAAAAGCAGTAGGCTCTTCAGAACAAAGGACTGAATTTGCTGTTAGTTGCACATAGGCATTTTTGTACCAAACTATTTAGGAACTTTATGTAAATACAAATAATTCTTAATCCTAGAGTATTAAAGGTTGTGACACAGTCAAAGGTGGGATATGGAATATGAATAGCATAACACAGCACAAAGCCTTCAGCCATCTGGGTGCCAGGCTCATCAACCCCCCCGCGCAAGCGCTCCGATGATGAGGTCGACCAATATTCCTCACCAAACCCACTCTGATCCCCGATCCAAGCAGGACAATAAAACATCATGAGTCCAGCTCACTAATCATGCTCTCCAGGCCCGCTGATCACACACTGACTCTGATAAAAGCAGCTTCTGTTTGTAGCTCAATCATCAATTCAGTCCGTGGCAAAGAGTTCAGTTGCCCCGCGACTCTTCTAGAGCAAACCAAAACTTCCTGCAGTCCCCCCTAAGATCTTCTGTCCTCCTCACACACCATCCTGCACGCCCTACTTATCCAATAAAATTTTAAAAAAGCAATAAAATCCTCCTTGTTGTAACTTCCAGTCCAACAAGTGTCCCGAAGCTCCCCCACTTTAGCAATCTGTAGCTCTGTGCTAGCTAGCTGCTAATAAAAACTTTCCCACACGACCCTGCTACAGTATGTCACATGTTGGTAAACCCCTATGGCAAGCAAATAAGGTATATAATCACCATATATCCCCGGGGCTTCCAGCTGCTTGACCTGCAGACTCCACAACACCAGCCTCGCTGTGTCGGATTAGGCAACCCAAAATGGTGCCCGCTGCCTTGCCAGCTATTGGCTGGTAGATGTAAACAAAATGCCAACGTTGTGCCTGTCAAAATTAATATTTTATAATATTTTACTTCGAATATAATTTTTAAAGGAAATAGTGTATTTTCATTCCACAACCCTCTAAATACCCTGTGGAGGCATTATTTTGTTAAAAATACTGATTTTTATTAAAATATTCCATATCCCACCTTTAAAGGTGCACTTTGTAGGAATTAGACCTTGTGGTTAAATTGGAGTCCTGCAATTTATGTAAAAAAAACAAACCAGCCACTCTCAGCCCCTTACACCCTCCCCTTCCTGATTTTTCCGCCGGGTTGCCAGTGCCAATGTTGATCTACATTTTATTTCACTTGTATTTGGTCAATTTTTGGGAATGATGCTGTGGTATCTTAGGTTTACAAGTTACCTCAGGACTCCTTTTGCTGGCTTCGATTCCGTCCACAGCGCTGCTACTCTTTGTCGCCGGTTGTTGTCAAATTGCAGCTGCTTGTGTTGAAGACTTGGCAATCTTGCAGACTCACGTGATTTGCTATGGAACCAGGATGTCTGGACCCAGAATAGTTATCGTAAACAATGATTCCGTCACGGAACAGTGATTTTAGGTGACAATGTAACATTACTTTCAACATCATTGGGATTGTGTGAATTTTTCATTGTAAAATTCTTGCATATTATACTGTTAAAGCTGTTGTCCACACTTGTAGAAGTGGATACATTTAAATATATGGAAAATCACACACGTAAAATATTTAGTAAAACTTTATTTCAGTGTTAATGACATTTTCTTACCCAAAGCTACCAAATTATTGATGTCCATCACCTATTCTGGAATGTATTTAGGTATACAATGTTTCTGTATTCAAGTAGTGTTTTAAATCCGGAAACACCAAGATGTCTCCTATTATTTACTTAGTTTACTACACAGTAAATGAGATGTAGTGAGTGAGTTTGTCAATGAGGGAATGACTCAGTTATGTGAAATTGACATTTTGTGTAAATCTGCAAAAAACTTTAACAACCATGAAATGTTCAAGATAATGCTTGTTTAAAAAAATACTGAAATCCACATGGGAACTGGGATTAGCTCATCCGTCACTAAGTTCTTCTTTTTTTAAACTGCATTTGCTAAATTAATTGTTCATAACCCATTCCAAAAGATCTTAATGATCCTTTCAGCTTTCTTCTTCGTCTTTTCAAACACGCAACTGCGTTAGCACGAGACCAGCATTCTTCACAAACACACACCCCTGCTTTAGTTAAGGGTAAAAATGTGCCATGTATTCATTAATTCAGCAAAACTTTGCTGCACCATAATATCCTATCCAGTTCAAAATCAACAAAAACATGCCTAAGTGGGAATAGCTCCCCAGTTACACAAAGGGTATGTTTATATCTGTGTGCTTATTTGATTAAAGCAGACGAGGCTATGATACTGACAATCATTAATCACTATATACTAATTACCAGAAGGTTCTTTCATGTTCAGCTCAAAGATGTTAGAAAATGAAGTCCCTTGTCATTTGAGTGGATTTTCAAGGCAAAGGACAAACAAACGCTAATAAGGCCTGTCCCTTTCAAAAAGGAGTATGTAAACACACTCCACAGATTCCAGCAAGGTATAAAGACCATTTCATGACAACTTACCGCATCTATGAAAATTCTTAATTATGCTTTTTGCGTATTCTCATTTCACATGCATTTATAATTAACAACATGGTTTTTAATGAAATCTTAAAAATTCTAGAGCTGTAATACAAAATTACATGTTTTGACATATTTGTTATGTTAGTAAAACTGCCAACACTGTGCAACTATTGGTGGTGACTGAGTGGTACACATATTCCAAAACTAAATACAATTTCCCTATGTCTGCTGCAATAAACTGGGGAAATGTATTTATATAATAAGCTCTGATTTGTTGGATGCATTTGGCAGATAGCCAACGGCAACAAAGCAACACGAACCAAAGGTTGTAATGTCGTTTACTGGGACTCAATCAAATAAAAAATGACAAACCACACTGTCTGATTCTAAAAATTACACTGAACATTACCGGTTAAATTGCTTTTGTTCTTTGTTGGAGTTTCTTCCATGTAGTTGGGACATTCTGTGGTGCGCCAAGGATAAGTGGACACGGTAAAGTAGTTGTTGATGGCCCAAAGCAGTTTGGGTTGGGTTGATAGGTCTAAGCAGAAGAAAGAAAAAAAAACTGAGTGAAGTTTTCACAGCAGTATTTCATCGGTATGAAAATTATTTGAAACATGTCCGAGTCAAAATATTTTTTTCATATCAAAGTAGAAATATTTTTCCCCCTCTGAGCATCGTGAAAACAGGTTTTGTTTTTGACAGGCTAACTGGTTTATAGGATACAATGTGAAGAACATGAGATTTAGCTCTAGTGCAAACAGACTATCAGCCAGGCTTTGGTAAGAGCAACAATAGCGAGGCCTCCACAATATCAAATTTTAGAATCAAGAGTTTATGAGCAAAGCTTTAGCAGGACAAGAGGACCTCGGGGCCTTATAGCCTGAAGAAAGGCAATTACTTGTGTAGGTATTATTGTGTGATGGATTCTATTTGTTGGTGACCTGAAAAACATGGAGTACAATATACCATGTCTGTGGAATCTAGTGGATATACTGGTGTGATGTTAGTTTTTGGTTTGTTTTATGTAATCTGAAGGCAGTTTGAAGGAAAAAAGAAAAAAGTCCTAATAAATAGCATTAAGAATGAACTGAAATGTGAAGGCATTTAAATAGAGACATTATTTTTCAGTTTAAATTGTTTTGGGTATTGTACTTATGGGATTGCAGTTTATTTTAACTAATTATTTCTTGGTCAGTCATGTTTTTCATAGTTTCATTTTAGAGGTTTTCTCATGTAAAGTTTTGTTTTGATTGTGTCATTGTTGTCTTTCAGCTCCCCCAGTGTTCAACCACTCACACCTTGTTTCACATCTGCTCAATTACTCACCTGCTTTCATTCAGTAATTTTCCCTCCCATTATACATACATGTTCACCATCCTTTTCAACAACTGCTTGCTCTGACCACCAGCTCTATGATTCCCTGGTCTCTGTGTGCTACAGTCCTTATTTCCTTACATAAGTACAGTATCTGTTTACTGCCTTGCCAGCTTTTTATTTTTTATTGGTAAAGTTTATTTCACTTAGCGTCTGCTTCCATTCTCCACTCTTTGGGTCTACTAAACACTCACCACACGACACTGATTTGTTGTGTGTTTCCTTGTTACTATTAACGTTATGAGTAGCTGCCAGTATACGCTTATCTGAAATGTTAATTCTCTTGGTTACATAAAGGTTTAAATTAACATACAAACACTTCTATGAAAATTCCATTAACAACTAGAAAAGCACTCAGAGAGCGCAGACCTCCGCCAAGTGAACATATTGTAGAAAGTACTATGTCCGTATCCTTAAAAAAATTCTTGGATCCAAACGGTAATCTGGATCACCCCCAAAATCTAATCAATTCTTCCTTGGGTCATTTTTGACCCTTCCTGAAAATGTCATCGAAACCCATCTATCAGTTTTTGAATTATCCTGCTAACAGTCAGAAAGACAGACAAACCCCGATGACAACATTACCTCCTTGGCGGAGGTAAAAAAAAACAAGTTGCTGAATAAGTGTTGATATCAAAGATTATAATGTGTGTACTGAAGAAGGAAATAAGTCACTGACAAAAGTACATTTGTTTAAAGTGAAATGTTCTCCCCTTTTTTAATTAATCTGGATTATGAATCACAATTTGTTGCACAGAACTGTAATACACATAGATTAACAGCATCTGACTAAATATTCATTTTCAGAAAAATGTCAGCGTTTATTTAAATGGAGGATTTAGGGCCAGATAAATAGAACTCCATAATATGAAGACATGAAATGACCAAGGACATTAACAGACACATTAGTTAATAATATTTCAGGAAGTTCAAGGTGTAAACGTGGAGCAGATGGAGGCGGCGCGAAAGCCGAGCAACAGCTGAAACAAACGAGAGACATCTTGCCAGGGAGCTGCTGTCACTTTTCAACAAACCGGATCAGGCAAGACAAGGGCAGCCCCACAGGGGGGCCTTACGCTCCTCTCTTGAACCTTTCATTTCTCTTCATCACAATGCGGGGAGCTGGTTTCTGTCACGCAGATGGCTGTTTATTTTCTGGAAATGTCCTGCTAAAGTTGTTAGAGTGTACAAATAATTACATGTTTTCCCTCTGTATTTAAATTAATATGATTATTTTTACTAAGAACATTTCCACAACATGATGTTTTGTGCTGTTTTAATGCAACATTATATCCCTCTTTTGCTATATGATGCACAGCATTCTACTGTGCCACAATCTCACTCTGACGTTGCAAATCTTACATAGTTTCACTGAGTCTTTTTATGCATTAGTATTACTTTTATTTTTGTTTGTACACATTAAAACACAGATGTGTTTGGACAGTCTGTGAAACAAAATGAGTTACAGGTTTAAATTTCAGCTTTTACTTGCAATGATTTATTTTTTTCTTAATCATTTATTGTGTCTTAAAATCTGTCGTTGCTAATTTATTCGATTTGACAGGTTAACATACATAAAAAAAGAAGTTACGGCTCATTTAAATAAAGCTTTCCCTAATAAAATATAAAAAATAAATGTGTATACACGTATGTTTTAACTGGTTAGCGAGCCTAATTTTGCTGAGTGCCAGAAAACAGGAAAAAACAATGCAGACACACACACAAAACACTTTAATTTGTCCGCTTGCATTATACTCGTGGATTTTAAATTTGTGTCTGTTTTACAATTTACCACAAGGTTGGACTGTCTCACACAGTTTTTCATAATCTCCAAGCTGTCTGGAGAATTCTGCCAGTGCAGACAAGTACATTCCTCACTATGTCACATGTTTTACACCACTTCTTCCCTGGCCAGTCGATTCGGTCTCATCCAGAGCCATCTCTGTCATTGTACACTATATGTAATATGTCCCAGCAGAGCACCTGGGGAACTGGCAATGCTAACACCTGGGACACACATGCACATCGACACACAGTTCTTGAGGTCCTGTAGGATAAAATAACACCCTGTGGAGCTGCTCTACTACCACCTGGGTCCCCCCTCCATGCCTCTCTCTCTCTTTCTCATCCCTTTGCAACATGGTCGTGTCACTGCCAATCAGGCCCTGCTGTCACTGCACTGTGGTGCGGTGTGTATGTAAGGCAATTGCACTGCCTCACCCCTGCAGTGGACACAGAGAGGCAGAGTGATGGAGGCTGCCACCTAACCGCCTCTAATAGCACCTGACACAGCGTTACATGCGACTACAATCTCAGTGCCGCCCAGCTGAGTTCAGGTTAGGACAGGACAGGAGAGCCAGGGTGGAAATATGAGACTAGTAGATGTCAAAGTGTGTGAAGAAAATAAATGCAGTTTTAATTTTCATCATTATATTTAGACAAATAGTCAAGCCAAATTTATTTATAAAGCACATTTAAAAACAAGTGTGGTTGACCAAAGTTGTGTACAGTAAAATTATATAGTAGCAATAAAACAGGAAACAAATAACATAAAATTAGGTAAAAGCTCTGATGACATGCATAAAATAAAAATACACAAAACAATAACTAAAATAAAAGTGAACAGAAAAATATCCCCTGCGCAACTGATTTTTTAACCATTATTAGACCTGCATTGATGTGAAGATTTAGATTAATCTTTAAATGGGGATTATTTTATCTGATCTGCTTCTACTGTAAACAATAGTTTTTCCATTTCAGAAACTATCCTGTACACCTAAAACAAGAGAAGGTACAGGCCATAAGTGAAGATGACCCATACCGCCTGTCTTTCTATGCCAGCTGACCCTGTTCCTGACCCCAAAGCAGATGTTCCTTGTAATAATCTGCAGTTGAGAGAGGCATGCGCGCCAGGTGGAGATCCTGGGGTCCACTCCCAAATGATTTCCCCCGCCGTATAAAACAAAAGGAGCTTTGAGGGATCGGCTTTCAGTGATACAAAGATCAGGGTGTAAGAGCCTACAGAGGGGAGTACTTTTAATACAATTAGAAGTCTTTAGAGACAGGCAGCAAGGGATAAGCAGGCAACCGGGGCACTGACTGACTGACCGACCAACTGACAGTCAGATTGACTTGGCAGGACAAAGACGGGGATGTTTCGATGGGCACAGAGTGTCTTTTAAAATGACACAAAATGCTCAGTTATGGAGCACGTAGAGGTCGGACGAGACAGAGACGGAAATGAAGGAGATGCTGCAAGATAGACTATAATATTTGTAAAACTATCTGGATCTGATTTTAGTTTTGGAGTGTGGAAAGGGACGGGGGGAAGCTATAGGCAAAGGAAGAGAGGCAGTAAGTCAAAGACAGAAGAGAGAGACCGGGGAGACTGGAGCCGCCTGAGCCAGAGTCCCCTAAGCAAGGGCACAGCTCCTGTTACCGCCTGCTAATGGAGTGGGGCTATTTCAGTAGCATTGATTGACTGCTTTCTTCCTCTGAGCGAGCAACTCTCTCATATCTTGGGGAAAATGGATCATAAGCACCCCGGCAGACTAGAGCAGGAAAGCGGAGAGAGGAAGGTGATGTTGGTGGCACAAACACCTCCTGTCTTCTTCCTCATCCTCACCCACATTCTCCTTTTCCTCCCTTTTATGTGGCCGCCTGGAAGCTTGACAGTGGAGGTGGGGTGGATGGGTTTGGAGGTAGAGAAGCCGATGTGAAGTTCCACCTTGGACCTTTAGGGGGTGCAGTCATTCCACCTTGAAACAAATCAAATCAAGTACCCCTCCCCACCTACCCTGCCACCACCCCTTCTCTTGGACAGAACTGTCAAATGCAAATCCTTCCTGGATGATTGTTTTCATTGTGGAGGGAAAGTGGGGGGGGGGGGGGGGGGGGGGGGGGGGGGGGGGGTCTGAGGTAACTTTCACAGATTTCTTGAATAAGCAATGGGATGGGACACGAGAATTTATCTGACAGGTATACACGGCTGATTTGATACCAATGTGGAGGTGGATTAGTGGGTCACAGCCACTTTTGGTACCAAATTAATGATTGGTACTAATTAATTTGACAGGGTGGGATGAAGAAGGGCAACATCCTGCTCTAGCAATGAAAGAATGACTTCTGCCTCAATTAGAGTTCCTCTCAAAAAAGAGCAAGAAGCTGGCACTTGTAATTTGTGGTGTTCAAAAGCAAATCAATCTAATTGTTTTGTTTTTTTGATCTTTTCTCCATGTTACTGTTAAATTTTATATCTGAAAACAACGTTTCACATAAATCAATTGGGAATAAAGTACAGCTCTTAAAGGGAAGCAAAAATCAAAACTTAAATTGGTCTCCCCATAAAAAAAACACACAGACCCTAACAATCTCTAATGTCTTTAAACATCTACTAATCTGCTTTCAGTGGCTTTCTGAGCCCAAGGCATGCAGCTGAATGTGTGTGTGTGTAGAGAGAGGGAGATCTGTGGCGAACACCTAATTATCTGATTATATATGTTTATTCTAATTCATCTCTCTGGAGGACTGCACAAAATACAAAACAATTCAGGAGAAGAGCTGTAATTGGTAGGAGGAACTCCTGCTCACCTCTTTCATTGCTATAGATTTATAATGTGTGATTTTAAGTCAAAATATGTGTATATGTTACCCATAAACCACTTCTCACAGTCGCTGCAAGCTGTTTGACCTATAACAAGCTTTAAGCTTGAGATAGCTTTTGGTGCAGAATGTAGAAGTTAAGCAGGTCACATTTTATATTATTGTTTTTGTATTTTAGAAAAGATGCAGTCTATCTGAATATCATGGAAAAATGTGAACAAATAATAATTTTAATGTAAATAAGGAAATAAGAAAAACAGTTATAAACAGTCACCTATTTAATGTTTTTTATTGTGAACTATCATATTTTTTCTATTTGGAAAAAAAAAAATTTCAATATTCAAGCTGAAGGGGAAAAAAAAAAGAAAATGTGATTACATTTCAGCAATACGAAGTACAGAAAAAACCTTCTCAAAGGAAAGCTGCCTGTATCTGGTGGACTGTATGAAAAAAAAATGTGAGTGAGAAGCCATCAAAATATTCCTCCCTGAAGTTGAAATTGTATTTTTATAAGTCCAGACAACCACAACAAATAGCTGTGGTGATTTTGATAAACCAGTTAGCAAGTGTGGATCAAGCCGTTCAGGATTTCAGAGGTGTGGCTTTGAATTCAGGCCTTTTTCACCCCTTCAGAAAACTTTCTTTCCTATTTTCCCAAATCATTTTTTTTATGATAAGACATTACAGTAAAACATTTAAATAAAAATAACTATACATATATACGTTTCTGACTAAATGGCTGTGGGTTTTTAAAATATGGGCCCTCGCTGAGTGTGCAGTGTTCTTATCCTGCGCTTGTGAGAGACGTGCTTAATAGGCTTCAACTACTATTGCCTTTGATCAAGTTTAAAGAGGAGCAAAAAGGGCTCTGTAGCTAATGCTGATCCCTATGGCTTTCTTTACACCCTGTGTGCTCTTGCTCCTGTACATTCGTGCAGACACACACATTCTTTGCACAGGAGCTCCCACACACATATAACCCCACCAACCGTGAGGCTACAAATAGCGAAGCCAAGGTGACTCTATTGATCTCCAAACAACAGCAGAAGAGACAGAAACAGGAAGACTGACTGCGAAAGTGTGCTTCCAAACTGACAGGCGGTGTTAAAGGATTTTGGATTTTTGTTCACAACTGTTGTTAACAAATATTTCTCCTCTTTAATTTAACTTGGAAACACCCAATGCAAATGGATTACAAAGTCTAAAATGTGCGAAAAATTCATATAAAGACAATCGTGTAATTTATGTTTTCATGTTTTTTATGCATGAAACTCTGCTGTATAGAGATAGTGAATGACTCTTCAGCTTGTGTGATTTATCAATTCATTTATGTTTTAATGTATTAATGTACAATCAACATAAAGAAAGTACTGTCCTCCTTGACTTAATGGCTGTTTTGTCAATTTGAGTCCACGTTATATACAAACCACAAAGGAAAAGTCAAGACATCATGCTCATCTGGGAGTAAATCAATAGTAACCTGCTCTTCCCTGGACATACTTTAGTTTAGGTCAGCACTTGATTCTTCAAACATGTAAATTGATCGTCTGTCGGACATTGAAAATTGTTTTAATGGGCCTCTTTACAAACCTCGTTTGTATTGATCGCGCTAGATTTTTTAGTTGCTTTCAAGCACAGTCATTTAAATTTTCTATGTCTTTCCCTGTAAACTCCAAATGATTGCTGCTGACCTGCTGTAATATACTGGCACATTTATTTTAACACACAATGCTGAGTGCGTATCGATGTGGCGAAGGAGTCAAAACGTTTAACACTGAAAATATTTAAAGCTCAACCATGTTTTTATTTAGACTTTTAAACATTCTATATATCCTTTTGATTGTTTGTTAAGATTTAATTCCAGAAAAATACAAATGCCAACAATATTAATAACATATTTTTATACCAAATAAAAGTAAAACAGCAGTTCTTCAGGGTTTTTTGTTGTCAAGTTTGTTGTGTCCTTATGGTCTGTTGTTGTCCATCCTTCCTGCTAACGGCTGCCGTTGCTTTCTGCTGCCAACTTGTGTACTTTTCTATGCCATGCTGTGAAAACACAGGACGAGAGACACAGAGTGAAAGAAAGGGTGAGCGAGTGACAGTGTGAGAGGGAGCGACTGGGGGAAAAGAGAGTCTCCAGGGGAAGTGAATGGTTGGAATGCACGTCGAGGCTCGGTGAATAAGCTACACACTGGGCTGGAGGGAGGTGAGGGGGGGTGGATACTGAAGGTATTGTGTTGAGGCAACAGGGGTCACGGTGGCTGTGACTGACACCAAAACAACATTTCATGGCAGACAACACTAGTTAAAGGCTGTGGCCAGACCTCTGTTCATCAAACACACCTTCAGTATCACCCATCACTTCTTTGTGTGATGAATCCCGTATATTTGATTCGTGTTTTTACAAAACCGAATCAGAGTTTTCATTAGTGGAGAAAAAAAAAAAAGTCCAAATGTCACTTTAACAAAAAACACACAACTTAAAAAAATAAGTTTGTGTTAATTTCATGAAAAGAAAAAGTTTTGCAAATGTTGAGATAGTCTTTTACTTTGTAATTTGGTTTGAAGTTTTACACAGCATCACTCTGCAGGAACAGAGTAGCTAAAACATTGAATAGAAAACAGGAAATCACTTGGTTCATGTTATCATGTCCCCCTCATCTGAAACATACTTTATCTAACAGATTTATTTTTATTATGATTTGTTTTTGTGCTACAACATTCATTAACTGCTCCTTTTTCTGGTTCCAGCAGTTGCATAATAAGTGCTCAAGTGTCTTTAAAGACCTAAAAAAGGGAAAACAATCTATTAAAAGCTAAAAAAAATGTAATTTTGATTTACAGTCTTTTACAATGTTTTTTTTATTCTGAAGACAAGACAATGAAACACACTGTCCTATCTGCTGAGTTTCTCCCAATTAAAAGCCTCCTGTGCATCATATCTAGTCATATCAGTTCCCTTTAATAGCGAGCTGACCAGTTGATGGTATAATTAGACAGCTAACATCTATTTTAGGAGTCTATTGAGCTTTCTAATTAGCAGCAGATTAATGGGCAGCGAAGGCTGAGCTCCATAACACCAACGCCTGTGACCCACTGTTACCTTCAGCTGTGCATCGCTCAGGGGCGCGGGAGAGGGGTGAACTGGGGGTTGTGGTTTGAGACTGGAAGGTGCGTGAATGTGTGTTTATAGATTGGGGCAGTGGCTGTGAGTGTTAGAGGCTGAAGGTGAGCATGGCTTGTGAGGGGGTTTTGATATTGTTCTAATAGTTGGCACTGTGAAAGAGAGTTTCAGGGCAGTCCGAGGTTAGGTCAAGGTTTCATCTGGTTTATGTGTGTGCGTGTCAGAGAGAGAGACTGTGGGTTTTCTGAAGGAGTGTCCCCTCAGGTCTCTTACTGACACTGTGAGGCATTGAAAGTCTCACTCTGGGGGGGCCGAAGCACTAATTCTAATTATCACCAGATTACAGAGATAATGGGAGGCCCTGCTGTCAAGAATCTAACACCTCTCTCTCAAACTGGTTCTCCACTGCTCCTTTTCTCCCTCATCTATCCATTTTACAGCCCAGCAGTCACTAGGCTTTGGTAGAGAAGTGTTCGGGGGAGAGAATGAGGTGCAGAGTGAATAGTTTTCAGAGTATTAGAGAGGGTGAGGAGATTGAAAGAGGACCAGAATTGACAGGAGGGTGAACGTGAGTGAAAAAAGGAGTTAAAGAGAGAGTTAGAAAAGATATAGAGAACGATTTAGTGATAAAGAGAGACTCCAAGGTGAGAGGGATAGGTAAGCACAGTGGGGGCAGGAGAGAAGAAATCTCCCTCTTTCAAACGTACTGCAGAAGCACCAGAGAATGCCAGTCCGTCAGTCTGTTCGGTGACACCCACAATCACAGTCTTTCCTTCACTAAGACATTAAAAGTTTTTATAAAACAGAGAAAGTTTGTTTAAACATTCACAATTCCAACAACCTTATTAAATGTTCAACAAAATTAGTTCTTGATAAAATAACATGAAAATCTGACTGGCTAAATGAGTTTCATTGTAACAAAATGTGAGTTATGGTTCAAGTAGAGTGAGGCTTCTTCCCTCAACCTGAACAAAAACAGAGTAAAATGGAGAAAATATTTGAACAACAACATAAAATGAGTTGAGAGATGATGTAAAAACTAAATAATAATGCCAATATTTCTGTCTGTCATGTAAAAACCACCCAAAAAGTGTCTCATTACAATATTTGTACATTAAAAAGTTTGGAATGAAACATTTTTGTGAGATCAAACAGACTGTTTTCCCTCTTATTAGATAGACTTTTAGATTCAATTACAAATGATAATAATAATTATAAAGAAATTTAAATAATTAAATGTAGAACGTGTTTATCCACCTGCTCTTTTCATTGAATCTCACAACCAATAGTCCAAGTTCCTTGAAAGCTGTCACTTGTGCTTTCTCTTTATTGTAATTATAAATAAAACTTTGCTTTTTTGTGTGATATTTAGAACAGTTTAGCTTTTCAAATTACTCAACCTGAAAGATGAGACGAAAATTTAAACTTTTGGGAATAGGCTTTGTAATTTACTGAGACGGAAGTGTTGAGCTATAAGGTCAGGGAGTGTCTCCCTATGGAGCAGCAAGTGAACTGATTCTGTGCCAAATGGCCAACACCATACTGTTCTAACAATCTGTTGGAGTCTGGCACTAAAATACACCTGCAGGTATCCTTGGAGGCCCGTGGCTGGTTCCTTTATCATTATGCACACCAGTGGATTTCAAACTTTTAATTGGGAATCATTGTATGACCATAAGCTAATGTTTCAAACTGCTACGCACATGTCAAACATGTCATTATTGAGTAGGTTCTCCACTCTACAAAACACACAGGGACTTACAGTTTGGACCACATCAAACAGAATTACTGAACACATAAAGTTGAATGTCAAGGGTTGGACACTCGTTTTAAATGACTCTTCATCACCCTGATAGATTTATTGGGGTGGAGAATCCTCTTTTTATTCTCAAATGAATCTGTTCAAGACACTGATAGGGGCCATAAAGAATGACATATTTATCTTCAGGCTTGGTGGTTTGACAAGGACAGCCACGGTGAGTTATTACAGTACACAGGATGGGGGCTTGGCTCTGCTAGATTTTCTAGAAGAACTCTGCTGGGCTGTCCAAAGAACCACTTCTTCATAAAACAATGATGCATGTTTGGGTCTTCTGTTTGGAAAAAAACCCATAGCAGGATAACTTTTAAAAAGTTCTTCACATTAAAAAAAGCAGTTGGGAATATGTTTTTATTTTTTCCCCACTAAAATATGCATTACCATATTTAAGCTTGACCATTTTTTTCAAAGACTTATGAGTACCAAGCTCAAGTAAAAATTTATCAGGCACAGTTTTATCGTGACCTGCGTCATAAATCCTGCCTGTAGTGGCTTTTATCACAGTTCTTAGTTTATTATGAATCTTAGATCATTTTCCTTACTGGACATAATCCTGCAGGCTGACTGCTGTCTGACCCCCCCGCCCCCTTCCTTAGCCCTTCAATCAACTGAGCGAAAAAGCAACAACCAGTTTCATTTAGAGAATTAAATATTGAATATTGGTGTGTGTTATTGAATTTTCATGTAAATCCAATATTTAGAAAGTATGTGTTTTATTTTCTGTTTTACTGCAATGCAGCACCATGAGAAGTAAATACACAACAACAATGAGATGGTTTACTTTATTATAATGAATTTACATACAAAATCTCTGCACATAATCAGCATAAATTAACACTTTTTCAGTCTTTTACAAATAAATAAAATAAAATAATAATAATGTAGGGCAGTTAATTCATCAGTCTGTTTTATAATTTACTCTAAATGATTCAATACTATCACAGCATCATAATTATACTAACAGCCAACATTGGGGATTCTTGTGTACCACAAAATTGAACAGGTAGCTTACTGTATGTTCATTTTAATGTACAAAATATATGGTATACAAAGTGCATGATTAGAAAACATGTCATTTAGTAATAAGTTAAGCTCTCATGACTAAAAAAACAATAAAGGCAGAACATTTCACATGTTAAAAATGTTTTTTTTTTTTTATTTTGCCTATCCATTTCTGGCATATTTGGCAGAGAGAATGTTGGATATGGGTGCATGTTACAAAATTCTAACACTTCAACATGTTCTATGACATGAGATGAAAGAGGAATTAAACTTGAATTTAGCAGTTGAAAAAAATTTGTGTGGCTTTTTGTGTTTTTTCTAGAGTCTCATCACGTCCCCTGTGTACCATCTTTCAGGTACTCCTGAATAGGGTGAGACTACTGTGCAGAACTAATCTGAAAAGTGTTTATGCCAAATCATATATGAAACATGTAGTGTTTTGTTCTCTACGAGAATAACATAGGTTACAACTTCAAGAATTCCCAAATGCAAAATCCAAATTTACAGCTGTGGTTTCTTCTCTAAGAATATAACAAGCAATGTAAAGCTGTGAATACAAATCTTATCCTACATCCTATGGAACTGGGCCACAGGCTTTTTAATGGAGCACAGGATACATCGATGCCACTAGTTGTGCATGAGCCTTTTCAACTTAACACTAAGATGACTGTTCAACAAATTGAATTGAATTGAATAATCCTTTATTGTCCCACAGGGGGGGATTAAAAACAACCAATTAATGAATAATAATTCTGTAGGAAATTCACAAACTGAACAACAATAAATAGATTTTGCCGTTGTTTGTTGGTCGGTCATCTTAGTGCTACGTGTTGACAAAAATATTAGATAGTAGATAGGACAATGTGAAACAAGCTCACAATTACTTTTTAGAATAATTTTATCAACATTGATTTTTGAAAAGTAAAATGTGCATTTAGATTCCTGTTTCTAACATTCTCACTAGAAATTACAAGAAGATGAGTTCCCAACATACAATATCTGTGCTGCACTGCCCTCAGCATGTCTTCATAAACTTCTGTGTGGCCATTTGTTTCACAATATTTTCTGTACAGTACATAAACCGTTAATTGCTGCCCTACACTCTCACAACATAGAGCGGTAGATGAGGAAATGGACTTTCCCATTGTGCCTCATTCTTCAGAAGAATGCTCTGTTTGTCATTAATGTATATATATTTCAAAGAACTGCTTCTGTAAATCAATCCACCAACATTCTTCTTCCTTTCCTTGATTTGTTCTGTGGGACCGCTGTGTTGTCTGCTGTGGCATGTGGAGCTTGAGCTGGGGAGTTAAATGGATTAATTACCTTTAAGGTCCTTTAGCGTCTTTTATTTCACAGACAGACTCACAGGGGGCTTTGGAAATGCCCCCGTCCCCACCATTCCTAATGACATAATAACGTAATTAGGTGATTTTCAAATGGAATCGCCACATAAGTAGGGGGTTAATTTTCCTCCAAGCTCATTCATCTGATTTACTGGGTCACTTGTTCCTACAGTTTCAGTTGGGGGGGGGGGTAAAGGAGGTTATAAGACAGATTCAACAAGGAAAACACAGTATTTAACATGAGAACTGTACTGAACCTAACTGTAATGTATGGTAGTTGTACTGGACAATAATAATAATAATAATAATAATAATAATAATAATAAATCAGCTAAAGAACTTTCTTAAAATGACAGAATAGACTTCAAATATTATCATTGTAGAAATCTTAAGTTTAGATCTGTTGTCTCTTTGCAATGTGTGCTAATAGAACATGCTTAATAAAACTCAACATTTTATCAACAAGTACTGTGTAATGAAAATTGAAAAAAAACAGGATTTCCAGTTTCTCAAGAATGGTTTTCTTGCTTAATGTCAGTGTCAATCAATAGGGAGGAAGGATGCAGGCGATGCCTGGTTTCCAGAGCGACAAATCTCAAATAAAGATTTCCCCCATTCTTTGTGACCCTGTGGTGACACGGCTGCATGCTCTGCTCATTGACTCCAAACACAGGTCCAGTGCCCACGAACAGTTGGGTCAGAGTGGAACAGTTTAATATGTGATGTGAAACAAGAAAGTGCCCTTTCATTTACTCCACTGAGGGCTTTCATGAGAACAATCAACAGCTCTCCACAGCAAGAAGGCATGAGGAGCAATTTCTGTCTCCTCTCAGTCACGGGAGGAGAAGAAATCAGATAATTAAATGTGAGAAAAAGCATAGAAAGAAAAAAAAGGGGGATGGAACTTTATGCACGGCTACCTTCTTGAGGCTACCTGCTCAGGCGTAGAGGTAGTGAGCAAGCTAGCTATGGTGGTACATTGCAAGGCCTCTGCAGTGGGGGGAAACGGTAACGTTGCAGACTGTGACAAAAACGACTGCACAGCCCCTCAATGCTCCACCTGGCAAACACAGACGGTTGTCAAGGACCAGTAAGTCAGGCATGTCCTCTTCAAGTGGCACCACGTCCATCAGAGCCTGTTCTGAATGGGCCCGCTCACTGTTTGCGTAGCCTGAGCTCCAATGATATGCCTCACATCCTCAAAAACTCCATGGACCAGTTTCACTGTCAAAGCAATGGGAGGAGAGCTGTTGAATTACAGGTATTGTTAGGGAGAGATAATGGCTTAGAGAGAGGGAAAAGTTTTTAAAATGATTGTGTTTCTGTTGGGGATCAGTGTAGAGATCCATGGACTGAATCACATCATAATAAGGAAGTGAAGCGGACCAGATCGCCCTTTTTCTTTATGCTCTTCCAACAAGGCATTACATGGTAGCCATGTTTTATTATTCTCGTCAAGCTAGTGGAAACAAAAGGTCATCTGAGAAAGATAAACATGCGAAGAGATGTGAAATGTTCCAAGCAACTTTATGAGAAGGAAAAAAGAAAATAAAACATTAACCTTAACAAGCTTTAAAACAAACTGCATACAAAGTTCTAATGTAAAGATATTGAAAAGTATTTATCGAGAGATTGAAAAGTATTTTCAATATGAAAATATTTGTAAGTTGTTGATTTAACACAGAGTTTTTCAAATTAGAATCATTGTACATTTCCTATAAAAACTACAATCCCAACTCCAAAAAGAAAGCACTCCAAGTGTGCATACCCCCACTAAGCACCTCAGTTCCACACCCAGACCATTCATTGTGGTGCTCCAGCCACATGCACTGAAGATAGCCCTATCTCCCAATGTTAAAGAATATTAAAAAAAAATCTTGGATGCATATGGTGATACCACCCCCACCCCCCCATCTAATCATGACTTGACCCATTCTGGATATTTCCTAAAATACTAATGAAAATTCATCCACAACTTTTTAAGTTATGTTGCTAACTGACAGACGCCAGCAAAAACATTACCTACTTCATAAAGGTAAAAAGTTGGGATGCTGTCTAAAGTGTAAATAAAACAAATTTTATTGATTTACAAATTGTTCATTTACCATTTTTGATTCCCAGTAGATATAAATAACATGTTGACATTTTACCATATTATAAATAATATTTGCTTATTTTGAATTTAATGGCAGCAACAAAGTTGGCACAATACAAAAACAACTGGAGCAACATTGGACTACTAATTAATAAGCCACAGCTCATTAACATTGCTGAATATGAAAGTAAAGATGAGAAGGTGTTCACCAATCTGAGATAATCTAGGTCTATAAATTGTGGCTAAATCTGAAAAAAATGACTGTAGGTTACAAATGCCTATGTTATCATTATTATCATTATTGTTATTAGTTGTAGTAGTAGTAGTAGTAGTAGTAGTATCATTGTCCCAGTAAATTTGATTATACAAGTAGAAAATGCAACTTTTTACGGTCATTTTATCAGGCTTTAAATGGCAAACAGTTGGTTTAGTATTGACACTAATACATTACTCTTACAGCTGATGCTATTTCATGCTTCTTGTTTTTATAGTAAATTGTTAAGTATTGATAATAGCTGTGAGTTGGTGTAGATACTCATATTACAGTTTTGCCATCTCTTTCAATGTTTTTTTAATTAATTGTTCTTCTAGTGGCATTGAATGAACTAAATCTTTAGTATCTCTGTGTGTTTCATGCATTCTGGGTCCCCCATGTATACAAATAGCTCTGTTGAGGGTTACTGATAGGAGAGCTTTCTTCACTCTATTGGCAGAAAATCTAGTTGTCCCATCTCTCTTAGCAGATGTCTTTACCCAAGCATCTGTTTGTATTAGTACTGTAATTGCTGGTGATAATAAGCCCATTGATTCAGTATCTAAGGAAATAGTCAATCAGGGGAGCCCATTCGTCTTACTTTTCTTGACAGTTTTCCCCTCTAGCTAAACAGACAGTGCCAGGGCCTGGGCTTTGTTGACTGAATTGGAAAAGCAGACTGTGGTTGGTTGGGAATAGGCAGCCTGTCGACTCTGAGTGAGTGATGGGGCTGGTGCAAACACACCAGTGACCCAATGGCCCTTACAGAAGGCCCAAGGTGATAGATGTGTTGATTTGTTTATAGAAGACTGAGCCCCTCCTCTCTTCTTCCCTAAAACTTTACCCATTTTCTGCTTTTCTGTATCTCTGGTTACCCATTCTTCATCTCTTAAATTCCTGAACACACGAGGCCAACCCATGAAATGTGTTGATTGGAAATGAAGAGACAAAAGTAGCAACAAGTTATATGCAGCTATGTGAGATGCTGCCATAACACAAATCATTCACATGACCAACAGTGACCATGCATCAAGTGTATCTGAGCAAAAACATTTAAACTGAGCAAAAAACACTTTTTATATGTTATTGAATGCACAGAAAAAGTCAACATTCGATTCAGTTTTTGTGTGAATGGTAATAATAACAGAAAGTTCCTGGAGAAACTTTCACGGGCCTGCCACTGTGTGTGAGAATGAGAAAACCACAGCCAATCAGAAAGCCGAATTTTCTTGTCACTGTGGAGCACAGAGTGTGTGAGAGCTGACAGCTGCTGAAAATATGATCAAAAGGCTAAAATAGTCAAGTTAATATGAGAGTGTATTGGGGATTATGTTTATTTCAGTAATTGTTACATAGAGTTATAGTGTTGGTATGATTTTCATTGTATTCTATGACCATAGTAACCCAAAATTAGTACACTTCTGACCAAGCATGACCACAGGGTCCACAGTCTCTGTTATGAACTGCCCCACGCCATTTACAATTGATGGCAAATGGAGTTGCCATGGTAATACGGTGCCAGATATTTTGATTCAACATGTTATGGACCAATGTCCAGTGGCCAGATTAATGTTGGAATTGCATCTGTAGTTCTAAGTGCATTGGCAAAATAATCAGTCAAAAAGTGTCCTAGTTTAGAAATGAATGATAAAAGGAGCCATTCATTATGTTACTATATGTTTATATATGTTATTAAGGGAAAATGTTCTTTTCTGTTTCCAAAATTAAAAACCTGTTAACATTCAGATTCAAACAGAAAGCACATTACTTGACCTACATTAAATGCACTTCCATTAGTTTCTCTCCATAAACCAGTAGCAATCTGAAAGGTAAATGAATTCTAAATACCTTCCAAAGGTTGACTGAGAATGAAAGTGAACCATGTCCTGTCTAGTTAATAATTGTCCCATTCAGTGTGCTATGTGTCCGGCTCTACGACTTCAGAAGCTGTAATACTGTCAAATATAAATCACTGAGCGCTGGCCCAAACTAAATGTGTTCATTGGTTAGGGTCAAAGGTCAGAGCCACCCATTACTCTGTACTGCCAACTGATCATTATTGCCGTGTCAATGAAGTTACAAATGAGACTTTGTGATGAATCTTTTCCCACGACTTCAAACAAAATGAATCTTACAAAGGGGTGAATCTTAAAGATGCACAATTGTAGAAGATGTGTTATAACTAGTTATTAATTTGGTCTAAAAGTCATTAACACTTTGGTAAGATGTTTTTAGAGCTAAGAAAAAAAATAGATCATTTTTGAGGGAATTATCCTTCAAAACTATTTGAAAAACATCCATGTTACAGAGTTTAGGATTAGGTACATCTTCAATTACAAACAATGAAAAAAAATCTAACTGTTTCTATGGCAAAGATTTCGTTATAACATAAAATCAGGAAGGGAATGGAGAGGAAAAAACAAATGTTTGCATAGGACATCCACTTTCACACACACCTACACATATGATCCCAGGCAAAGAAAGACGAGAGAATAAGATTCTTTACGGCCCATCATCATGTCAGAAGTAGGTTTTATGGTGAGCGTGTCTTATTATGCACGGCAGCTGAAAACTGCGGTAAATTAGCAAAACATATGGCGACTTAATGATATCAATGAAGTGACCATGAGGGCTGCCTGGGAGCAGCTAATCTGTTAGATGCAGAGCGGTGTTGCTCGCTGTGTCCCACTGTTTCCTCTGACTGATAGAACAAGCCAGCGCTACGTCCATTAAGATCAATACAGCAGCCATTATGATAGTAAAAAGCACATTTACCAGGCTTGTCAGGCTCATTATTGCAAGCAGATGGCAGCCCTTGCACTTACAATCCGAGACAAGAAAACAACAACAAGACTTCAAATTAGAATCCATAATGCTTATCTGTGGCCTGTTGGCTCACTGGACACACAAAAAATGTGCCATACACCACAAGATAATGAGTATTGGACCAAACTCCTCTGAGTTCTGCATAGCTTTACTGTACAAATGTTCAGACTGTAGCCTCTGGCATAAATTCTAATGCCTACACATGGGGAGAACATGTAGCCTACATACCATGTAATTTAGGATATCAGTACACCAGAAATATTTGTGGGAGTCCTGGATAATGCTCGTTATCACATTCAGTGTGTTAAATTATCATTCTATGATGGTGTTGTGAAATAATTACTTTTCCCTTATAGATTACATTGTGGGATGATTTTACAAACCAGTGTAAGATTGTGTTGCAACGTACATATTTAAATGATTTATGTGAAAACGTGCTTTTACTCAGGAGATACTCAATCTATAACAAGAGCAAGGACTCACTACTGACAGTAAATAAAATGCACATTATATACACATCAAAAAACAGAAAACTTTAGCAACTAAGATCATCATTGTAGTTTAAGAGTAATAAACAATTAAAGTAATTCATAACAAATGGTCTATTTGGCTGCAGCAAGTGGATTGAGCATCATGTTTCCGTTTTCTAACCATTTGATTTTGTTTTTTTCCAAAGATGGTTTGGACCAAGTTTATAAAAGAAAGACACTGATATTTGTCATATTGTTAGGTTTTTGGTGTTGGAATTTGTGGTCAAAGTTCTTTTGTTTTATGTGTGGAATCTGCATTCATTAAATACACATAGACAATTTTAAATTATATTTATATTTTGACTTTTGGAGTTAAGGACTTGAGTTTCATTGTATTTTGAGTTATTTAGTTTCCTTGCTTGTGTCATTTGTCAGTGTCTTTTCCTCAGCGCCCCAAGTAACACAACGTCACACACCTGCTACTCATCTGAAAATCTTCTCACCTGTTGTCTCTCATCCCCCCCAGTAATATCCCTCTTTTTTAACCTAGTTGTCACATCCTGTTTACCTTCTCACCTGTTCCATGTGTGCTCCTTGTAAATGGTTC
Organism: Pachypanchax playfairii; assembly: GCA_006937955.1. Taxonomy (NCBI): domain Eukaryota; kingdom Metazoa; phylum Chordata; class Actinopteri; order Cyprinodontiformes; family Aplocheilidae; genus Pachypanchax; species Pachypanchax playfairii. The sequence continues at coordinate 1,455,820 of SSNP01000083.1, forward strand.
CCTTGTCAGTATTTTGTTTTTATTAAAGGATACATTTTACAACAATATTATACTGGAAACTATGCAGTGTTTAATATTGTAGATATAAAACAGGTAATACAACATTAACAGCCCTGTGGCGTGGTGGACTAGCAGGGTGCGATTTGGTGTCCCCACCTTTGGTCCTTTATTTTTTATCCCTGGGGGGGATAAGTTATTTTTGTTCCTCTTTCTCGTCTGACCATACTTGCCAACCCTCCCGATTTTCCTGGGAGAATCCCGAATTTCAATGCTCTCCTGAAAATATGTATCCGCTTTAGCGTCACATATGTTGTGTCACTTTATACGTGACTGTAGCCTCTGGGCTACAGTCACGTATAAAGACACTCTATAGACAACTAAAGACTCTAAAGACAACTCTATACACTCTCACACTCTAAAGACAGCTCTATAAAGACATACACTTTATCCTCTGGGTGTGTCCAAACATTTGCCTGTTGCTCTGACAATGCAAAGAAAGTAAAAATAACATTATGTTTAGTGTTCCTGTCCTGGGAAAATGTATTTGATAGGTAAAATGTATTCATGGAAAAATATTGAAACAAAAATAAAGATAAATCTGTTTATTGAAGTCAAGACTGTGGAACAGCACTTGTGTGTAGCACATCCCAACAGGTAGCATATTTCTGCAGAACACCGGTTCCAGCAACGGCTGTCTGAGACACGCCTGCTGAAAAGTTATTCAGTACTGCTTTAATTAGTGAACTTATGTTATTACTGGGGACTGTTATTTCATCAAATAAGCACCATGTGTTTAATGTGTGTATGTATATGCGACGACCCCCCCCCCCCGCAGCTGCTGCTGGCCTTTTTGAAAGTGAGAAAGAACAAATCCCCCCCTCTGCTTTTTTCACAAATCGCACACCGTGGACTAGTGAAATGTCCTGCGTGTTCAAAAGTATACTGTACTTTGCTTTTACCTGTCCCACATGAGTTCTGCAAACTGGTCCAGTGTATTTACTGAGATTCAATCTGCACTGTGCAAAGTGCATCTATCTATCTAAACGTCTGATATGTTGGTCTGTATGAGGTCGTTGGTTACAGTTGATTTAGTCAACATTATCAGACATACTGACTCTAAGAGACTGTCATAAAGTTATGTTTGTAAAACTCCACTGACAGAGCAAGAATGTAGTTGGAATAAATGCCCCTCTAAAACAAGTAAAACCATGAGTACAGTAAATCCCAACATCTTGATGTTTTACTGAGTTATAACGGATTTTGCCCCTTGAAGCTTCTATCAGGTTAATCTGTTTTTGACTTTCACGGAAAGTTCACTTCAGCACCGCGGTTTTCATCTCCGTTTCTCTTTAAAGAGGAAGTCATGCTCTGCTCTTGTTCACTCTGCGCTCCGTCTCGCTCCCCCAAGACACTCCAAATAAATGGCTAAAAAGAGATCTACTTAAAGCTGTCAGAGTGTCAGAGCCAACAGCCAGGCCATTCCGCACGACCTACTCCCTGACCCGGCTCTTTTCAGGGGTCACTTGTAGGCTGCCTCTGGTGAGAGTCCTGGGTAGTCATGCACTGAATGACAATGTATAAACATATGAATCACTTTTTCTCGGTTGCCTTATTTAACAGCCCCCAAGGAACAGCTTTGCAAGACTGAAAGGTTTGCCTTAATTTGTAGAAAACATTTACCTTGTCGTAAGAAACAATCGAGTGAAAATGTTTTTAATCAAAGTAACGATTTAATCCAAAAGAGCAAATCAGAAACAAAACATTGATTAGATTTGATGTTACCTGGTGAACTGAAGATCCATAGAGTGTTCACATTATATTTGCCTGCAATCACAATTTTACCCACCACTAAACCCAAATAAAAATTCATAACCACTAAAAATATTAGTGTCATGATGTCAGTTTCAGATATAAAATGCTACCACTAGAGACAACATTGAGGTTAGTAAAATTAAATTATTAGAATGAATATTTGACAGGAAATAAGAACTTCTGAAGCTGGATGCGTTATGTTGAAGCTCAGTGACCATTTAATTAGATGTTTCTATTCTTACTGCAGTCATCCATTATTGTGGAGGTGAGAGGAGGAGGAACCGAGGAGCCAGGAAGAGGAGCACAGGTGAGTCATGAAAGTTGGTCACTGTGACCGATAGATAAGTTTGGACTTCAGGTCATTTTCCCTCACAGCGGTAGGTCGAGAAACATTTTTCAGGTAGAATTTAGTCTCTGAAGTGTTGGAGATGTTGATATCCAACACCGGATTCTTGTCACTCCCAAAAGACCGAATGTAAGTAAAAGGTCTGGGGCAGAAGAATGGTGAAGCATCACCAGTATGGAGCTGATAGCTTACAGGTGTGACACAGCTGTAGAATGCAGACAGTTCTCCATTAGGCTCAGAAAGAGTGAACTGTAGAAGGAAAAGAAAAAAGGAGAAAAACAAAAAAAAGAAGAAAAGTTGGGAAAGAAGGAGAAAAGAAAACCAAGATACAGAGAACTTCTCAGTCCAGAACCCCAAATATTAACTCACAATTACTGACTTTCTTTCAAAAAGATTTTGAAAATCCATCTGACTACATATTATGACGCACTGCAAAATTATTCCACTGCTTTGTGTTGCTCATCATACTGAAGTCGTAAGACAGGAGTCATCAACTATATTTGTCAGAGGGCCAGAGTTTTACCAGACAGTCTCCTTGGGGGCCGGACCCCCAAGAAGAAAATCAAATAAAAATCTAATTTTGACTTAACATTATGTTTAATGATTATACTTTTTCCATTTCATTACAAAACTGAAGACATTTGATTCAGGCTCCCATCACCTATACCACAGTCAACCACTAGGAGTTGCTTTAATAGTGTGGACCACTATTTTCTTTTTGATCCTCACAATTTCGGAATCCAGTCGCGGGCCGGATTGAACGGCTCAGCGGGCCGGATGCGGCCCGCGGGCCGCCAGTTGATGATCAGTCGTAATGGCTCACCCACCCTTGAAACAAAGTTTTACCATCATCACCTACAAGGACCTATGTACATGTATCAATTATATCTGTGTGGGGGTTTAATGAAGAGAAAAACAGCAACATTCCATACTGTTTTACATTTTGCATAATTACATAATCAAAAACTAAACCAGCATTGCATGGGTTCTTAGAGAATACTAACTGAAGGAGATTTTGTGTGAAAAATGTATAAAGTAGAAAGTAGGGTTGTTACGTTTCTGCCGTCTTCAGTTGTTGAAAAGTGAAACTATAAAGTCCTGTTCATAGGCTCAGCTGTATCATGTCTTTGGAACTAGAGTCAAAGTGCTAGAAACATGGAGCTGAAAGTCCCACCCACTCAACATCATAATCACTGTGTTTTTTAAAGCATTAAATATCTAATTCCAACCAAACATGGGACAAAAATGTATGTTAGAACAATAACCAGCAGCTTGGAAGGAACTATGTGTCAAAAAAAGTCAGTAGCTGGAGAAAACAATCAGGTGTGTGTGTGTTTTATGTAACCAGTCACAAGAGCGTGATCATTTTCTTGCAGATTCAGTTTCTGAATTTCAATCAAATATCTAATGATTGTTGATAATAAAAATAACACTTGGAATATCTAGTAATTTTAATATCTATATATTAAATAGATATCTAGATATTTAATATATAGATATTAATATCTACTATCTAGATTTAAAATTGTTTGATTTTATAGTTTATGCTGCCTTTATTTGTGTGTTCAGGGTATCTTGTGTTGTATTTGACACATAGTTTGTCAACTGTAGTAGGGCACTATTTCTATTAAACAACATAAATGTAAACAAGACCAAAAAGTAGTAGTGAAAATGCTATTTGAAGATAGAAATCAGTAAAACTAAAAAAAAAAATTAAGATGTTAATGTTCAAGATGAAAAATTATAAAGAAAAAGAGAGGAAGAGTTAAAGAAAAATGAAGGAGGGGAGAAGATGCCGGTTGGCCACTGGCGAGGGGGCCTGAGTTTGACAGATGCTTTCAGTGATGACCATCTGCCCCAAACAGCAGAGGTGCTGAACTGCAGGTTTTAAAGCTGCTCCTTCCAACAGCTCCAAATGAAGCAGAGGAGGGGACCTCTGGACAAAAGGTTATACTGGGAGAGGAGAGAGGGCCACGCCACCGCTGTACAACTTTAATTTATGATGGATGAGATTGGAAGAAAGGTCAGGTGGTGATAAATATGAGAGCGTCTGTCCCAGGAGGTCATCAATTATGCTGCAGATTCTAACTTTCGATCTTGTGGGTGAAATGGATCTCCTCGTCGTAAGAAAACTATCTCTCAGAAAATTGGAGTGTATTAATCAAATTGGAGAGGAAGAAGAGGAAAGAGTGTGAAGGGGGATGGGAAAATCCTAAATTTAAACTTTGATCCGCATACAAGTTTGGATTTCTTGTTTCTGCACAAAACTGTGTTTTTAAAAAGGTATTTAAAAGGACGAGAGGTCAGGTGGGTATTCTGAAACAAAATAGATTTCAAAAACTGTCTTTTATAAAAAAAAAACATGAACACATAAAAATTTTAAATTTGACTAAGTAAAATGATGTAAAACGTTCACAATACAGCTTATACAACAATCTAAAGCAGGAAGCACAGATCTAATTTTAAATTAATAGTTCAGTACATTTTCTAAAAAAGTGTATTATAATTTGGAATTCAAATATTCTCAAAAAGATGACTTAAGATTGTCAAATTCAAAGGTAAAATAGAAATTCTTATACATTTTCATTTGATAGCATGAACAAAATAACACAATTGTTTTTGGCTGGAAAAATTATTATTTTCAAACAATTTAGCACTAAAAGTGAAAGGTATTTTTTTCTATTGTTTAAAAGAAGTATACATATTTAGTCAAATGCAAAACATAAAACAACTAACATAAAAAATGGTCTAAAATCTTATACCCATTCCATACCAGAAACAACTCATCAAAACAAATATGATAAATTAATTTTAAGATGCCTTTACCACTTCTTTCCTACTTTGAAACCTCTCTGAGAAATGGCTTAAAGTCAATCCAAGGGTAATGAAATACAGAGGTATCTTCTTAAAAGCATCTAAAGGAACAACAATAGGATCAGAGTGGCTGACCTTTGAACCTAGGCCACCGTCCTTTTATCATCTCAGTTCTTGCCCTATTCTTCCCGTTGGCAAAAAACTGCTGCTCCAGGAAAAGATATTAGCCGCACGCTATTGTTTCACAAACTCAGGCCTGTAATGTAGGAAAAGATCACAGTGATTATGGAACAAACAGAAGAGGAAAAGAGACAAACATGAATACAAAGGAAGAAAAGGGGAAAAGATGATATGGGGCTGGAGCAAAAGTTCTATTTCTTTCTTCCACTGGGTGTATATCAAGGTAGTGCTGAAGGAGTAATGGTCTTTTTATTCAGCTGACAAGGAGCCAGGATGTCAAGCTTCTTTCCAATCGATGGGTCTCCATTGTCTCCTTGCTGGCCCACGTAAACCAAAAGAACCCTTATGTGAATTATCTGCTACAGCCCCAAACAGCTGTTTTCAACACAACTGAAAGATAAAGCAATATATTAGTGGCAGCCTATGTAGCTCTGGTGACCCCAATAAAAAAGATTAGCTTGCAACCTCTATTTTCTGCCCCGAGCAGCAGTGAGACTTTTTAATTGCAGCTCTGCTTTTGGTTTGGCGAACAAATAGTTAATTCTATTTTGATGACATACACTGTAAAACAATGTAAATACAAAGTCGTAACATTCAAAGATACAAAATTTTAAACAAACAAAGAGATAAAGTATTATTTTTCATCAGGTTCTAGTAATTATTCTTTCTAAACAAAGGGAAAATAATTGTTTAAAGAGTACATTTTGTAGTATTTTTGGAACAGAAGGAAAGAAGAAGAGCAAGGATGTAACTATTGCTGTCCTCAGTTCATAAATAAAAACGTTGACTGATTCACTTTTAATTGCTTATCTCACCTCCCCACCTGCCACCTTTGTTTGCAGAAAGTGTGTTTGTGCGTGTGTGTCTGGGTTGGGTGGGGGGGTCGAGGGGCATCTTGGTTGTTGGAAGCCCTGAAGAAAAACTAACAACAACAAAACATTAAAAAAACTTCCAGTTTATATTTATTTTGTAATTTACTACTTTAGGAAACACTGACTTGGAAAACCTGAGAGAGAGCTGCCACATAAAAGCACCAAATACAGGATTCACAAAATAAAATAAATAAAATAAAACCCTCAGACTTGAACTAGGATGTGGGGTCGGGATAGATATAAATACCCCAACCCCCCTTCCAATCAGCAAAGGATAGTTGAGGTGGTGCGGTGAATGGGCCTCCTGTGTCCTAGGGTGTGGTGCAGAGGTCTTCTAAAAGTGTCATGTTGTATTGATCCATACGATCTTAAAAAAAAGGCAGCCAGTATAGAACCCACACAATGACCCAGCTGAGTAAGGGCTATCATTCCACCACAAAGCTAATCAATTGTTCCTATGTGAAGCAAAGACACTTTCTCATCATATCAGAGTTTTTTTATGTAATAATAATTGTTTTAGGGATTTATTTGGAAGCAAGAATCCTCACCTTAAGTACATTAAATTTGGGGGAAAAAAAATCCTATTTATACATTTATATATAAAAGAACCGCACTTTTCTCCTCCAGTTTGGGGTTTACTGCCCCGAGTGCTCCGTTGACCACTGACACTACTGATACCTTCTCCAGTTCTTCTATGAGTTCCTAGTATTTCTCTTGTTTCTCATGTTCCTTTTTTCCTGTTATGTTTGCTGAGAGTTGCTGTGTCAACCACCACGGCTTTCCTCTGCTGTTTATTCGCCACCACAATGTCCGGTTGGTTCGCCATTACCGTTCTGTCAATGTGTATCTGGAAGACACACAGGATCTTGGCTTGGTCATTTTCTAACACCTTTTGAGGTGTTTCCCACTTTGACTTTAGGATTTTCAGTCCATACTTGCACAGATATTCCTGTACTCAAAAATACACACACTCACCCGTCCTTTCCACCAGACACATCGGCAATGTGTAACGTCAGTGAAGTGTAATACATGGCTGATATTAAATCAAATTAAAGTTATTGGACCGTTTTCACCAGGCGCAAAGCAGTGCGAATTGGACACATGTCAGAAACAGTGTTGTGGCCTTTATGCGGCAGTTCTATTTTTGACGCACTATGCTTTTAAAGAGGCCCTTCCATTAAAAACGGTTTTTCTGAGGTTTCTGTTGAATATGTTAGCTCCACGGGTGTTCTTACCTTCATAATGGGTGTGAAAACAGGTCAACAACTTCTCTTTCAGTTTTTATCTCTCAAACTACGCAGGTGGCGATAACACCCAAGTTTGAACGACCTGTATTTGTTTTGTCACAACTCCTTTGTTAGTTAGTATTCATCAGCTCCTGCAGTTGAAACCACGCCTAGCATGCTGCTGGCTAAAAGCTGTAGCATAAGACGTAGCAAACAGGAAGAGAGAACGTCTGCTGTTGCCATGTGCAGCGGGGCAGGAAACAATATACCTTGCTCTCATAGGCTAGTTTGTTAGCCAATCTGAGTCCAGCAAATTCGCATAATGAATATTAATGAGTTGTAGCCGAAGCCGGACGAATCTTCATGCAGACAGATTGAAAGGTCTGTTAATCAGTGTTTCCTGACGTTTTTTAGATACAAAATGTTTCATATTACAGGTTAATACTTAAATAACCACAAAGTCATGAAATTTGTGTGAAATGGTCTATATCAAATGCGTCAAGCTAAGGAGTTCAGTTTAGACCTGACAGAAAATCAGGCGTTCGTACTCGGAAGTTTTGAAATAAAAGGACATGTGCAGATTTCCATTTGCTTGACTACGAAAAAATTAATTACCTGTGACGGGATTGAAGTCTGTAGGTGGTATGAGAACAAACTACATACCTTCTGGATACATGTTGTCATCTTTCTCCCTGCTTGTTGTTGTGTGTACTGACTAAATCATGTGTGATTTCACAATTCTAATGTGATTTTGTGATCCCCAGGACCAGCTGGATGGAATGCTTTACAAGTGATACACACCTAAAATGCTCCTGGTGGGAAGGGACATGCGGCTGATTCACTACGAGTCCAGCGAAAAGTGTGATGGCTGTGCATTTCACACCTAGGCCTTTTAACCATAACAACATAACATAAAAAAAAACAATTAAATCTCAAACATATCAATACACCCCTTATTTATATTTTTTTATCTGGAATTTGGATGTTAATACAAAGTCACAAAAGCCTCACAGCTTGCACGTGACATGGATTTACTTACGTCAATATTTTGCAAACAACAAGAAAAGCAACTAACAGCAAACCAATCTGCTCCTTTTACAAAGATTTGCTCAACCAACATGACTTTTCCAGATATTTTTCAGTGTTTGTGTCTATCACATATGAGATACCACCATGTTGTCTGGTCAGTGCGCTATCTAAACAAGTTTATTCGTACAGGGAAAACACGGTGATGGAGAACGATAAAATATAGGTCTGTTTTTTTTCCATATAAAATGTCTGCATTTGAATTCATCATCCTCATATTCAAACTGAGCAAGAGAGCCAAAAAGGTAAAGATAAAAAAACTGCAGCCATTTTTTTTTTTTTTTTGTTGAAAGCTAATATGTGACCCACTGATGAAAAGTTCTTCCTTCGGTATTAAGTTGAATGTCCAGCATTATCTCTCTGTTGGAATTTCTCTTATCACTTGAAGGGAAGTGAGTGACAGATTGATGCAAGTTCTTACCTGAGCCTCCCCACGTACCTTCTATATGTATCCTGCAATGGACAGATACTGTTAGTGCACCACGCTATTTTATACTTAGACCTCTCAAAAGCTGTTGAGAGATGAGGGTAAGGGAGATAGTCCTGGGCATCTGTGTGCTTGGGTGGGAAGTGGATTTGGTTTCAAGAGATGTGGAGTTTTTTTGTCTGTATTCCACAATAATGTTGTTGCCCAACATAGTGCTGTTTCATGTTTTATTAGGCTTTAAAAATGTTTTTTCCTGTTTATCTTTCAGTTCACTATTACAGTGTTATATATTTTGTTCAAAGTAATATGAGCAGAATAAATGGTTGAAGATTTAAGCTCAGGCAGAAGGATAACTGGATAAATTAGACTCTAAGAAACTAACAAATGAAGACTTAAATGTTACAGATACAGAACATTTCATTTTAGCTTTTAAGCTAGTTTTTGCTTCAACACCTTATGAAATAATCCAAATAACACACATCTCTTCAAAATGTTTGCTTTTTATGTGCTTTAAAATTATAAGAGTTGTGCTACAAATAAATACAATAGTATAATTGCACATCTTATATTTTAAAGTCACTTTAAAGTCACAAGTACATTTGGTTATATCACAACGCGGTGAACAGTTTTTCACTTACTTTTTCAACTTGAGTGGTTTGACGGTAGTTAAAAAAATTTATCTATATTAATACTACTCAAAAAGATATACTTTATATCAAATTGCAGAAGTTTTAAATACATTTTGTTCTCTGTTTTTTTCCATTTTCTTTTTACTGATACTGCGCCTTAAGGTTTTTCCACTACAACATTATTTATTGTTTAAGTCCACTCAGGCTAAACAACATGTTGAAATTATGAGAAAAAACAAAACAATATTTTATTGCATTTGTACGTGACCACTCTGCTTGTGGGTGCAGTTATGTACTGCCAGATGAGAATGTTTCTATTGGTGCCCTGGATGTACAGTTGTGTCTTTAAGTTTACACACATTGGTGGATTTTTTGGCCATTTCTCAAAGAATATGAATGAAAACCCAAACTTATTCCACTCATTGTCAGTGATGTTGCGAAACCATTTATTGTGAAAAAATGTGTTTAAACTTTTCAAATTACCATAATGTTAAAAAAATACCAAAATTACCCTGTTAGAGTTTACACACCCCAGTTACTAGTGTATTTATTTATAAAGCGCCAGTTCAGAACAAAGTAATTTCAAGGCACTTTACAGAAAAATTAACCAGTTAGTAATAAAACATTTTCTATCTAAGGAACTAGCCGATTGGGTTGAATTGTTAATTCAGCACAATCCCCCATCCTGATCAGCACGATTGGCGACAGTGGAAAGGAATAGTTAATGGCAGCAGTAACAATCAATACAAACATGGAGAGTAAAGAAAGACAGCAGAGAGAAGACATGTGGTCAGTATGTCCTCCGGCAGTCTAAACCTATAGCAGCATAACTAAAGGGAAAGCTCAGGAGAACCCAAGCTAACCCTGACTATATGATTATGTAAAAAGGAAAGTTTTAAGTCTATTCTTAAAACTACACAAGGTGTCTGCCTCACGGATAAAAAGTGGAAGCTGGTTCCACAGGAGAGGAGCCTGATAACTAAAAGCTCTTCCTCCCATTCTACAATTAGAAACTCTAGGAATCACAAGCAGACCTGCAGTCTGAGAGCGAAGTGCTCTGTTAGGAACATATGAAACAATAAGATCTTAAATATAAAATGGAGCTTGGTCATTCAAGGCCTTATACGTCAAAAGTAAAATTTTAAACTTTATTCTGAGCCAATGAAGTGATGCTAAAACAGGAGAAATATGATCTGTCCTTCTAACTATCATCAGAACTCTGGCAGCATCATTTTGTATCAGCTGGAGGCCTTTAACAGAACTATTAGAACATCCTGATAATAAAAAATTAAAATAATCAAGTTTAGAAGTAATAAATGCAGGAACTAATGTTTCTGCATCACTTTGATTCAGAATGCTCCTAATTTTAGCTCATTTTAGCACATACTGCCTTGTTTAGCATCAATGACAGCTTGGAGTCTTTCGTGGTAGTTGAGGAAGTTCTGTATATAAACCAATGCTAAAGCTACACGTTGTTCTTGGTAAAAAGCCTCCAGTTCCTCTAAATTCATGGGCCATCTGTCATGAACACCGTGTCTGAGCTTTCCCCACAGTGTCTGAATGAAATTGAGGTCAGGAGGCTGAGCTGGCCATTCCAGAACCTTTCTTTTATTCTACTGAAGCCAGTGGCAGGTCGACTTGACCTTGGACTGTTTTGGATCATCTTGTTGGAACATCCAAGTACGACCCATGTGCAGTTTTCGGACTGATGAGTGCAAACTGTCCTCCAATATTTTTTTGGATAAGCTGCTGCATTCATCCCGCCATCAATATTGGCCAGGTTTTTCCAGTGCCTTGGTGACTTGCACATCCACAAAACATCCGTGAACCACCTCCATATTTCACAAGGAATGGTGCACTTTTCATCATAGGACTTGTTGACTCCTCTTCAAACGTAACATTAGTGGTTGTGGCCAAAACTTTCAATTTTGGTCTTATCACTCCAAATAACTTTGTTCCAGTCCGACCTCACGTGAAATACGACCGCATTGGTCGATTCTGAAAACAACACTATAATCCGTATGCAACCCCTATCTGCAAGCACTAAACTTAACCGATCTGCTTTTTAACGTTAAATATTTGGCTTTACAGTGTGTCCATATGTATCTTTACATTTTAAAGCTAACCGTTGTATTAAAATGAGACATATTGCTGCAGAACTTTTGTTTTGTTCGGCTGAACAGAGTGAAACTTCGCGCATGCATTTTTGTCAGCTCCTCTGGGAAGGTGCGCGCATGCACTGTTGGTAGTACGTTGCTGCGGAGCCCGGAAAAGGCTCCGAGATGTCATTTGAAAATGCTCTCACAGGTTGTATTTTTTGGAGCGTTCAAAATTGACCTATACGGTCGTATAATGTGTGGACAGGTTGAATGTTGAGGTTTGTCTCTGTGTTGTTTGGAATATTGTAAGTGAGATGCTTTGTAGTATTTGCATAGTAGATTTCATCTGGCAACTCTTCTGTCAGTGCAGCGCTTGATGGAAGATGCAAGGGTCTGTAAGGAGCCCCAAACTCACACACCTTTTATAATCACACACTGATTGCAAGGAAATAGATCACAGGTGAGGATGGTTACCTTTAGCTGCTATTCAAACCCACTTGTGTCAAGTTGTGTGCATGTTTCAAAATCACTGGGGTGTGTAAACTTTTCAACAGGGTCATTTGGGTATTTTCTATTGTTATTGACATTTCAAAAGTGTAAACCCTTTTTTTCACAATAAATGGCTTCACAACATCACTGACCCTGAGTGAAAAAAAGATTTGGGTTTTCATTCATATTTTTTGAAAAACGGCCACAAAATCCACCAAGGTGTGTAAACTTATTGGCACAACTCTATTTATTTTTGGGTAACTCTAAGTTGGCCCTAGGTGTTAGTGAATGCATAGCTATTTGTCTATATGTGGCCCTGTGATGGTCTTACAACCTGTTCAAGGTGTAACCCTGCCTTTCGCCCAATGACTGCTGGAGATGGGCACCAGTGATGTGTAACAGAAACAATCCGCTTCACAAAATGGATGAGTGAGTTTATTATTGACAAATTCAGCTGAAGGTTGTAGTGTTTGATCTCACAGGTTTGTCTAAAATGTCGAGCTGATTGTATTTTAAATAGACACATTTACCAGTGCTGAAACACAGTTCACAAACAGAAAGTGATTAGAAAGGTCCACACCATAAATAACTGATTTTTTTTCAGAGTCAAAGAAATAGGAGAGTGAGTTTATATGAAGGGCGAGTCACATATTGGAGACTGTAGGAAGGAGGAGACTCGGTTGGGTCTAGGTAGGCAAAATTATCGGCCTGCCAAGGATCCCTGCCCCAGATAGATAAGTGAATGAAAGCAATGAGAAAGAATGGGGTACTGGATTGGACTGTGCAATGGAGATGGACCTTACTGGATCTAACACTGCAGAACTGGATCAGGATTGGACTGGATGTGTATATCCCTCAAGAGTTGAAACACTAAAGATGAGCAAAATGCATCTAACCTGAAAAGAGTTGGGTGAAAACTATGAGAAGGGATGTTGAGAAAAAGAAGGATGAAAAAGGTAGTAATGGATTAGAGGGGGGAATCAAGAGCACATGACAAACAATGTCAAAAGGATGAGCTGAATTTAGGAAGCTGAGTATAATACTTGCTACATGATTTTAGGTGTGTTTGAGATGTGTCTCTACTCGCAAATCTAAGTTAACTCAATTTATTTGTTGCCTGGTTTTTTATGAGCTTCGCTTTTTATCAACAAAATGTAATATTTTTTGCAAAAAAAATCTACTTTTTTACAGTGCAGTTTTGGTATGACTGAATGACTAGCTCAAATTGAATCCAGTTTAATGGTTTTTAAGGCGGCGGAGAGTGACTCTGGTTTGCTGCAAGGAATATATTAGCATTTACACCATGAACACATTGAATTTAAGAGTAAAACTATTCAAATTTGAGTAAATAGCATTACAATTGCATGTTAAATTTGCACGTCTCTTGAAAAAAATGTATTGTTTTTTTTTCTGTTCAAAATAATTTAGCAGTTTTATGTTTTCATGATATTATGACTTTGTTGTGAATCTTGTATATTAAATTATATAACAGGAATTTTTCATGTAATTCTACCAATACACATACATATGAACTTGTAATAACTGTTGAAGCAGTTAATTATTGGTCATTAAGAGATGAACAGCTCAGACTATTTTCCTTCATTTAAAGAAACAAACGAACCAAAACATGCGTTCTTTGCCACATTCATAAAGCTACCATCCAGCTTCGCTAGTTTAAACTGCTTTAAATTGATTACTTTCATCCTCCCGGTTGCAGAAACTCAAAATGCCTCTGTCACCCACTTGAAGATGCACTTAAATTGCCTGTGGGTAAAGCCTAATTAGTCAGCCTGCCAGAACAGCTTTGGACAGCTTTATTCGCTTGTAGAAGTGCTGACTGTGTGCCCCTGAACCAGGACCGCCAATTACTGTATAAGGGGTTATGATCCTAGATCAGTATTTCTGTTTAAAGATGCTTTGGGAATATGGATCGTGACAGTTCAGGTCTCCTCATCTACAGGTAACTTTAAAACCTTAGTAGAGCTGGAGCAGAGTTAAACTTCTGACTTGTACATTGTGTGAGCCCGTCTTTTTTTAAAATGGTGCAATAACTTTGAAGCTTGTACTGTGTGAGCTTGGCAATATGTTCTACGTAATTACAAAGTTTTGGAGTGTGCAGACATCTGTGATATTTGAAAGAACCTGCATTTACAATGATCAAAACCTGTCAACCTGATATAGTATATACTTTCAACTGCACTACATTGAGCCCTTGTAATGACCTTTGACCTCAGACTATTCTGCAGAGAATGGAACTGTGAAATACATCTCAAGCCAGGAACTGAAGCTGAATCCATTTTTCTGAGCTATCGTAACAATCTGCCTTTCTCTGCATACCAGAAGCAGCTTACGCTTCACCAATAATCTGCACCTGGACAATGTTGTCCAACTTCAGGGCTTATCTTAAAAGTCATACATTTTATCATTCACCAGGTGTAGTCAGGACATGTTTGCAGGCAGACAGGGTCCCTTTTATCAAGAGCATACATCTCTGTGCCAGGGATTCTAAGAAGAAAAGGGAGGCAGTGAGACCTGGTGAGATGGATGATGTACAGTAAGCAGTTTTGGTTAAGAGTCTGGTTATAAGAACATGTTTGAAATTCAAAAAAATAAAATAGACAATGGGTCTTTTACCGCTTTTGTTTTTGAAATGTGAAGCTATAATATTCTAATTAGAATTGAAAGCTTGTACTGGAACGAGCCACACGGTGATGCACGTTTTGTTAATGTCCAGTAGTCCAGTTTCTTTTAACAATTGTGCTACAGTCTTGGGAAAAAAAGGAACAACAACAAAAAAAGAGGAAATGGAAACCATCTTGTTTGTTGAAACAAATTACTGACACCAAAAATAGACCATGTTTACATTTGCAGAATATTTTTCTTAGGAAGTCAGTCAGAACCTCTTTCACGTGATCTCCTGGGCCTTTGCAGAGGAAGAGAGAAGACAGAGAAGCAGGAGCCCATCAGGTGATGTATTACCCTTTAGGCATTGTAATTTGTTATATAAGCTTCATGTAAGCTCTGCAGCAAAGAATAAAGACCTCCAGTTCAGCGTATCAGTCACCCGTCAACTGCTGGGTCAATTTCCCTTTAACCCTTGTTTTGTGGTTCATAACCCTCTTAAAATTATGACACTGTCAATCAAAACACAGAGGCCGAAAATCCTCTGGCTGAGCATTTTCTTTTAAATCATCCACTTTTTTAAAAAGAAGATAAAAAGAATTGCTAAAAAAACAACCTTGATAAATTTAAAGAATTCATTTTGAGAGTATTTTTTTGGATATCCTTCAGAGTATCTTTGATGTTGATTTAAATGATTAAATTTTCTTTTAAAATATAAGGATTTTTAATTCTAAATCTCAGAACAAATAATACTTCAGGCATACAATTCATTCAGTCTTTTGCCTTCCAGTCATTTTTTTTTTTTGTGGGATTTGGGTAATAGGCATCTTGAGAGGCTTATGAGTCATTAGCACCAGCAGACAGTGGATGCATTACACACAGTGACATAAATGACTAAATGAATCAGCACATCTATTAAAGGGTGTGTTCCTTCCATGCTGCTGTGATAGGATAGACCCATATTTTGTTTTGTTTTTTTAATCCAAATGACTGGCATAAGTGTGCATTCATCATGGATTATTGGAGACTTAATTTAATTGAGCCATAGCGATCGCCTGTAAATCACATTACGCTGTCATTTCTCTTTACACCAAAGAGAGACAAAAGCCCCTGCTGGCTGTGACTTGACAAGATGGGTGTTCTTCTTATATTCTACCAAAATAAAGCAGGAGTTATGAGGATTTGTATTGTTTTGGTTTTTTCGCATTCAAAATAACCTCTTTGAATATTAGTAATGGAAATGATGGTGCTCACAATAAGCACTGTTATAATGTTAGATTGTTGTGACTGCTCAGCTCAGGCTATCATTGTAGCTCTTTGTCTAAATCCGTTTAGCATGGTGATAAACCGGGGTCTGACTGTGTTTACGCTGGGGTTGCAGAAGCACGGCTGCAGGAATGCTCTTATCGCTTTTATTGCAACAGCTTTGAACACTTTTGGGTTAATGAACTGAATGAGAAAATAAGAGTTGACACTTCTCTGCCCCCCCCCCC
>SSNP01000083.1:1471924-1500952 GCA_006937955.1 Pachypanchax playfairii
CCCCCCCCCCCCCCCCCCTCAGGTGCACAGGTGCCTCCAACCTCATTCTCTTCATTAATGTCCATTAGTATTGCTCATTATTCAAATGAGACAAATAGGATATAGTCAGTAAAAAAAAGGCCCACGTGACCAACCTCATTTTATGATCTTTGCTTATAGCAACTGACATTTAATGAGCATTCCTCTGAGAAAGAGATGAGATTTTTAATAACTGTTAAATAAGATTCTTGTTTATAAATTAGTTGATAAATGACTAATTTACAAACCTTTTTACTGACCAAAAAAAAAAAAAACGTACCCGTGTACATGTTCAAATAAATATTGGCAAATATTCCTCTTCTTGTAAAGCAGCTAGGCCCCCCACCTACCTAAGAAGTTACAAATACTCCATTAAAGATGTACAACCAGGACTGAAACATAAAAAGGCTTTGAACTCACCCAAGAGGGAACTCTTTTTAACTTGAAGGAGGTGTTGTGAATCTGTAACTGTGACACCAAAGATACTGAGGCAAAGCGACTGCGTATAGGGCCCTCTGCATTGAGAGGAGGAGGACGAGCGTATTGTATCCATAACCTGCTGTTATTGCCACACAACACAAGCAGTGGTGGCAGCCCCAGCCACAATGATGGAGCACCCTTCTCCTCCTGAGAAAGAATGTTTGCTTACTATTTCATCATCCCCCGGGGCCACAAGAAAATAAGCCCATCAGTTGTCATTGTGACAGGATAAAAATGGAGCCGTCATATTTCAGTAACACAATGCAGGGGAAAAGAAACGAGAGAGAGGGACAGTGAGAGAGAGTGCCATTCAGCACCGTCACCCTCTCCTGCAAATGAATTATGGACCAGCTTCTTTCTCACGCAAAGACTATAAGTTAATATTATCTCCTCAGGATAATTATAGCAAAGTTCAATTACTGACACAGCATTAACGTGTGGCCCTGCACCGCGGGTTCTGACACACATCCCTTCTACACATTTATCTTTTCACTCCAACACAGTAAATCTGCATGATGGCAGTGATTTATCTACTGGTGCCCGGTCCCTAACTCTACTACTATTCTTCTTCACACACAACGATTGGCCCCAGTCCCTTGAGTCCCCTTGAGCTTAATGTAAGCTTTTCTTTTTTACTGTGCACTCTCAGACCAATTTGTGTCCCCACTTTTGTCTTCAGTGAATGGGGCAGAGGTATGGGATTTTAAATTTACTCCACAAGATGTATGACCTAGTGATTGCTATAAGGGGGCGCACATGAACTCCATGACAAATCCTCTGGGTAAACCATAACAACTGCATTGTGCAGGACCTGAGCTCTTAACAATAATGCTCCCAAGCATTTCAGATGTTTCTGTGTGAAAACCTTGATACTGACCACAACTGAAAGCAACGTGTTGTCCTGTCAGCACACAAGACTTTTTGTTGACTCTGTTAATGCGGCTAAATGGATGCAATTAAATACATAGTTTGCATTTTTTGAAGTGGAGTTCTGTGGAAAGGGTATGTACAACTAAAACCTTATCTGCTGTTTAGAGCTCGTAGTTTGTTGAGAACTAGAGAAGAGTGAGAGCAAAGGTGATGAGCTAGCAGGTAGTCCTTGCTGAACCAAGACAAAAGCCAATTGCTGCCATCTTGAAACACCTTTAATATCAAGAGATTTGTAGTGGTTTATTCAAGCCTGTTAAAAAGTCATAACACT
The DNA here is from genome assembly GCA_006937955.1 of Pachypanchax playfairii. Classification (NCBI taxonomy): domain Eukaryota; kingdom Metazoa; phylum Chordata; class Actinopteri; order Cyprinodontiformes; family Aplocheilidae; genus Pachypanchax; species Pachypanchax playfairii. The sequence continues at coordinate 1,473,624 of SSNP01000083.1, forward strand.
GCTATTCATTTTGCACAACAGTTATTTCCATAAAGATCTGTGGTTATTTATTTTAGGTCTCTGGACCATTACCATTGAGGATCCATGTCAAACAAATATTGCAAAACATTTGTCTGTATTTTGAGTGCAACCTGGTAGAAAAATCATCCAATGAAAAAGTAATATAAGGTCATATAAAACCCTCAAATTGAAGTGGTTCAAGAGGCGATATCTATTTATTTATTTTGATTTATCAATGGAGGTGAGTGTAAATGTTTCATAAATAGCGTTTTTATGACCTACAATGAAATCTTTTAATATTAGGGTTGTTTTAAGACAGCAGTAATTGGTCCCATCCACCCTGATTACCTATTAGCTTGTCTGTCTGGTCTATTGTACCGTATATACTCACGTATAAGTCGATTCACGTATAAGTCGGACTTCTTTCTCAGCAGAAAAATTGAGGAATTTAGCATTTACCCGCGTATAAGTCGGTGTCAGAATCAGTTTGTGTCAGGAAGTCCCAGTGATGAAGGGTGTTTGTGAAAATGAGAGCAGAAAATAATGAAAACCGTCCATGGCATTTGAGATAACACATTTCTTCAACGACTTGATTACTGTTTCAGTAGGAATCTGGTCCCAGGCTTTCACCGTCCACTCGCATACCAGCTGAAGTGATGGTTTCTTTAAGTTCACGGCAGGTGTAAACTGTTTGTCGCCGCTGCTCATCCACTGCGTCCACATCTCTCGGATAAATTTTGTTATTAAATTTATTTTTTATTATAACAATAAAAAGATATAACGTGTCTTTGATAATCCATGCTGATAAGGAACATCGTTCGCTCGTCCGAGTACTTGCTCCAGTCCCCAAGCTATCGATATTTTCTTCTGAAAAAAAAAAAAAAATACTTCTTCCCGATATCTCGCGTATAAGTCGGAACCCCTCTTCAGACCTGAAATTTACTCCTCAAAAAACTGACTTATACGCGGGTATATACGGTAATCTTTATTTCTCTTTATTGTAAATAACCATAGACTTGTATGTGCAACCATGGAATGTAAAATTATCAGCATTGTAAAATCTTATAACACATTAATCACATGAACCATAATTACATTTTTGAGAATAGAGTTGTTTTATAATGACAGCAGTTCAATTAGGAGTTGGTCTGGATTTGACTAGCTGTTAGTGTGTCTGTCCTTGTCATGCAACAGTCTGTTTAAGCTAAATCATGTCAACTCCCCTGCTTGGTGTGGCTTGTGACAAATCATCACTGGAACCGTTAGCTGTTTGGATTGGCTGTTTGGTGAGTGTTTTTTTTTTCTTAATATTTGTTTTAAATAATAAAATTCACATCAATGTGTTCTGTCTCAATTTTTATGTTGCAGTCCAACAAGGTCATAACAGAACTTAAGGCCTCTTCCTGAAATGTTTTAAACTTGTAGTGGAGACTAAACCTGAAAGGTTTTGTGTAGTATGTTAAGAATAGGGTCTTGCAACCTGTGCTCTATCTTGATTTTTCTTAGTATGAACGTGGCTCATAGAGAGTTTGTTTGTACAATGAGTCTGGATCAATCTAAAAACAAGGGAAAGCAAGAAAACCTTCAATCAATGACTACTGGCCAGAATGACATCATCAACACCTATCAGCCATGGAGCGCTAACATCTTTCAGCATTATCCTTACCATCAACCAGTAACTGTTCAAAGATGTCACCAGCTTTCCTGTACAGCTTTACATTTCCAGGGATTACATCTAAACGATAAAACAGAAACATCAAATGGGGAAGTATATATTAGAGAACAATATGTAAGTCAGCCATTTTTATATCACACAGACTGTTACTCCCAGGGTGACATTTGATCTACAGCATATTATACCCCATTCTCAGTAGCAGGCTATTTGCATAAGAATTGACTGTCTGCCTACTAAGCAATGTCCTGCTTAAAGACTCAGCTAAAAATGTGTGTGTGTCATGAATATGGACATTTAAATTTAGTCAGAATCTCACCCTCATATTCTGCAACAATTATTTTGGCTCAACCACGATAGTCACTTTCAAACAAATCAAATTTCTTCCTTATGAAACACATGTTAGCGAGGTGTACACTTTCAGTAATTATTCTGTAAACTCAACCCCATATTTTCATGCAAATGTGTTAGATAGTGACAAGTGAAATTTGAAATCCAATTTGTTGGTTATGAAACACATGTAGGGGAGAAATGTGTACACTAATTATTTCTGGGCCGTCGCTCTCCCTCCCATCCACCCATCCCATACACAAACTGAACTGGATATTACATTTGCTTAAAACTCAATCATGAAAAAATGAAGACTCGATTTGAAAAATTTTAATAAAGATAAGTTGCGTCTATCATTGAATCAGGGAATGCTAATCGGTGCTTTCATTCAGTCGGTGGCAGATAATGTCACTCTAGCTGGAGGCTCTTATTTTGCAATAAAGCATTTACATTCTAATGATTTTATTATAGCTTATACAGGCTGTCAGCGACAGAGCAACCGAGCCGCAGCCCCTTCCTTCCAGCCTCTCTCATTCAAATTGCTGGCAAATTGTATCAGCTATCAGCTCATAGTGCTTTTATCAAGTTGGCCCAGTGGCAAGCCAGGGCCCACCACAATGAGATGACTATTGCTTGAAGAGTCTGTATTTAATCATTTCTGCTCGCTGGTATTGTTCTGCTTACAGTGCATAAATAAGTGCTTCAAATAACCCCGGAGTGCCACTGACAATGAAACAAAGTATCTGTCTTATTTATCTTCCTTGCATTCTTCACTGCGCCCTTTTATATATAAATATATATGTATAGTTTTTTTTTTTGTTTTTTTATTTTTCCCTTCCAACCACTTTCTTTGTTTGCTGCGGGCAATGTTTCTTATTCATCCACCTACTGTCTTGGAATAGTTTGAAATTACACAGTGATGACTGGAGAGCTTTTAAAGAAGTAGATACCCCCCCAACAAAAAAAAGGGAAAAAAAAAGAAAGGAGTGCTTTTTAACAGCAAAAATCTCCAGTTTTGTGACAACTCAATGAGTCCAGAAGAGCAAAAACATGGGTTTTGAACTTGAGTCATTGTGGCTGTATCTCAGATGTTTTGACTACATTTTAGTTTACAAGACTCTACATCCAAACCTTAACTTTTAAAGGATGAAGTACTGGTTTCTTGGTGCAGTCATTAACATCCATATGCACTAAAAAAACCTTGAAATTACGATTAAATGAAGGTAACAAGAATGAAGGACAAGTACAATCTTGGTTGTGAAGTTACAAGGATACACAGTGGTTCAGTTTAGCTAACGTGGGCTTTCTCAAATATTAAGAACAAGAAAAATGTGATGAAGTTAAAAAGACCTGAAAAGGGGAATTTTTAAATGACACTAGAGGAGACAAGTCTTTTGTAAAAACAATCCATCTGGAGTAATGCTTCAGGCGTTGATGTATCTGGAAAGATTTACTGTAGTTCAAGACAGACTATAAAAATGTTACAAACTTTGCCCTGTTTAATAATATTGTCCAGCCTTTAAAATTGTTTGTTGAGCTCTGAGAATGTTAGTTTTTACAATAGTTGTTACAAAGCCTAAAACTTGGTTATGTAATTTTGTTACTCTGAGAATAGTTACTCACATTCACCCTTCTGTTATGAATCATATATATAAATCCTAAGTAACGTGATTGTATGGAAATAGCTGAATGTTCACATTTAACCTGGAAGGATGAGTTCTGTGGTCTTCCTGTCTTTCATAAGGAGGGTCAGTGTTCTGTCCCATATGCTGCACCATCCCATGCAAAGAGCAATAGAATATCTCTTTGGGAAAAAGCTTCTGGTCATTTTACTCTAATAATATTGATAATTTCTAAAATGAAAATAAAAACAAGAAAATTACTTGGCCTAAAATTTATCATCTAAAATGTTGTACAGAAAAAGACAATTAATACTTGTTTATTAGCATTCTATGTTTTAAAGAGCAAGTCATGAGGGTGTAACTACACTGTATTTCTGTGGACTAAACCGAAAAATCAGAAAAAATAGGAGGGTCACAAACACACTGTGTATATCTACAGATTTGTGTTTGATAGAGGTTTCTTTGTTTTGTTTTGAACTAATAGAGGGTTTGTTTGTTTATTTATGTTATTTGTTGTAAATTTAACTTTTGTCATTATGTTGGTGCTAAAGAAAGTTTGTAGTGTTAAAACTTGATTAACAACAACAATACACACACACACACAGGTTAGAACTAGAATCAGCAAGAGTTAAGACCAGGAAACATGTTTTAATTGTATTTTTATTTTTTGGGGGAAAATGCCTCATTCATTGACATGGAAGGGCTGGGATTTCAAACTTCATCCAGCCATTAGGGGTTTAAAGTAATGGATTTAAAAAAAAATGTTAGACATCAACAATGCTAAACCTACCAGCCCAAATGACTAATTTATCATAAGGTAACTTATAACATTAATAGTAAAAAAAAATCTGCCTAAATCATACCAAATACATTTGCAATTGTTCTAAAAACATTATTGTGACAATGGAATTCTTACAAATAACTGTTAAGGCATTGTATCATCCCAATACTCATAAGACACATAAAAATTAGTCAATGCTTCTCCTCCCAAAGAGCTGACATCCTAAAGCAAATTTATTCTTGGTCTACTAACATTTGGTCGTATTATTACCTTTTGTATCCTACAAGACTCATGATATCATCAGTGTAATTCAAGCATTGATGACTGCAATGATGCAATAGTATTATCCATGTTTTTACAATGTTTTTAGCTGTTCTAATACCCTGTCTCAGTATTATTGCCTGTTCAGGGTGTACCTATGCCCTCAGCAGCACAGTATTGTGTTCCAAGTTTTACAAGAGTGCTTTGAACTCACTTTAGAGTTGTATCAACTAACCCAGGGGCAGGTTTGTCACCACTGCTTCATGTATCAACACAAGATAGAGAATGCCTCAGAGGGACTTTGACTAATTGGCGGGGTTTAACCACTGTTCATGAATCTCTAGCCTGATCCTTTCAAACTATAATGAATCTGGGCAGGTTTTGAAAGGCCAGGAAACAATTCTTGTGACCTGAGTTGTGAGACGTTATTCCAGGAGACATGACCGTAAACCCATCCCTCTTCTCCCAGGGCAGTTAAATACCTGCCATTGTGGACTATTGTTCTGTTATTGCTGTTGTCCCTTTTTCTTTCAAGCTCAATTCTTTATTTTGGTGTATATTGTTACTCCAAAGGAGCTCCTTTCTCCTGAAGGCAAACATCAAACTAAGAGACAATATCATCTCCACAAAAGACCTCAAAACATCATTATGTTTTTTTTCCTTCTGTCTTTTTCCTACCCTTTGCCTCTTTCTGTGTTTCCCTTGTCTAAATATTTAAACAGTATCCATTTTTGAAATTGGTCTTAAAGTTTTGGAAATGTAAAAATTTGCACATATGTATCTTGCTGATACATAATTTTAAACTTGAGCCACAAATTTTCATTTTATCCTATGTAAAGATGACATAAGTCAACTGAAAGAGAAGTGAAGACACAGCTGATATAGTCATATGTAATGGTTTACTGAAACAGTTTTGCCCGTGTACATCTTGGTTAAGAATTGATGCACATTTTAAATTTATATGTATGTCAGTCTGCTGAGGCATCAGATAATGAATGCAGCTTTGGAGTCAGTATATTAAGTCAACATTTTAGTGAAAGATGCTACATTTTTATACCTAAAAGAAAAAAAAACCCACAATCATAGGGAAATTTATATTCTGCACATGAAACAACCAATCCAGTCTCCATTCAGTCATTGCATTATTCACTGTGTTTTCATTTCCTGTTGATCAGATTGACTGTTTGATGTATTCCCCTAACTTGACACAATGACGCTGATAAAACAGTGGCAAATTTACTTATCCAGGTGACAGACAGCAATTTAGCGGGAAATGAAGTTGTCTTGACGACAATACCATATTACATACACACCTGGGCAAATAACCTAGTTTGAATAATCACAATTCTCTGTTTAAATGATTTTTATACCAATTTTGAAGGAAGCCTTTGATGTGATAATAATAATTCCCTGACTATGAGAGGGAGGTGGTGAGAAAGTGGAAATTATTGCAGTATTAGGATGTCAGTCAATCCTCTACCATGCATAGCTTCCATATTAACTGGTAATGATAGAGCAAGTACATCTACAACATTGCCTTCAGTGCTTTAGTGCACATTGTATTTGATTTCAGAATGGTTGTGGATGCTTTGATCTTTTCATTAGTTGGTGCAGAATATTCATTGTTGTTTCTATCTAAGCAATAGGCTTTACTTTAATAACAGAATACACTAGTTGCAAACCATGTATAGACATCCTAGGCTGTCAGTATCATGAGAAATGTTCAAATGTTCAGACACACATCTATATATATATATATATATAAATAAAATAAAAACAAAAAACAAATCCATCCATGATGGTATATATATATATTTTATTATTATTATTTTTTTGTCTCATTTTACTACAGACACCTTTCTCTTTTTTTTTGCCCCACACGCAGTCTGGTCTCAAACATTGTCTGTTTTATATGGCAAAATGCATTGATGACTAAAACATCTTTTACATATAAAATTCATTGTGACAATGGATGGAGGTGATACAACTTTTAGTAGCATTAACATGTGATGCATGCAAAAAAACAATTAAAAAAGAAGGTCAATACCAAATGGAATAATGGAAATAGACTAAAATAGAGATACTGGACCTCATAAAGGCCCGATTTGGTTTCAAAATGACATACTATTCAATCGCCACCTATATTTTTCATTTGCCATAAACTCATGTTTAGTTCAAAAATACATGTTCATAGCTTTACTTTAACCATCATCTTTGAAGTGTTCATCATATAAACGTATAAATTTCTGATAACATACTGGTATGAATGGATAAATTAGCAGTTATTACATTATCCTTCTGACTTCTGAAAATTGGTAGGCTAAAATTTTTTTTTTTTTTTTAATTATTGTACAATAAAGTTTTTATGAAGCCATTTTATGACATCAATCACCTGAGTTGAGACACAAATTCTCAGCGTGTGAACCCATTTGATGTAATCCCTACAAGCATTAGTACTTCATTTAACGTAGTAGTAGTATCCTGATTATTGATCTGCTGTAGCTTCATTAGCTGGGAGCTGACATGTCAGATTGATGTCTCTTTAAACTAGGGCCTGGTCAGGGATACCTGGGAAATCACACTATTGACTCTGGACTGTTTGTGTTGCAATGCCTCTGGAGACTTTGTGTTAGCTTTAATGGGATCCATCAATTCTGCTTCCCTTTTATTAATTATTGTTTTACCATACCGAAGAGGCTACAACATCTGGAATTTTTCTCATTTGCCCCTGGAATTTTCAGTGTAGGTCGGCTTTTTGTTCATTTATCCATGTCAAACTTCTCCTATTTATGTTTCAAAGAACACAATTTAAAAGAGCAAGCAGTAAATTTCCATCTGAGTGATCTAGAAAAACCCATTCCAGTTATTTGACATTGTAAACCTGCACAGTAAATAATGAGAAACAATTTCTCAAAAATGATTATCAGTCTCTGATATAAAGAATGTCTTTATGAATAACAGACAATTGATTTACATATACTTGATTCTGGGATCCATGATGGTGTTGGCCTTTACATTGTCTTTGATTTTTCTTTGGTTTAACTCACATTGACTACAGAAAGTATGAGACATATAAAAGCAAAACCTTCCAGACCTTCAATTTCACCTTGTCCGGTTGGGGGAAGGGATGTGGGTTGCCTCAGATGATGTTAAAAAGGCATCTTGAAGAAGGGATAGTGTGATGGAGTGATAGAACAAGAAGAAGAGTGGGCGAATTAAGTGATCTTAGTACATGATGAAAAGAAATGCTAATGTTAAATACATTGATCAGGTACTCTGCCACAGCCAACCCTTTGCCCCACACAATATCAATACATTGAAAACATCGTTTGTATCAGCAGCTGTTTCTTTAATTAAGATCTGGCTCAAATCTGTGGTATTGATCTGTGCCATTACCTTGTTGACATTGTCTAGCCAAGCTGACTCATAAGCTTTTTCTCTATTGAAATGACCTGGATTAGAGGTACAAAGTGCACCGCTGTATTATGTCATATAAGCGGGGCCTGCATCTTTGTTTGAAGTCTGGACAACTTATTCAGAGCGAGTGATACAGACCAGTATCGACATGCTTTTGTGTCACTTAACAAAATTAAACATGAGGGAAAATAGCCTCTGAGACTTGAAATTACATGGAAGTCATACATTTAAGTCTAACAAATCTGCATTTTGACAGGTAAGTGCTTCACAGTCCTTTTTTTCACTTTTGTGATGTAAGTAATTTCTTCCAAAGTATTAGCAATAAAGCAAGAAACCAAGATACATATGAATATATACATTTAACAAAAAATTATGCAATAAGCAGTAAAAGGAACTTCTACACTCAGTCTCAATTAGAGATGAAAATCTGACACAAACAATTGAAAATAATGTAATTTCACTTCACTTTGCTGTCTAATTGAATGATGACATACTTTTTAAAGATGTGTTATTTTTTTATAGAAAAAAATAATAAAACAACTAAACCACACAATAGCTAACTCAATTTTCCCCACCAAACCATCTCCTTGCATTTCTTTTTCAGCCTTCCTTGAAGGCATCTCCAGAGCTGCCTGTTGTCTCCTCCCCAATCCAACCCCGCACATGGCACGCATGGTACAGGAGACATTCCTGAATCCACAATACCTCTCAATGCCTCAGGTGAGGTTTCTGAAGATCCTACCGCCACAGCGTCTGCCTCGCAGGCAGTCATCAACCAGCCTGCTTCTTTCTGAATACCATCAGTCAATCCCACTTGTCTCACTGCATGAAGCAGTCCAGCATCCACCCACCTGATAAAATACAAAACTGCCCCCCCTCCTTCTTCAAGCCCCTGAAGTGTTAAATTTGTTTCCCCCAATTCAACTCCCCATCTACCCCTGCAGGAGCACCCCACATAACACTCCTGAAAAGCCCAGAAGAAGAGTATTTATTTATTTTTTCATGGGTGAAAGGATCGGTGGAGGCTTTGCATCTCCATGGGCATTTTGAACAACGCCTGCTTCACTCCGATTGCAACCGCCACAAACAAATCCAATAGCCACCACTAATCTGATCATCTCATCCCCAGCACTTTTCATGCTGGGTTCCTCCCTCAGAACCCCTTGTACTAGTTCCAGTCTGGGAGTGTGTGATAAGACACTGGAAATTTAGTCATCATCTTCTGCGCAAAGGAGCTCAGAGGAGGGATTATGATATTCCTATAACCTTACATTGGATATGGACAGGGGCAGCTCCAAGTGTGGATCCAATCCTGTACACAGCTGTCTGTCCAGAGCTTTTTTTCTAACATCCCTATCCGCTGTCTTTTCCCTTTTTAAAGGGTGACTTTACAAGATTAGCGCAAGCTACCGTCATCATGTTAGCTGAGATAGCAAGGAAAAAACATAGTGTTTACTGTTGTTGAATACATTTTGCTGCTCTGATAAGAGGTTCAATAAAAATAAATATTAATTCAATTTTTCTTGTGAATTGGTCCATAGAAGTAAGAAGATGAGAGTGAAAATTGATATGTTGGATGTTTTCACTCAATGGAGGCTTTATGGTTGGCATAGCAAGATAGAGAGGCACTTGAAAGTAAACACAAAAAGATCTTTGTACTGACAAATGTGATACTAAATAATCGAAATATTTGTTTTACACACACAGACAAGAAATGAATCATGAGGTAAAACTCATTCTCATTTTTTAAATAATTCTTTTTGCTTAAGTTGTCAAATATATATTTTTCTAGCGCAAAAATAAATACTGAGATGGTTTTCTGGCATCTGAGCGTGCCAAACAAATCAAAACACCATGTTCATATTTTTTGACCATGTGTCTCATTCAGTTTTGGCAGGTGCTTGTGCTTGCTGTGTAAATATTTTGGATATTATTCATCACAGTTTTTTTGGCAAGTAAATAATATCAAAGTTCAGAAGTGCACCATTTTGCTCCATTTTCAGTTTATTATATTGTCTTAGTATCCTTTGATTCAACTCACAAGAGCAGTACCAGCTACTCCCAATTCTACTTAGAAACTCAAATTATTGGCTCATGTACTCTCATTTATTCATCTATTGAAACTCAGTGGAATCACAAAAGATGATTTTTTTTTTACTAAAATATGGTTTGTTACTTTATTTCATTAAAGAGTATGGGGCAAAATTTTAATTTCAGTTTCAAAAGGTAGGCCCTTAATGAACACCATGTGCCTTTGTAATGTGTTCATTTAGAGATGTTATGAACATCTAATATTTTTACCTTTTACAAACCTCTCAGTTTGAAAAAATAGAGATTAATTCAGAATCTAAAAGACAAGTTGTCATGATGGAACCATTACCCACTTTACCTGAGTTGGTTCAGTGATGCCGCTCCAACTCTCATTTCAGCTGCAAATAATTCTATATTTTCAGCATAAATGAACACATAATAAAAATGCACAGCAATATAGAGTTCTAAAATAGTGTAAATACTTTATCATTTTTGAGATCGGAGCTGTCTTAACAGGGGATAAATCCCCTTTTTACTGGCTGTAATGCGACGAGTGTTTTTTTCTTCGATCGTGTCAGAAATAATTTGTTTCTTCCAGCTGAGGCTGTTCAAGTAGATTTCTACGACAGACAAGATACTAACTGATTGTAACCTTTCCATAGAAATGAACTTCAAAAGATGTAGAATATCCCTTTAAGCAGCATTTAACTGAGAGAATAGGCTAAGAGGTATCTGTTCTTTATAAGTGATGTTTGCATCATTACTTAAAATATTATATTTTCACATTTGTTAAAATGAGTCTATAAGATTTATTTGACAGAGAATGTCAAACACTCATTTTAGTGTGTTTGACATGTTTTGGCTTAACACTTTTTAAGCAACAATTTTTCTGTCTTTTTCAGTTTCACGCTTCATTCTCTCTCTCTTGCTCTCTTTAATGCACCTTGCAGTGTTGTAAGTTTACATCTTTTTGAAATTCCTGTGATCCAGACTCGTTCAAAGTCACATTAAATTAGAGCAGAGGTTGTCTCACTGACATCCAGAGTGACAGCGATGTCCCAAGCTACAGGAAGCAGCAGTTACAGTTCCAACACCACCAACCCCCAGCCAATCCAGCCCCCGCACTTCCCACATCTCCCATCAATATTTAATTAGGTAACCTTAGAAGCAAAGTGTAAGTCAACAGATATACGTGCACGGGTGTCCATGCACTCACACATAGTATGTAATCCTCTCTCCTATACACACACTAACCCCCACACCGCCACATCCTCAATGCAGCCATATAGGTTTGCTTAGTTTCTGTCTAGCCAGACAGAAGCCCCCTCTACCTCCTGCAGCTCCTCTTCAACCTCCTTCTTGTGGAAGATTTAGCTTCTATTCATTTATCCTCATTCAGGATGACAAAAATCAATCATTTCATTCTCTCTGGATGGCTACCCATTAAGAATGGGGACAGCAACTGAAATGAAATACACATTTCCCTTAGCTGATCCCCTGCTATGATAGATTTGTGCAGCTACAAATGGGTAGAGGTAAGATTTCTGAAGTCAAAATGGAAGTGTTTGTACTATACGTCTTCTAATCACCCTCATTGCACAGACACCAGAGTGTTGATAATGTCCTTATCTCAAAGTAAAGGCATGGTGAGTTGTCGACTATGGTAAGCCAACCATGTCGTATAGAAAGCTGCTATGAGTCACTTTTTCAAAGAGCATTTAACACATTGTCAAGGGCCTACCGGAACATATGTGGCTCATAAAATATGATCCATTTGTATAGAAATTCCGCTTTATTAGACTTTCTAAGAAGAAGGGATTAACCTCCGGAAGTCTATTCTACAGCTGTTTAGGAGACCAGACAAATGTGAGACACAAAATTGGCAAAAAAAACAATACTGGAAAATTACCCCTGAATTCACCAGCAGAATTTCCTTGAAGCCTTTCATTTTGTTTGTTCTGAAATGTTTTTCAGCTATCAGCCATCCAAATCAGTTTAACTGTCTCTTTAAATAATCTGCCACAGCTTGCTGGTGTAAGTAAATGGTAATTCATAAATAATTCACTATTACATAAATTTATTATCACTTTTATACCTTTTCAATCGCAATCTAAATTGTGGGAGGTCTGGAGCCTATCCCTATACACCACGGTCATTAAAAACAATCATGGTATGCTTACACAGGTTGCCAGTCCAACATAAGACCAAAACAGACCCGTACAAGCCCCCATCCAACACACAGTGTTAATGCAGAATCATAAGCTCCTTTCAGACAGGCCATGAAAAAAGGGAATGTTCCCGGCTTTGTCCGTTGCGCTTTTCTGTCTGAAAACACCGTTGCGGTGTCGGCCCGCATAATCTGGTCCAGGACTTATCCTACTGAAGACCTAGTAATAAGAGCGGACTTTACGCGGTACAGTGTTTGTATTCAGACAGACACGAGATGTCCCAGGAACACAGGAGGTGTGTGGGGCAGTTAGGAAATGGGGAATGCTGAAAACACACACATTGATAACGTATCTCCCGTGAACGACAATGTATAAGAACATGTGATTTACACCCCAGCTAAAACACGAACCAAAACACTCAGTCATGTTCCAATGTTCGACCAGAGCGCCAGATCTTCTCAGATCATTTGCCTTTGATCCTCGTTCAGAGACTTATCCAATCTCACCACCGGCCACTGATCCTGCTCATCATCCCTAAGTAAACTCACTCTGCTTGGCGCGATGGTGCAACGCGGTCAGGGCCTGTTCTGGGCATAGGCAGACTAGGCAATTGCCTAGGGCGCCCTCTGGTGGAAGGGGTGCCAAAATCTCTTTTTTTTTTGGACAAACTGTTGGACACACCATTCATCTCATGTAAAGAGCAAAATAAGAAATAATTAAACATATATCTATCTATCATCTCTACTGTTCATTTTAGTATGAATAAAAAACTTTTGCAATGTAATCCAGTTATTGAGTTACGTTGTTTCTGTTCTGGGCAGTAGGGGGCGCCAAAATCCTTTTTCACCTAGGGCACCATTCAGCTCAGGGCCGGTCCTGAGCGCGATGGTGCAGCGCGCCGAGCAGCGTTGAGCTTACTGCAGGAGCCAGGTGGTGTCTCCGCTGGTGACGGTGACCGAGCAGAGTGGAGACGCTGGAGTGGACAGTGGTGAGATCAGATCAGCCTCTGAACGAGGATCAAAGGCAAATGATGTATCTGGAGTTCTTGTCAGGAACGTAGGAAGAATGACTGAGCGATGAGCAGGTGAGACCTGAGGCAAGCACCGTGAGTAGTTCCAAGTACACCTGGCTGCAGCTCCCCGCCCCCCTGAATTTCCTTGCTGTTTCAAAGAAGCCGAAAGGCAATGCTCCGAAAAAAGTGGCGTATCTGAAAATACAACTCTGATTAAAGACCTGATCAAATTGGCCGCAAATATTCCCGAACGTCTATCTGAAAACGGCTATAGAATGAGAGAGGAAACTGGTACCCAGATAAAAAAAAAAAAATTAATAGATCATAGACTCTCAGTGCAGAAAGAGCTTAGCCGCTATTTAAACTGGTGATCCTCTTGTTGTGAGACAACATTATTTCATCATACCATTGTGTTGTTGAACATCAAGATAATTTAATAATAAAAGTCCAGTATTCCTTAAAGGAATACCTACAGTCTGCCTTTCATTCCTGGGCTTTAAAATATGATCTTATTTAAGGGCATAATGGAGGGTTCTATGATCTTTTTTTTTATCTTGAGATTAACGTTATGCACAATAATGTGAAATTATGCAAGATTTTGTGTGACATGTGCTTGAAGTGCATGTTGTGATTAACTCACTTATGACAACACATTTGAGCTTCGAATTGACTGAGTTATGACCATTTTTGTGTTTGGTAAGGTGAGTTAGCTGTGGCAATCGTCTAATTTGGTTCCAGCCAAAAGTTAATCAGTTGTAGATGTACTTTCAATGATTAATTTGAAAGTTTCATTAAAATGTTTCTGGTGGTTTATGATATATTTTGTTAATAGTTTTCAATCCAACAGTTTAGAACAAAATTTCTATCAAAGATGTTATGTAACAGAGTGGTTAGGGGAGACTCTGCCTCTGCTGTCATCATGAAAAATAGCAAACTGTGTGTTATATTTATTTGTGTTATAATTTTACTTTTGTGTAACTCTAAACATTTTAAACAATTTCTTGTCCCAATCCTAAAAATGCGATGGCGATGAGCCGAGCCATGCCTCTGAATGAGCAATCCCGTACAAACTAGGTTGCTTGTTTCTGTTTCTCAGCATGTTACTAATAAAAACTTTACAGAAAGATTTGTTATACCCCACAACTTCTTACAGTCTGTGTATTTAATGTAATTGTGACTGACTTATGCTGATAGACATTAAACTGCACATAATGTAATAGAGTGAGGCAGACACTACTCTGCCTCACCTGTAGAGCGTGCACATGAACCAGAAGGTGCTTGTTGCTGCCGTCCTTCTAAAGAGAGGCAGTTGAGGCCTGTCACCAAACGTGTTAGCTAAAGTCAGCAGGTCAGGTGTTCAACAGTGGTTTGAGACTTTTAGAACCAAAAGAGAACCAAAAGAACTTTTACAACCAAGTGACAGCTTTTCATGGAGAGAGAAAAGAGTATGGACTTCAGACACAAATAAAGGTAAGACCACAAATTACATAAAAAACTGTTTGGTTTTATAAAAAAATGAAATTAGACTAAGTAAAAAACAAGAAAACCACGTTTTGACCTCAGGTGAATTTTTCATCTTTTTCTTGTTATCCTCTTGGATGGGCAACTTGTATTAAAATTGATTATAGCACCAGAGCTTAAAGTTTTAAATTGTATCTGACAGGTAATTTGTATGTTATTTTACTATACTTCAAATCAATCAAAATTACATGTGCGCCCTGTGAACGCATTTCCATATAAACCGGGATGTGCAGATTTCCAGTAATAAAGTCTCAAATATGCATATTTATAGATTATCGCTGCACAGAGGAATTTTTCACCAGATCAAAATCCAACCCATTGAGTCAGAACATAAACATTTAATCTTCTGAAGTATTTTATTTCTGAGTGAGTGATTTAATCATTCTATAGTTTAATTTAGGGACACATGTAAAGGAAGCAGTCATTACGTTTCCATGCACATCTAAATCGAGCAATTGGCAGAAACCGAACTAAAGGAATAATCCCCTGTTGAGAGCTCGGTCAGATTTGACATGTCTTTATGTGGTATTACTTCCACCAAGTGAAGTAAACGGAGTAAAAATGGACAACAACGCTGCAGCACAGTGCATTTGTTACAAACTGTATTGTTTGATGCTATTATACGTCAGCATCATTGATTACAGTTTCCATGTTGCATGTTCCTGAAGGGGTGGGGCTTAGCTCCAGATAGCTTGGCTTCTCAAAATGTCCATTTACATGAAGAGAAATTCGAATTTCCAATCGCATTAGCTGGGTAGCTTAGTTGAACTTTTTAAAGTCAAACTAAGGTGTATACATGCATTTTAAAAGTCCAATTTCAGCAAGACTAAGGCAATAATTCAAATTGTTCTTGCTGCATGTAAACCAAGTATTGCTAAAACCACCTGCTACACAGCGTTTTATCATTTTATCAACAAAAACACAAGCTCAAAAATACTTTTCATTGTCCATTCAAAATGTAAACAAAGAGCTACTTTTCTGCCTTTTGTCACTTCCAGTTTCAAAATTGAGACTCACCTGAAGAACATAAAAACATTCATACTTGCCTTGTCAAACAGCACAAGTTTTACTTATAATTGGTCAAACTAAAGTTATAATGCTTCTAAATGTTTTATTGAGACTTGATTAATTCATTAAATTCAATACAGTGTTTAAGAAGATGTTTTGCTAACATTACAGAAAAATTAAAATGTGCTCCATATAGGCAAAAACATTATTGTCCACATGTTTATCGGCAGCTGCTGAAAGGCAGAAAGAAAGAAAAAGACAGATACATTTCATACTACTTTTATTGCAGCAACCTGACCTGCATCATTTATGAGTTTAAAATGTGTCTTTTTTGGTAACTTATTGTAAATGATTCACACATGTCAACATCAAACCAAGGTGGTGATACTTCAATTTGAATAAAAAAGTAGGCCTATTCATTTTTATAAGCTTTGAAAAACCAACAGTCGACACTGTTTATGTATTGGAAGATAAATAGGTTTGAGATCTCTGCAAATAAATGTATAATCATTGTCAGAAACAGATTTCCAGGTTACAACACTGTCATATTATTTTTCTGTCTTTATGTATTCATAGATTTCTGATCTTCTGTACTATTGATGTATAAATTTGTAAAAAGCCAGGATTAGTTCAAAAACGCTATTGTTAAACTGGGTGTCTCACTGTGACACGTTTTTGTTTGGGAAATATTATTTTACCATACTAATGTTTGAAGTGTATTTTTAAAGAGGCAAGAACATCCACATAATATGTTCTATTATTTCCCATTTATCAAAATATTCATCCATCACAATGTAAAGGCTGCTAAATTCCATTCTGTAGAGTTTAATGCAAACTGTATGAGAAAATTGAATGACAAAAGTTGGCTCGGGCACACACCTGCTTCGAATGATTAAGCTGGAGAGTCTTCTTTTTTCCTCTTTCAACAAATGACTGCAGCAGTTGACAAAAGGTGTTGATTCACAGGGCAAATCAGGCCTTGAACAGGCAAGATAATGTGCCTGTGATCAATTAACACACAGACACAAGGAGCGCTGGTTTCCCTTTGAAATTTTTTTAGGGCCAGCCAACGGGCCTCTTTGTACCTTTCTGTTGAACAGCACTAATCATTTCCATGGCTTGCTTTCTCTAAAGGCAGCCCTCTACTCAGTATATAGATTTTGCCTGGGGAAGGTCCCCAGGCAATGAACTGATTAGTTAAATATACTCATTGAAGTCCTACACTTAGAATAAGACAGTGACTTGACATGTAAAAATGTAATAATTTTTTTTTTTTAATACAGTTTTTAGAGGCTTCTTGATTCTAATTTGGGGTCGCATGGTTGTGAGCTCATATCTCATACCTTGACTGTGCAGGCCTTTCTTTGTAAAATGCTCCTTTCACAAAATGTTTGCCATTGGCCAAACATTATGAGAATATGACATTAACCCAATTTTCAGCCATCCAAGCCCTCTACTTTTTGCTGAATACCCATCTATCCCTGATGTTGCATCTTTACTGCCTTCCTCAATATCAGGCCAAAATCTGCACTGGGGTGCCTCAATCCAAAAGTCAAATCAGCTTTAGGAGACAGTCCTTGTGCTTCCTGGACTTTCTTGGGTGCCACAAAGCATTTTTCAGAACAGTGGGTTTTTGGAGATTAATTTTATTTCCATAGCGAAGAGAGATTTGCAATATATCGCAATTCATCTCATCACTTTTTATAAAATTCTGAAGTATACACAGACTTCCATAATAATAAAAAAGAGGCATCAAACTTTGTGACAATCAATATGACATTCCCAAGTTGTTTGTCTGCTTCTGCTTATGTGTTCAACAATGGAAACACCAAGAAAAAGGCAGCCTGGCACAAGTCCTAAAAACAATGAACAACAGGTATTTTTCTGAAAATTTTATTTTGTTTTTTTTGGAAAATGTAGTTTGCAAAAAAGGGTTTTAAAACCATAAACATATTGAAATTTAGGAACTTTCAACAGAGCAGGCGCTGCTTCCTAGTTTTGGGTGGGGGAAACAATATCTGATTTGCATGTCAACTTTCAGCCAATCAGCAGCACATTCAAGAGAAACTGCATGGCCACTTAACCCTTTTTTCAGCCAATACTGTTACTTAAAGAGGCCATTTCATACAAATTTCAGGACTTTGTGGTTATTTATTAAGTATTAACCAGTAATATGAAACATTTTATATCTAAAAAACGTCAGGAAACACTTATTAACAGACCTTTCAATCTTTCTGCATTAAAATTTGGGTGGTTCCGGCTCCTTCCGTCAGGCAGCTTCGACTGCTTAGGCAGCAGCTCGTTCATATTCATTATTCGAATTTGTTGGACTCAGATTGGCTAACAAACTAGCCTATGAGAGCAAGATATACTGTTTTCTGCCCCGCTGCGCATGGTAACATCAGACGTTCTCTCTTACTGTTTGCTACGTCTCATGCTACAGCTATTAGCCAGCAGCATGCTACGCGTGGTTTCAACTACGGGAGCTGCCGATTGCTAACAAAGTAGTTTTGATGAAACAAATACAGGCTGTTCGAACTCGAGAGAACTCGGGTTTTATCGCCACCTGCGTAGTTTGAGAGATAAAAAGTGAAAGAGAAGTTGTTGACCTGTTTTCACACCCACTATGAAGGTAAGAACACCTGTGGAGCTAAAATATTCAACAGAAACCTCAGAAAAACCGTTTTAATGGAATGGCCTCTTTGAGTGTGAATATTGAAGTGTGCTCTAACTCAGTGTGTTACGGTAATTTGAAGGTGAACATCGGAGTGCACTCATATGTTCTATATTACGGTGTGTATTTGAGGTTCTGAAGTTGTTTGGTTGTTGCACAGGAGAGAAAAGAAGTGCACTGTAAGAAGAAGACAAGAGGCTCTATGTCTGTCCTTATCACACAAAGAGTGATGCACTGCTCGCCACCCCCAACACACCTTTTAACATGTAAATACAAGTAACTCCCTGCTAATGTTAGCAGCTAATAAGAGGAATTTAGATTACAGAGGCGACAGTCTCTCCTCGTCCTCCACCACAACGTGCTTCCTTTTAATGCGTCAAGCAGAAAGATGGAAAGCAGCGGGATATGTGCCAAAACAAGCAGGATATAAAAAAAACACACAAAAAAAACAATACTTCATAGAATAAACAATGACAACGATTATTCAAATTAATTGTCCACGATTTTCTTTGTCGACGTTATTGTTACTAATCGACTAATCATGGCAGCATTAGCTGTTACTGTAAAAAAGTAACACTGAAATGGGTCAAAATCCAAAATATATTAGGTAAAGAGATTTTTCCTATTTAATTATGAGTTATTAATGAGCCAAGCTGTATTAGAGCAGGATCTCTACAGCGTTGAACATTTAACAAGATATTGAATTGAGTGTAGGTATTACATACATCAGTAGTGTCAGCTTACTGTCACTGTATTTTGTTACACCCCAAGTGTGTAGGTAGTATTAATCTTGTTTGAAACAGAATGTGTTGGCATAACAACCAGGCTTTGGTTGAAGGCAAATGTTGATAAATCTATGAATGTGTGAAGCTGAAATAATATGATGTAGCTTATAAAAGCTTGCTCCACGGTGAGGTAGTGCCCTAATACGCCTTTCTCCTCCACCCATTCCATCTTAGAAGAGTTGCTTCTGCTTTGCTTTAAACCCCCTTCTCCCCTGTTTCTCTTTGGGTTTGTCTCAAAGAGAAGGAGATATCTGCTGCTATTATTTTCTTTTAGATTAGCTGACTGATGGGTCTCTTCAAAGCAAATCATCCTCACCATATGGATGATGGCAGATACAAATCACCGCAGTGTTGGGGCAGAAGATAATTCTCATTAAACATTGTTGTCTGACAATGTGTCAAAGTGGAGCCGTTTATAGTATACAAACTTTATATACTGAGGATTTGCATTTTTTAATGTAATTTGGAAAGTCTTGCTTAAACTAAAATACCACATTCAGGCTCCAGTCAAAAGATAAAGGAAGTCAGTTCTCTTTTGATCCTGAGGTTTTATTTATTAGAACAGGAGAATTATCTGGTCTTTACCTGCTTCTGAAACTATTTGAATCTAAACTAAAATGGATACAAAATAAAACAGACTAAACCATTTCAAGTTTCGTATTCAATGAAAACAAAGTTAAGATGTAAAAGCTTTGCATGAAAAACTGCATTAAAGCTGCAATCCAGAGTTTTCCCCTTTTCAGATAATTTCAGTATGATTTTTTTAAATTCCATAAAAGTGATAGTCTCAACTGGTTCTGTAATAAAATGTAGGAAAAATTTATATTTTTTTATTTCTCAAAGCACCCCCAGTCCCGTAGAGGTGCGTTTAATTTTCACTAAGCGCCACCCAGCATTAGCCAATACCATTCTATATCTGTATAGTACACCTGTCATCAACCAAGGCGGCTGTGGCTCAGTGGTTAGAGCGGTCGTCCTCCAATTTGAAGGTTGTTGGATCCATCCCGGCTTCCACCGCCACATGTCGAAGTGCCCTTGGGCAAGACACTGAACCCCATGTTGCCCTCCGATCTGCGTATCGGGTTGTGTGAGTGTTGTATCGGGTTGTGTGAATGGGTGAATGCAAAACCTTGTAGTGTGAAAGCGCTTTGAGTGGTCTGAATGACTAGAAAAGCGCTATACAAATACAGGACATTTACATTTACCAAGCGTGCGTGCACACATATCCTGAAGAACTACGGCCGACCGGCATTTACGAGTTGTTTACAACGCTGCGAAGACACGTGAAACCCAAACAATTAAAATAAATTAGTAAACATATTAATTGTATGAATGTAACTTACCCATGAAGTGTCCATCATAACAAAGGTGGCGTGCCTGTACGTATGACAGCCGATGCTCGCTATAATTGCTATTGTATCATGACACAGAGAGGCGGGACTTAAACGTTTCTCTTCAATGGACAAGTTTATTAGAGGCATTTTATTATTCAACATGACTACTCACCAGTGCACAGAGCAAGGTAAGGCATGGATAAATACATTCAGTGCAGAGAGACTTGACTGGCCTGCACAGAGTCCTGACCTAAGCCAAAGAAAACACCTTTAGGAGGAATTAGATTGGAGACTATGAGTCAGGCCTTCTAATCCAACATCAGGGTCTGATGAATGGTCAAAAAGCCAATTTCTTGTCTGTGTAAAAATCTTGGCCAAATAAACCTGATTCTGAGTTTGATATTCCCACAAACACCCTTCTAAACCTTTGGGAAAGCCTTTCCAGAAGAGTCAAAGCTGTAATAACTGCAAAGGGTGAGCCAACATCAATTTAAACTCATTGGATTAAGAATAGGATGTCACTCAACTTCATATGTTTCTGAAGGCAGGTGACGCTTTTGGCAATATTTTGTAGTTTAGGGGCTTGGTCTGATCTATCTGAATATTGTACAATCTGTGTTTGGAGTGAATTTGCCAAAACATCCACTCCTGGGATGATTGGCAATAGTTTCAAATGTTGGTGAAAATCACCTTACTGTAAAATGATTGATTCTGAATTGGTTGGAGCAACCTTTAAACCTTTTCAGATTGGTGGGCAGCAATTATGTGTCCCCCAAGGCCATTGTTGAGGTTTCTTCTCCTTTGTTGTTAACACTGACCTGTATGCTCCAGACTAGCAAACTGCCAAAACACCCTCTTTTACACAGGCGTACACACCTGCTGATGATCAGTTAATCCAGTGAATTTGATTAGTATTACCCTGGCTGCTACTTTCCTTTAAAATCTATTGGAAGCATACAGGGTTTAGTTAGTTTTTCCACAAACATTTCTTTAATTTTGGCTTTGTTTATGTTTAATAAGCATTGCAATAGTGGAATCTGTTGTGTGTTTTTATGCACTTGAGGTCAGATTTGAATAATTTTAGAACCTAGTAAAGCCCAGATCATGGAATTTCTTTTTTTCCTGCTGTGAGAACAGAAAATAAATCTAGAGCTTTCTGGAATCACAGCACTAAAATCAACACAAGTATTTCAGCACATGACACGTGTTCTCACAATGTAAAATGTGGTGTTACTCTTGGCTGTAACGGTCTTTTCTTCAGAGAAAAACAAACAAGCACTTGCTTTCCCTTCAAGTTAATGATATTATGTAAAACTCATGGTCT
This sequence comes from Pachypanchax playfairii, assembly GCA_006937955.1. NCBI lineage: Eukaryota > Metazoa > Chordata > Actinopteri > Cyprinodontiformes > Aplocheilidae > Pachypanchax > Pachypanchax playfairii. The sequence continues at coordinate 1,495,564 of SSNP01000083.1, forward strand.
TAGTTAGGTCCGGGCTTAAACGTATTATACCATGGATTATAGTCCAGGACCACAGATCACATTAACTTGAATCACCAAATTTAAACGTAATGCACAACTGCTCCCCGCCCACACAGCAGGATTTCCACATTATAATCCCTAGCTCTTCCTTTCCTGAGTCATTGTGTTACTAACACCACAGATCGGACACTTTTGTTCTTTAAGGTTCAGTAAAAGCCAGAAAGAAATCAAATTAAATAATAAAAGAAAAAAACCTGGTCCAAAAACCACTGCTTCAATCAAAAAGACAAGTGGAAAGATACCTTTATCAATAATTATAATAAGTTTTGGGTTTATCCATACAGTATGTTTATTTATTGACAGTTTATTATTTAAGAAAATGATTTTTGTTATGAGTAAAAACAAACACAAGATTATCAGCTGACAACAACTCCTAAATGTTGCCAATGAATGCACCCTTACTGTGCATGGCAACGTCAGATGTTGTGTCTTCCTGTTTGCTACATTATGCTACAGCTTTTTAGTGAGCCGCATGCTAGGCGTGGTTTCAACTGCGGGAGCTGCTGAATACTAATGAGCAAAGGAGTTGTGACGAAACAGATACAGGCCGTTCAGACTCGGGAGAACTTGGGTGTTATCGCCACCTGCGTAGTTTGAGAGATTAAAGCTCAGGAGGTAGAAAAGGTCATCTGGTATCCGGAGGGTCACTGGTTCGAATTCTTTGCCCCTTCTGGAAAAGATCACTTTACCGTTTGGTGGTGGTCAGAGGGTCCAATGGCCCCAAGCCTGGCAGCCTCACCTCTCAGTGTGTGTTTACAATATGTATGTAGTTTATCACCACCAAACATGTGAGTGTGTGAATGACAGACTGTAACATAACGTACTTTGGAAGTCATCCGACCCCAGAAATGTGCTATACAAGTACACACCATGTACCATTCAAATCATAAGGAAAGTGACCCATTAATGTGAGTGATACTTATTTTCATACAGAAATTTACATACATTTTAACAAATTCAACATACCATTGTCACTAAAGGATTTTCTGAAGAATCATAGCCCTGAAAAATTGTCCCTTTTCTCAGATAATCTTCTTATAACATGTTATTGAGGTTTTGTGTTTGGTTTGTGTATTTCTTGTTTGTTCTAGCCTTGTATTTAGTTTCTTTGTAGATAGTGTTATTTATGTTCAGTGAGCTCACCAGTTTATCCTGTTGTTCAGCTACACATACTCACACACACACCTGTGTTTCATCTACAATCAACTCGCTTCTCATTTCAAACAAAAGTAGGACATTTGGTAATCAGACGTCCCCAGTATATATCCTCTCAGTTCTTCACTAGTTCATTTATCAGATCCTCTTCTTCTGTTTGTCTTTTCTGCTTCTGTTGTTATTTTCTGTGTTCATTTATGAAAAGATTCTAAGTTGTCTGAGTCTCAGATGTGTACTGCAGAGCTAGTTCAACACAAAAACTTTCTTTCCACAACCTGGCTTGACAAACAAAAATTCAGATCAGGAATAATTTGCAATAAGTTGTTGTTTTAACTCATGTAAACATAAATACATTCACACATACGTACAAGAGTCATTTAGCTCTTATTTGATCTGAACGTCATCCCGTTACTCCATATGATTTATATACCATAAAATTTAACACTTATCAACTGCAAGGGGATATGTCCATTTAAAATATATAAAACCAGAACCATTTTTAAAATGTCCATAAAGTATTACTGAATTATTTTTAACAGAGTTTTAAATGTGTGTGTGTGTGTGCATGCGTGTGTGTATGTGTGCATGAGTGCATACAATCAGGGCATACATTACGTGGGCACACAGGTTCCTGGTGTGTTTGTGTGTCCGTCATATGTACCCGACGTGGAGGTCAATCCCTTTGGGCTGTTTAACAGACATCAGTTGCCCTTTTTTCTTCAGGAAATGGATGCAGCTGATTACTATCAGAGGACTCATAAATTCTTTATATGGAAGTTGAAGTTATGGGGGCTGATGAATTCAGTCTGTGAGATGGCTCATGCCAAATAGCCCCTCTCTCTCCTCCACTTCTGCCATCACCCACCACAGTTCAGATGAAAAGATGAAGGGAGAGTCTTTCTCTTTTTCTTCGTTTCTGACCCTTTTCTCTTTTTGTTTTGTCTCTTTGTCATATTTAAGTCTCCACAATTTCTCCCCTTCTTATAATGTAAAGATTCTGACCATATAGCTTTTAGCCTGAAAGCGCTGATAGGATTTTTACTAAAAACATGTTCATAAAAAGTAAGATAGGCTCATTTTTGTCTTATGTTATAAATCTTCCCTAAAATGGAAAAAGCAAACAGATAGTCGTCTGCCTGTCCCCAGAGGCTGTGATTTTTCTTTTGGCGGATTCACTTTGCATTAACATTATGTCTTATCTACAAATTTGTGAACTTTTACTAAATGCAGTCTGTCTAACAGCTGACGTCCAACATCCTTTTCCACATCAATCACTGTTTTAGTTTTTCTTTTCAAAGCTGTCTGAAGCCTTGATGTTTTTCTTTTCTTCTTTTACGAATAGATATCCAGAGGCAGCTTGGTTTACTGTCCTCTCACTCTCCCCCTCACTTTCCAAACGCTTTCTTTTTTCCTTGGGATGTCTTGTGTGGGGAGCTCACTAACTAAGCCAGTCTGACTACACCCAAGCAACCAAGAGGAGTTATCCACCGGTCGGGGCTGTTTACATAAATGAGGACAGTGTGACACCCCAGGGTGTTTCACGGTGGGTTTTATTCCATCAAAAAAGAAAAAAAAAAATCAGTGCTGCTTGTTCCTCAAAGTCACTTGTCTTGTAAATGGATCTTGATGGGTTTGCTTTCTTCTTTGCCCTCACACTCAAAGTACAAATAATTCTATCACATAAGACCCACTTCAATGCAAAGATTCATAGCAAACTAGCAAAAGAGTAAAAAAAAAAAACACCTAGAAAAAACAGAGAATAAACTCTTGCCACCTACTAGATTCAGATCAAAACAAGTGTGGGAACACAAATGAGTCAACAAGCCCCCGGCCTTATACACTCAGAAAAAGATGTATGGATTTTGTATTGCTGATTGGATGACCTTTAACTAGTGGAGTGGGACGAGAAGTCTTTGATGCAAGCATCCTGCTGTGTATAGGTTTGTGCACATAAACAATCTGACTGAATCATTTGTAGGGTTTTACTCCAGTGCTGACATGAACCAAAAACGAATGTTTTTGTCCCTAAAACAGAATGAATAAAAGCTACTTGGTGAAAAAAAGAAACTGACGATAAACCAGATTTGAAGAAACAAAATTGTACTAATAAAACTTATTGTATTTGTATCAAAGTAGTGGATTCTAATCACCTGACTTGGACTCAAGGCACAATTTTGGTGACTCATAGAACTTGATGCAGAGTTCATCACCAATGACTTGTGGCTTCACTCAATTTTAAACACTGAATAAAGATAGAATGGTGTGTCAAAAATGTACTTATTTAATCAACTAACACTGGAATAATACAATTAACTATATTATTTTCCAGTTGGTTTACACTAAATTCCCAGATCTAACAAAACATTCAACCACACAAAATGTTTTGGGTGTCCACATCACTGAGGCTCTATCCTGGACTCTCAAGACCACCCACCTGACCAATAAAACATAGTAGAGGATGTTCTTTCTCAGGAGAATGAGGCATACAAGAATTATCCTGACACTATTGAGGGCATCCTAACCAGCTGCAATGGTGCCTGATATGGCAACTGCAGCATTAATGGGAGGAAGACCTTATGACCTGATGTCGAAGTATCCTTGGGCAAGATACTGAACCCACAACTGGCTCGGGGCGGCTGTAGTCTATCGGGAAGGAGGTCATCCTCTGATCGGGAGACTGGAGCTTGATCCCGTGTCCCGGCAAGAGGCTATGTGTCGGAGTATCCTTGTGCAAAATACTGAACCCCACAACTGCTCCCCGGGCGCTGTTCAAGATGGCTGCCCTCTGCTCCTTACGGTGAGGTGAGGATGGGTGAAATGCAGACCCAAATTTCCCCACGAGGGATCAATATAGGAAAAAAAAAAAAAAAATTATAATTATAAAAAAATTATAAGTGGTGGACATGACTAAGAAAGTCATCTAGGTATTCTCTCCTCATTAGAGTTTATCTTTAAGGAGAGATTTTAAAAAATCCCTCAGTATTGTGACAGATCCCTCATCTCACATAAAAATTCAATCCAGAATGTGCAACCACTCCATTCCCGGATTTCTTACAGCTTTTCATTTTTAATATCTACCACTTACTTTTACAGAAGTGAAGGAGGATAAAGTATCATGACTTAAAGGTGGAATATGGAACATGAACACCACAACAACAGAACAAAGCCTTCAGCCATCTGGGTGCCAGGCTTGTCACCCCGCCTGCGCTCCAATGCTGAGGTCGACCAATATTCCTCACCAAACCCCCGATCTCCGATCTAAGAGGGAAAACAAAATATCAGTCACTCTGTCCTCCTCATGCCATCCTGCATTCCTCTCTTCTCCAACCAGCCACACAATTCTCAGAGGTATCCTCCAGCTAAACCCACAGGATGGAGTTCACACACTTCAGCAACCTGCTGCTCTGTATTAGCGTGAGCTGCTAATAAAGACTTTTTCACATGATCCTACTAAGTCACATGTCGGGAACCTCTATGGCAAGAAAATAAGGTCAAAAATCACCACATATCTCCAGGGCTTCCAGCTGCTTGACCTGCAGACTCCACAGTACCAGCCTTGCTCGCTACTCTGCCAGCTATCGGCTGGTAGGTGTAAACATAATGCCAATGTCGTTCCCCTCAGAATAAATATTGTATTATATTTTACTTCAAATATAATTTCTAAAGAAAATAGTGTATTTTCATTCTACACCCTTCCAAACACCCCGGGGATGTATTATTTTGTTAAAAATATTGCTTTTTATGAAAATATTCCATATTGCACCTATAAATGAACACAAGATGGACAAATTATGTTTACCATAATTTAAAGCAGAACTAAGTAAGTTTTTTCACCTCAATAAATGTTTTCTAGAGTCCCTGTGGGGGTAAACAAGGACTTGGCGGGGTGATTCGTGGGTCCCTCCCCTCCCTCCGGGGTCTGTGTCCTGAAAGCAGCACTTGCAACTTTCAGTGGATCGGACCCGACTAATCTCGCGAGAACAAACCTGCTTTACGGCACTCACACTCACGTACATAAATACAAGCATGAAGCCCTTGCTGTTGCTAGCAACGCCACCCTTAGGAGCGCAAAGATGACAATAATACTCACCTGTCGAGACATTTTCTTGGTTTTGTTTTTCTTTCTTCTTGCAAAAGCGTTCTCTGCACGTTGTTGTTGGAGGGGCGGCGGCGG
>SSNP01000083.1:1500962-1550032 GCA_006937955.1 Pachypanchax playfairii
TGCAGCGGCGGCGGGGGAACGTTACGACAGTGAGCTTTCACAGGGGACCAGTAGGGGGAGAGCGAGAGCAAAACTTACTTAGTTCTGCTTTAAATTCCTTAAACAAATAACAAGATGGTCATCAAGAAACAATGTGCTGTATAGAAAAAGTGTGGGTCGAAAATTGCAGAAAAAAGGCAACAATGTCCAAGTTTGAAGTGAAAAAAAAAAGAACAGTAAGTCAAGGCTGATATGGTGACTGTGGTGTAGTTCATGGGTCCCAAATTCAGTCCACTATCCTGCAGGTTTTAGATGTTCCTCTGCTTCAACACATATGGTTTTGATTAGCAAGTTATTAACAGTCAGTTAATTTTAGTCAGGTGTAATCGTTAATGTTAGCTTAAAGACCCGATGAAAATTGTGTTTTTCGTGTTGTTAATATGTTCTTGTGGCATTTTTCTGAAACTAGAAGACATATCTTAAGAGAATTAAGCTCAAAATTGTATTTCTGAGTATTTCTGCATTCAAATCGCTGAGAATCAGTAGCAGACGCAAAAATTTTGGTTTAAAAAACGACTGGTTTTGTCACAGAAAAGCCACTGGGTGGGCCACAAGCTCCTACTCCACTAGCTGTGAGCTAGTACGAAGCAGTAGAGCTAGCATAGCAGTAGAGCTCTCTGCAACGGGGAAGGGCGGAGGGATCTTCTGCACCAATTGTTTCACGAATTGCTAATGAGCTACTGCAGCTATGCAGAAACTATATGTCCTAGAAAACGGCATAGGTTTTGTGATTTTGGATAAAAACTCCATAATCATAATTTAAAGACCACTGGGACACTTTAAAATAGCTCAAAAGATGATCAGAGTGGTTCTTTAATGGCTAATCAAATTCTCTAACTTGCTACTTAAATCATAATGGCTGGACAGTCATTTTGCAGACGTGACTAAACTACTGTACTGGGTTCAAATTTAATGTGATATGCAACGTCACACTTCTTTTTCAGATTAAATTCAGCTCCGCATGGGAACAATGTTTTGTCAATTACCAAAACACTTTTCACTATTGTTTTCGCTTTGCATCCACACAGAAACAGTGTTTTAGAAATCCCAAAATGACATATAAAAAATTGACAAGAACCTTGAATCCTCATTTTTGTGTTTTCATAGATGGCCAAAACAGAACAATTCAAATTGACATTGTCTTTGCCTCACCTCTAACCTAAGCTACAATATGTTCTTATTATCTTCTCCTTGTTGTGTTTACTTTTCGCACCTTGTGTGCAAGCTTCATGTTAATGTTCCAAGCCCCCTTTATTGTTTTTGGTGCATTTTCGTGGCAGCGTTACAGCTTCACATATAGAGTTATTTTCTTTGTTTTCATGTAAATGAAGACATCGCTACAAACAATGCTGTGTTTTATGAGAATATTTTAAGAAATTACAAAATATTGTTTTCATGTGGATGACCGCTTACCTATGTCTTGACTTGGTTCCACCTCATATTTCTATCTTTCAAAGTGATTTTCAGGAGCTAATTCTTTTGTGGTTTATCTGGGTCAAATAAAAAATCTTTGTTTTTATCACAGATTCAAAGGGTGATGATGTGGAAAACAGCGTTACATTTAAAAGGAGGAAAAAAGGTGTTGAAATGACAGTATACACCAACAGCCCTTTTTCACCCACTGCTCTAATGCCAAACAGGAGTGGAGGACAACCTAGCTTAATCTGGCCATGTGTGATGACTGTTGGAGGTCAGACAGGTTAAATGGTATTTGATTAAAATCAGTAGATGGTCAACTCTCTCCCTTCTTTCTTTCACACATCTTACACTGACACACACATACATACAGGGACATACACAGACCCTTTTCATCTGGCCAGTTGGGATGAGTAAAATAAAAAATAGCCTTTATTTGGCACTCCTTTTCCTCTTGTTGTGGTTATGAAGGATTTTTTGGAAGTGAGGTGGTCTGTGGTGCTGGAGTGGGGTGGTGAGGTCGACTTGTATGTTTGGCTGACAAAAAAAAAAAAGGTTTGCCACTGTTTATCAAGCCACGGCAAATACAATTAGCCTGTGGCCTGCCTTCCAACCCTATTAACCTGCTCAGCTGTGAGAGCACTCAACAACTCCTGCCAATATCTCATTTCTCTCAGACGTTGATAAGATCGGATCAAGATATTCAGTGGGGTTCGCTCCAGCTCCATCTCTGAAGCTACAGCTGTTTTAAAAAGAACTACCTCCGTCCTGATCTCTCTTCTTCCATCTCTCCGTCTCCTGCTCCGCCTCTTTCTCTCTGTTTTGCTTTGCTTTCTGTTGTTCACCTCCACCATCTACCTGTCACCTGCCTTCCATTCACCTCACTTTCTCAAATAAAATCAACTACTCCTCTTCCATCATCCGACTCACCACCTATCCCCCCCTTTCTCCTTCTCAATCCTGCATCATGTAGCTACACCAAGACAACAAAACAACTAGGACAGTAACTTCTAGGCCCACGGCTTGTTTCCTCCCAGACAGCGATCAGGGCGCATGCCCCGCTGTCTGACAGGAGGGGAAACTGATTTTCCTTATCATGGCCTGCCCACAAAGGGCCAGGCCAGGCCCGCATGATTAGCATTCCTTGGTGGAGATGTGTCAGCCCTATTTCTATCACAGAGACAGATTGAGGCTTTCACTCAGACTGGCGACTGAGTGACACATGGCCCTGACCGGGGGGACAACATTGTTATTTGAGTTAAGAAATCAATTTGTATCAAATGTACACTGTAATTTATTTGTTGCCTTTGAAGGGAACCTGGCTAAGATAAATGGGAATAGACTTTTTTTTTTCTCTCTCCCCTCCCCTTCTTTCTTACCTTGAGCCTGAACTGATAAAGTTCTTGTGAAGCCCATGATAGTTTTCGGCGTCAGAGTAAAAAGTGACAAACACGTTTAAAGTTGTGCAGTGATCTTTAAATCTCAAAAAGAACACCTTGTCGGACATGATAGAACATTTTTACCTCTTCCCCCCCGTCTGTCAGCTGGCTCTGCTGACATACCGCTTTAGTATTTTTGCTGACATTTCACTTTATCACATGCATCTACCGGGGAATGGGAGAAGTGATATTTGTCCTTTTTTTTTTTAATACTTTTTCCTTTTTTTCACTTGATTCACAGTGAGCATCCAAGCTCTGGGATCAAGATGGTCTTTTTGAGTTCAAAAAGATTAATCTTTCTTCTTGTGTCATATTTTGAAGCCTCTGAAACAATAATAGTGCAATGTGCACCATTTGTCAGACAGGCTCTACTATTTCCAATCAGTTATCTCTTTACAACATTTTTTAATATCCAAATGTTTAACAAAGATGAATTATACATTGAAGTAACTAAACTGATTTTTAGTAGTGGCATGTTTTATTCATTATACATCATTTAAGGTCTCTTAGCTAATTTATCTGTTAAAATCTTGAAATGTCAATGTTTATAATACCCACAACATCATGGTGAAACAACTTGAATATTTTCCGACACAGCACAAACAGTTACAGCTCATTCTTTAACCAAAGCAGTTGAACAAATATGAGGAAAAATCTGGTTTCATTTAGTCTGCTGTTTCCCTGCTGGCTGAATCTGAGGAACAAATGTCTTCTGCATCATCGAGTCTTGAGGACTTAACACTCAATTCATTGGGGACCTCTTGGAATGGAAAGCCTCTCAGCACTTCGCAATTATTTTACAGATCAGCGCACATTAACTCTTCCAGGTAATTTCAGCTATTGCCAAAGTCTTTGAACCCACACCGGTGGGGGACAGGAGGGGGTTGGATTTTTTTAGCACCATTGGTGAGATAATTCAAACGTTTTTAATCAGTTTCTAGAATAAGATGGATAACTGGGTTTGAGATAATGTATTGCATTTTTTAAGTTTGGAGAGGGTTAAAATGGTATCTAAATTTAGTATCAGTAGTGTAGAACAGTTATCATTATCCCAGATATGTAAAAAAAAAAAAAGTTAAAAACTGAAAATATGATCACAATGTGAAATAGCAGAGTCAGCAGTGCCAGATCTATGATAATAATAGTAATAATAATTATTATTATAATTAGTAGTAGTAGTAGTGTAGTCACTGATCATTTTACTCAGTCACACATTTAACCTCTCACTGTTTTCTCAATGCGCATGAGTTTCAGATCTTACTGGTGTATTTGAAGTTCAGAGCATATTAGATAAGTGTGAGGCTCTTATTGTGAAAGACTTGAAGGAAATCATATTTTTGCTTTGGTTAACACAGTCAGCAAAATCATGTAACTCTTACTGGTTTCTGTTTATAAGTCAATCCATTCTTCTCTGCCAGGTTCTTTATCTCAGCTGGAGTGAGGTACCTCTGATTGGTAGCGGCTGTAGCTCAGTGGTTAAAGCGGTCTTCTTCCAATCAGAAGGTTGTTGGATTGATCGCAACTTCCACCACCACATGTCGAAGTGTCCTTGGGCAAACACATTGAACCCTATGTTGTCCCCTGATTTGCATATCCGGTTATGTGAATGTAAAACTTGTAGTGTTTTGAGTGGTCTGAACGAGTAGAAAAGCGCTATACAAACACAGGACATTTACTGGTTTAACTAATCAGCTTTTCTGTTGTATTATTTTAGTTCTATCAAGTGAGTGTGTCCATCCGTCCATTTTCTAAACCAGCTTTTTCATGTTCAGGCCACAACGAGCTGGTGTCTATCTCCAGCAGTCATTGGGCAAGAGGCAGTTACTGGCATCACTGCTCATACCTCAATTAACCTCAAGCATGTTTTTGGAAACCGGAGTCCCCGGAGAAAACCCATGCATGCATGGGTAGAACATGCAAACTCCATGCTGGAAGGCCCCAGCCGGGATTTGAACCCAGGACCTTCTTGATGCAAGGCAACAGTACCACCAACTATGCCACCATGCAGCCTAATGGCTGTGTAAAATCATTAATCCTTTTTTATAACACGACAAGAAATTTAACAAAAGAGCCACGAAGCAATATAAGCAGCCCATTTCAAAGGCCACAGGAGGTTTCCGTAAAAAGAAAAAAAAACTGTAATTATTTCATCCCTAAAAAGATCAATGTTTTAACTAATTTAACAAACACAAGATTTAGTACCAGTTTGATATCTGGTTTCTTCCTTTTGATTTCATAAGAAACTATCATAACCCATATGTTTCATACAGAAGGAACAAGGACAATGAAACTTTTTAAAAATAGTAGATAGTCTTATTAACAGTGACAATTCGATCAGCACTTTTCAGAAGAAATATCGGTGTATCTACCAAGCCTTTGGGCTGACCTAGTGCTGCTCCCCAGTTTGCAATTTTTAGTGGGCTGCAAAACAGAGCCTGCACTGAATTTCAGTTAAAATATATATATATATAGATATGCAAATTGAGTCAAAAGATGCACAATTGAAAAAGGATGCCGTACTGCCTCAAAGCTACATACTTTAAAGCTAAACAAGATTAGGGAAATTGAATCATTTCAGAAGCTGTGCACAGAATGTAAACTGCTTGGTATTTTTAATCCTCAGGGGCAGATGACCAGCTCAGCATGTGTGCGAGCACACTGTATAAAGAACAAATAAGAAGGAGGAGAGCCAGCAACTGTACATTGGCTCATTTGAATGAAATAATACCTCTCCTACCTAAGAAATTATATGTTTATGTTTTTTTTTTCCTTCCTCAGATGTCACTAGAAGGCTCCTGGACACAAATATTATAATTTTGGCCCAATTTCCATTCTTGTGTTCTCCTGCCATATGTTAGTCATAAAGGTTTTCTTTTATTTACATTTATTTCCCTTATGTTTTTTCTTTCCTTTAGTCTGTTTATATTTTTCACACATATCATTTGTTTAGACCAGTTAAATTATTTGTTTTCACTAGGTATATTCATAACAAAAAAGTCTGAAAATGAGATTTGTTAGATATATCGAAGAGATTTAATCACCCATCTGTCTAAAATAAGATGTTAATGAAGCTCATTAAGGATATGCAAAACGTACACATAAATTACTGCCATGTTGTTGCTGTGACCAGGTTTATTTTTAGCATTTATTTGTTCTTAATATTGTACACTGCAACACTTTAAGTGATATACTCTTACTGGGTGGGGTCTGTAAAAGTCATTGACCTAATGACCCTTAATAAACAAGTGACCCTATAGCAGGTTTCACATTTCCACAGTTTATTTTCTCAGAGGATACCATTCTCTACAAAGGACAGCTCAGAATAAGCTGCACTGTAGAAGCAGCAGGGTTGGTAACATGTTACCACACATATGGCATCTTTAAAACATTTTAATGTATACAGTCTTATCGGCTGTATCCTGGCTGACCTTTATGCTGCATTTCTCAAGGCTCAGCTTCATATTTGTCATATCAACAGCAGAGTGATACCCTTTCCGTGCTGCTCTCAAATGACATCGTGGGAAAAACATCTTGGGTCAACATTGAAGTTGTGGTATATTTTGGACACAGAGTTTCAGACTGATGTACACACGAGTGAAATAATGTTGGATTGGATAGCATTACTGTCCAGATAAGTTTCTATTATTCATTGTTAAAACAGGTGTCACAACATTTTAATTCTGTGTCTTATTCTCATGTTTCTTCTTCTTCTTCTTTTTCTTCTTCACATTCATTTGAACTTTAGAACGCAATCAGCAATCATTTGCAAAAACTGACACATCATATATTTTTAGGACATTTTTATCATTGAAAAATCATTAAAACATTGCAAAAGCTGTAGTGACTAGTGCTTTTATATCAAAGGTGTTGCGTTATGACTCCAAGTATCATTGTTCCATATCCTATTCATATTATGCACAATGTCAGCCTTCTGATGTCAGTAGTGTACTTGGAAATGTTCATGTTAGAAATGAGTATTTCCTTAGAATGCCTTGGTATAAAAATGTTAGAAAAATATAGAAGAATTACCTCTTAACAGCAGTACAGTATGTACCAAACAGATTCCATTTGTTATGAAAAAGATGACTTTGGATGAGTAAACTAATTATTTTTTGGTTCAGAGCAATGCAGCTTTAACCTGTTAGGTGTGCTTACGTAATTAAGCTTTTGGCTTTTCTTTTTTTATTATATTTTTAGTTGGGCAGTCTTACTGACTTACCTTTAACATGAAGATCTGAGAGCTTCTCTCTGAGCTCCTCAGACAGCTCTGGCCTGCTTTATCTGGTCTATGTTCATTGTGGTGCTCACAACGAACTTGGAACTAGAGGGGCGTATAAGTGGTATTTTGGGGTGAACATGAATTCTATATATCAAATTAAAGGTCTTGATGAGCTCTGTTGTGCCAGAAAGATGCATTAGACATCAACCTGTATTGAATAAAGCAACAAAACAACAAAGACCTAACACAAAAGTTTGAGCATTGCTTGGAGCCAGAAGGGCATATGTCCATTGTGTTAATATGCCATAATATGTTCACTTAACCACTTACTCATATAAGTATGTATGTGGTTGCAATACTGTGGTTGTAGGTTAATAGATACAGTTGATTGAAGTGTGGTCAACATTTTGTTTTGGCTCTCCTGTAGAGTTTTTCAAATGCTATTTATGCCCCTCTAGTTCCAAGTCCTCGGTTTGTCCCGTTTAAACAGACTGAATAACTGATGAAAACCTTTAATGAACCTATGATGCTAATTAAGGATAACACTCAGTTTGAAACATATAGCTAAAATGCTATTTGTTTTTTCCTTTAGCACAAATGCTCTCTGACATATGACAATTTAAATGTTTTTTGAAAGAAGAGATGACAAGTTTTACAAATGTGTTACAACAGCAAAAAAAAAAAAAAAAAAACATGACAGGAATTGGGTAATCTAAAGAGCACCAGTAAATAAATAAATGTTAGACATGTGAAATGAAGTATTGTTTCAATGAGATGTATAAATTAGTGTGTAGGTGTCTGTGAATAAAGCAATGACAAATTAATGTGATCGCAGAGATGCAAATAAAAAAAATGTATTTTGAAAAAAAAAACATTTTCTTATAGTTTGGAAAAATTCGTGTAAATATTTAGCAGTGAGTTCTAATGTGAGATAAATTCTTGAAGACAGACAGCCCATGTGTTCACAATCTGTTTCTCAACTATGTGTCACCAACCTGTTGCACAACTGCTGCTTCAGCTGTGGCCAAATTTGATATGTGGATCTTAGTTTTGAAAAAGAAAACCAGCATGTAAAAAGAAACTATGTTTATACAAAAGTGTTGATCTGAATCTGTACAATCAGGACAATATGGCAGCTTGTCCTGATTGTACAGATTTTTGTCACATAATGCATAAAATAAAATACATCCACAAATTATCTCTACAAATAATGAGAACCACAAAAACAGCTTTGCGTTGACAAAGAAGGTCAAAATACCATGCAGCTTTGCAGTAGAATGACAACTATGTACACAACATTACTGTTGTGTGCGCACACAATATTTAGAAAAATAAACCGGATGTTTTGTTGTTGTATCATGAATGTTTTTGGTAAATGAGTAACGTGTCACACATCCATCGCCTGAGATCATGAAGCGAGAGTTTGGCCACACCAGAGTTCAGTATATTAACTGCAGAGATATATCTTACACAACCCCAGTGCTAAGTGCCATATTGTGTTTATGGTGTACAGATTTCATACAGCTTGTTTTCTCCACAGCTTGAGCCCGGACAGGCTGCTCTGGCAGGAGGATGAACTGTCTGACTGACTGACTCCACAGACGCGCCAGGCTTTGGCCTTGATGCATTGAGTTTGTTGCTTTTGACAACCTGGTCATCTTGCTGGCAACCCAAGTGGTGGATTAGGTCACAGCTGTACAGCCTGATCAGTTGTTTTATTGCTGGTTGGCTTGCTGCCTCAGTGCCTGACTGGTTGACGAATTGGTTTTGCTAGCTGGCTGTCTGAGTGAAGTTGTATGATATACGATGTGGTTCAGAGTGGTTGCGATTAACGGATTGGCAGAACAGTTGCATTCATTAATAACTCCACCCTATGGGGCTGGAACAGACTCCGTCTGCTGACTGCAATTGTAGTCACATCAGGTTTTTTTTTCATTTTTTAGAAAAATTAATAAAGCTACTTTCATGATTTGTAGACTGTCATTCTGAAATGTGTTTACACTTCCATTTGAGAGTAAATATCAGCTGAATGCTGTCTGTGGTGAAAAATTCATCAGAGGTGTCATCATCACTACGCCTGACTTTCAAAGCGCTTCCCCCTGCACTGCATATAGATCTTCTTTGAATCTCACCCACTCATTGCTGCAGGGTTGGAGGAATTTAAGTTAATAAACTGGCTCATAAGGGAAGATTAAAGATGGCGTGTAATTTGATTAACTGAATGGGAATGAGAGAGGCCACAGATGGGAAAATAAGCTTTTCTAAGGCCTAATTAAAAGGAACAATCCTGTAAAACCTGCTGGATAAAATTCTACTGTGAAAATGCTCTCTGTAAAAAATATATATTTTTTACAAAGTTTCAGAATACTAAGCAACACAATTTCTGATGATAAAAATGTTCACTTTCAATGAAAAAATATGTTTCTGGTATGTTATTTAATGTTTTTAGCACCTGATCCCCAGTTTTTTGTTTTTCTGTCAGAACTCGGTTCGTTCTTATCGTTCAAACATGATTAATTTGTTTCTTTGTTCTTGGTCATGTAAAAGTAAAACAAATGTGCAGCGATAATCCAAATAAATGACTAATTCCTCTGTAAGCTCCAGCAGTATTTGTGTACATGGTGTTTCAATTGTTTAAACCAAAACTATTTAACACCAAGTCAATAAAATATGAAGGGAAACATTTCTTTTTTTATCCTACTAGAATATTTTTACTAATTGTGTGCTTTAATTACATAGATTTTAGAATTATTACAAGCACAGTTTTTGAAATACTCTTTAAAATAAACCTTGTTGATTAGCGACTGGGAATTATTCATTAAGTTTGTGTAAAAGACAGAAACCATGAGCCAAGTTCTTTTAAATTCTTTCTCAATACAGGCACATTTTCAGCTCTGTCTGACTTCATTCCCTCATCCACATGTGCAGAGAGATCAAGATTAGTGCCTGCAGAATGAAAACCCAGCAAGCTCACCTGCTCGCCCTTGATATTACGCTGGAAATATAAAATCCATTCCCAGATTTAGACATCTCTAGCCACCAAAAAAAAAAAAAGAAAGTTCTTTTCTGTCTGGAGCTACAGACTGCCTGTCTGCAGCATTGCTCCTTATTGGCTCAAAACTAGATGTCTTAGTTATTGGGATGAAGAAATCCCTGTCAGTGGACATTCATGGGAGAATCCCCCCACTTTTCTCACTCACAGCGAGGTGAGGTTAATTTATATTTCTCAGACCTGTTCCTTCTCCTTTAGAAATGGATTCAGTTGAAGTGTTGGTGCTGGATCGTTATCGGCGTGCTATCATTCTGCTGGGACAGCCCAGCCATCATCACAAATGGACATTTTTTTTCCTACTTTTTTCTGCTGGAATAAAACATATGAATTAAACTTCATAAGCTTATCTGGTCTTTGATATGTAGAAAGCCCAAGGTTTATTTCCACATTAATCCCCACACCCGCCTATTGCTTTGGCTCTTTGATGCATGAAGGTGGGTTTAGAAACTGGAATACACCAGGTATATATAACTGCATGTTTTACCCATTGCTGGAGCTTCAGACTCTCTTTTCTCTCCCTCTTTTTTTTCTCTGTCTCCCTCACTGACACACAGGTTTTCCCTAAGAATTTCAATACAAAAGGCAGCCATATGCATTGAAATACTGCCGGCAAGCAGGGGTCATGTAGCCTGATACTAAATTTCCCTTGCCTTTGTGCTGTCTTAATTGTCTGTCATTTCTGTCTGCAGTCCCTGTCTATGCGTACTCCAAATAAAAACCTATGGAAACATGAAAGGCGGAGCAGTGCCCTCACTTTCATCAAGAGATCGCTTACCTGGCCTTGCTGTGGCTACCCTGGGCTTGTGTTACGTACCTCATAAAAGTAGCTCTTGTTTCACCTACGCATTGCCCCATCTGAGCGCTGGGCTAATCTGTCAAGCCGAGCTCCAAGGCAAATTCTTCTGCAGCGTAATAGACACTCTTACAAACTCCACTGCCTTTCCTTGCTGCTTGTTTTACCCTCCTCCACCCCTCATTTTTTTTTGCAGTGGGATCCCCTGATGCCCCTCTGATGTTGCTGACAATTGAGGCTGTAGATGCCATGGCAAATTTATATTGTGCTACTGCATCTATCATCGTTTTCACCAAGGTGTTGACCTCCATGCGTCCTCATCAGAATGTTGCCTCAGTTCTGCAACTCCAAGCAAAACAGGTAGCAACGTCTTCGCAAAAGGTATTCCCTGCCATGGAAGTCTCTTCTCTTTCTTTTGATAGTTGAAGCACAACTTTGACAGGCAGTTGGAAACCTTGAGGGAATTAGGTCACAGAGGGATAGAAAGAAGACAGAGGGCTCAGGAGAGTTGGGCAGTGTTTCTGTACCTCACAGTGCCAGCACAGCAATATATTCACAGACCTAAGATGCTCTCTCTGACTGTAACCTATCTAGTGTCCTTCATGCTTCACCCTGGCATTCTGTTTGATCTCCTCAACTTTGATCTCAGTGTCAGTTTTAAGCCCTTGTTTCCATTATTTGGAAAAATTTGTTCTTTGTGTAAATGTGAATAGGAGGTGCTTCATGAAGGACATTATTGCTTTGGAGAAGAACATGACTGAATGGCTCAAAATATTTATTCAGAGTGCTTGTTGCTCTCTTGTTTTTAAAGCAGCTGATATTAAAAGTATTGATGGCATCATTTTAGATCTAAAGGACAGAAACGATGACAACCTTTCTGATTTTTATGATAGCTTGTGCCAGTTACTGGGCCATGAACAAAGCCAGACAGTCACCGTATTGAGTTTATTACCCTTAAAACCAGACTTGAATGATCGCACCCTCTATGGGCAAAATACAAGACAGTCATGGTATTTTAAGCAGATTTCCTCTTAAAGAAGAGAAGAAGTGGGCTTTTCTCCTTTAAAGTGGTCTTATCACCGTGGCTGTCAACTCAGTGGAAAGCCTGACAGCTACAGCCTGCTGAGACACTGAGTGGCCGTGCTGTTAGCTATACACAGGCAGGGCGGCCATGCTTCTCTCTTATTCTTTCCTTCATAACCCAGAGTGGCATACATCTTAAGTGCAGGAATACAACCCAGATTGCCGAAAAGTTGTCATGCTGTGTAAAATACAAATAAAAACCGAAAGCAATGGTTTTTGGGTGACTGCAGAAAAAAGATCTAATTTCTAATATGACATTTTCCTTAAATTAAATAAATAAAATACTTTTTTTTTAGATGCTGACATTGGTTGATCCACATAGTTTTTTCAATGTTGTTGTCTGTTCAAATATTCATTTTTGATTATACATCTATTTTTAAATAGTTTTTTGAGACTTAAAAACACCAGATTGTGTGCAGGTGAGTTGGCACAACTTTGAACAACACCTTTTTACTGTAGAGACTCTGGTCTCAAAAACACAACGTAGCATAGCCCTAAACTGGCTTGACATTATGGCTTCACCATTGACCAACAGAATTGGAGGGAAATATGCATCCATGTTTATAAATGTTATACAATAATCCCTATTTAATCGCAGTGGCTGCATTCCAGAACCTACCATAAAAGGTGGAAATCTGCAAAGTACAAACCATAAGTTCATATGGTAATTTTTATATATTTTAACCCCTTATAAACATGTTGCATGCAACAAAACATGTCAATGCTTAATGAGTAAGATGAAATGCATGCTAACACAAAGTGGAATCTATGCTGCTCTCCTTTGCTGAGCCAATCAGCACCCAAGAAACGTTGTGCATCTCCATCCACCAATAGCATATGAAATCAACTGCGCAAACTAACTGGGGAAATGTGTACCAGAAGTAAAATCAACCATATATTTAAATATGCTTGCATTTAAAATCTGCAATTTAGTGAAGCTGTTAAAATCGAAGTGTGATATAACCCGAGCTTAATGTACATACCACCTTGTCAGAAAACTTTACATTATGATTGTTTCAGATGACATATACAGAAATCTCCATATTGTAGTGTAATGATGTTTCAACAAGATTTCAAACTATAATTTTGTACAGGTTATATAAAAAGTATAAACAAAAAAAATAAAAACATGTCTGACAATTTCTAGAGTATTTCTAGGAAACTATTTCTTTGCACTTTTTGGGGGGCAGTAAAACATTTCTTCAGCAATGTTAAAGACCCACTCCTATCATGTTTTGAGCTATTTTAAAACTTTCCCTGTGGTCTTTAAAATAGATTATGGTTTGTACCCAAAATGACAAAAACTGTGCTGTTTTCTAGTAAGTAGTTTTTGCATAGCAGCAGTAACTCGTTAGCAACTCGCCTCTGTGCTGTGGACGGGACTGTTGGTGCGGAGGATTCCCCCGCCTTTCCCCATTGCTGAGAGCTCTTTGTTTATGCTAATGCTACCGCTAGCTTACAGTTAGCAGAGCAGGCGCTTGTGGCCCGCCCACTGGCTTTTCTACATCACAAACACAGTCTTTTTTAGACACATTTTAGCTTCTGCTATTGATTCTCAGTGATTTGAATGCAGAAATACTCAGAAATGCAATTTTGAGCTTAATTTCCTTAAGCTATGTCCTCTAGCATCAGAAAAATTCCACAAGAACATGGTAACAACACAAAAAAAAAAACCATGATTTTCATCAGAGTGGGTCTTTAAGCAGCTGTGGACATTCTCCTGGTTCACCAATAAATACTCTGAGGCAAAATGTTTCCCATCCCAGGGGACTCAAAAACAAACCAACCCCAGATTTCTACCTTCAAGCAACCTAAGAAAAGTTGATGTGAGAGTTTGATTCAAATACAGTGAAACCCTGCCCTGCAGACACCCCTCGGGAACAGACACCCCTGTCCAGTGGACAGGTTTTGGGCCAACCAAGCCTTTTTTACGACGTATACAACCTGTCTGGAGCGGACATCCCGCTGTTCAGGACAACGGACACTTTTGTTCGCCCAAAAATTAAAATTCACCCTGTTAACGGACAGTGATCACAGATTGACGCCAACACTCCTGCAGTGAACTAGCTGGTCTGCTTGACCAGGTGCGTGGCACAGAAGCCAGCTGCACATAAGATGTGGAGGACACAGACCAGGAGGACCCTGAGTTGCTAACGCCAGCCATCAGCACCTGCCCCCAATCCATCTGCCAATGACCTGCTGCGCTACCTGATGGACTCAGGGACAAATATTAGTGCTTCCCTCATTTTGATGTAATGTTCAGGTCCATTAAGACAAGTGGCCGTTCGGCACAAATTGTCATAAAACTTTCAACAGTTTCAGAATCAAGCCAGTTTCTCCCTGGCTTAAACAATGTAAACGTTGATCATGAGTATTCTCATAACACTAAACGAAAAAAAAACTGACACATATCCATAAAATTTTATTGAAGACATAAGGGGGTTTGACCATGCGCTAGTTTATAAAATAAGCTGATGTACCAAGGAAAAGTTCATGACAATGGTTTACGAACATTCCTAGTTGACAGGACACCCAGACACTCTACCCCTCTGGAGCGGACATCCCACCATAATGGACAAAACGTCTGGTCCCGTCAGTGTCCGCTATAGAGATGTTTCACACCCTCTTCACAGCACTGTAACTCAACAACAGAGTGTCAGATGTTTCATCAGATCTGCTGCAACACAAACTGCTACAGAAGATCTTTCCTACTCACAGCTAGAACCTACAATGACTCTCTGAAGCAAAACTGAGTTACAACAACATTTAATTTCCCTTCAAGGATTGAGTATTTTTGAATTTGAATATATTTCTTATTCCCTAACCTCACTACCCTTACCTTGAAAAACTGAGTCATCATAGCTACGCTAATTTCAGTCAGTTATGCATAAAGAAATTATTTTGTTTCAGTTTGGGGTCAATATTCAGTTAACGACATTAGCCATGAAATAAACTTAGATTTGGCATTGTATACAGAGGGGTATTTAATGTTCATAATCCTTAACATCACAATGAGTTGAAAGTTAAACTCTCCTCGCATTCCAGCCAAGTTATAAGTCAGCATTTTGGTTTATTTGTCCAAATGTAAGAATCTTCTGAGTCCCCCCGCTCTGGATCAGTAATACTGACTGATTTGTTTTAACAAAGGGAAGAATACTTATAACAAATAGTTCAACAACACAAGACAATGAATGTGCAGTCATGACATTTTGAAATTAAGATGGCTCTTAGTTTACTTTATTGTAACAGCTTTCCTCTATAAATACATCTGAAAATCACTGAAACACGAATTTTCTGCAGTAAACACAGCATAGAACATATTAGAGCACATTTACATCACAGTTACATACATGTGAACTCACAGGGTTGAATTGAGCCAGGTCTACCTTTGATTTAGATGTTCTTCCACATTTGCATCCGTTGACCACACAGACTGGACTTGGGTGATTTAAAAAAAATGTTTTCCAAACTGGAGATAAAAGAGAACAGTTTCCATTGCCTCCATGTGAACGTAAGAACTTTAGAGAAACAGTGACTACATTTACATGCAGCCAATATTCGGGTTATGATCAGGTTAAGGTCAGCATTCGGGTTTCTGAAATGTTCAGAATAACCTGTTTACATGTATAAATAGAGAGAGTTACCCCGTATACATAAACTTGTAATAACCCGATTTAAACGTGGATGTTTGGGTAGCGTCATGACGTACGGACTACTTCAAGACGCAATATGTGTCATTTCCGATTCTTCTTCCTGTATGACCAAGATTCCTTGTGAATAGAGCATGTGCAGAACACACGTTTTGATGGGGTTATGCCGATACGCATTTACACAACTAAATATTCAGGGTAGAAAAGGGTTACCCCAGGGGTAAAAACCGGGTTACGAGCATATTCGGGTTTTTGCCAGTGTTTACATGGCCGTGCGGAACCGGGTTATTGTGAATATTCGGGTTTTAAAAGGGTTATTATGTAAACACAGTCACTGACGTAGTTGCATCTAGCACTCACTTTTTGTTTGTGTGAAACAAACCAAAACAACAATGGAACCATTTATTATTAGTTTTTCTTATTACTTTATTTTGAATCTATAGGCATTAAACTTTAAATGTGTGTTGAAAAGTTTAATAACTGACAAGAAACTGCAAAAGGTATTAAAGAGGAAAACACAAAAACGCTACGTTTTAACATAATTAATTACGATGTGAATCAATATAAGAATGTTCTTTTTCTGCATTTTAAAATTGATGCTCCTGCCATTCATTGGGTTGATGTGGATTCATTACCATTTCCTTTACAATCATTTGGATGTTTTTATGAAGAGGCCCTTAAAACGTTTTTTCTCAGGTTTCTGTTGAATATTTTAGCTCCACAGGTGTTCTTACCTTCATAGTGGGTGTGAAAACAGGTCAACAACTTCTCTTTCAGTTTTTATCTCTCAAACTACGCAGGTGGCGATAACACCCAAGTTCTCCCAAGTCCGAACAGCCTGTAGCTGTTTCATCACAACTCCTTTGTTCGTTAGTATTCGGCTGCTCCCACAGTTGAAACCACGCCTAGCATGCTGCTGGCTAAAAGCTGTTAGCATAAGACATAGCAAACAGGAAGAGAGAACGTCTGACGTTGCCATGCACAGCGGGGCAGGAAACAGTATACCTTGCTCTCATAGGCTAGTTTGTTAGCCAATCTGAGTCCAGCAAATGCGAATAATGAATATGAACGAGCTGCTGCTCGAGGCCTGACGGAAACAGCCGGAACCACCCGAATTTTGATGCAGACAGATTGAAAGGTCTGTCAATCAGTGTTTTCTAACGTTTTTTAGATATAAAATGTTTCATATTACTGGTTAATACTTAAGAAATAACCACAAAGTCCTGAAATTTGTATGAAATGTCCTCTTAAATATACTGTACAAAAATATTTATCCAGAGTGTAAAAAGTAAATTTAGCAGTTTTTGTAATTTGTCACAAATTGGTCCAAACAGATTACATCCAAGGTATTTTTCAACCATCACACAAAATAAATTTGTTTTTAATATTCACTTGAATTTAAATGTCAGATGTAAACTTACTTCTTTGTAAGCAAAGAAGCTAGCAATGAGTCCGTGTGTGCAAACACTTTCACTTTTGAGTGTGAACGTGCAGAGGTTTGCATGGATGATTTTATATCATAGCTGAAAAAAATGTAATTTACTACAAAATTACGAAGGTTGTTTACAGAAAGTTTTGCTTTTTGTCTCTTCATATCCATCTACATCTCTAAAGCACAGTTGAGAAAGAAGACAAGAAGCAAAGCTGTTTATAATGGAGGCCTTCAACAGACAGAAGACTAAAATTCAAATGTTTTGGACAGGAATTTTTTTTTTAATATAAAAGGATGCAATTCTGTTTTGTTATCCTCATAGAACAAAATGTGAGCTTGTAAAAAATGTTAAATATGTGACTGCTAAAATACTTTATGAGCTTTTATGATGCAGTTAATGAAATGTTGGCACATATCTACTGTGAAATAAAAAATGTCTCAACAAGAGTTTTCTGCGACTTCACTCTAAGCAATTTTCATACAAAGACCAGAGATAATGACTGTGAATAAATAAGCAAATTCAAGGGGTGACACACACACACATAGAAAGCCACATGCTTTGTCAAACAACCCAAACCACCCATGAATCCACCCGTTTGCTCTTGACTATCTAAATGTTTTTAATTAGCTGGGAGTGGTGGTATTCCCTGTGTGACTGCTTACTGCTGGCCTATCTCACTAATTTACTCATGTGTCCTGAAGATGAACTTTGAAAAAAAACAAAACAAGGAATAGTTTTTAAAAAATCTTTCTTTTTTTTTTCCTAACCAAAACCAGCGTAAAGAGAGGTGGCTTGTGGGTTGCCTGCTGGTGCACAGAAGATTCCCATTAGAGTCATGTTCAATTGTCCCATAATTGTCCTCTTCTTTCTCCCCAGAAGAAGTTGCTGACATGAGAAATTAGGCAATCAGGATGGCATTAGTGCATGAGCGGAGGACTGGGACATGGTTACACTATAATGTATAGGCCCCATTGGGGGTGCAAATAAGCAGGAAAATACTCACATCTCCCTTTGAAGTGACGGCTGCTCCCAAATTAAACTCTTAGTCACACTGCTATCAAAAGGATATGGCTGTTAGCGCTGCCCTGCTCTGATCTGAGCACACTTTTTAAAATATGTGACTTCCGATTGTTGCCCTTTAGGGTGGATTATTGGAAATATAAATTCTGGGATTTTTTTCTGTCTGTCTGTCACAAAGAAACTGAGAAAGTATGAGTAACTATTCCACCATTAGAACAGATTTGGTAGTTTAATTTAATGTGATTTTATGAAGAAAATCATCAACTTTGTGAATACTATCTTTCTTTTTTAACTGTATATTCTTAATGTAGACAGACAGGGTCTTGCTCGGTGCAATGTTGGTACATAAATTAGATACTTAATTTAGCAAGAAGGATTATTTTTTACCCTTGATAAAGTTTGTTATGTGTTGCCATTGTTACACTGTAATACAGCCACACAAGAGCAAAAGGAGGAAAAAGTATATTTAGAGATTTATTGGCTGAAGTGGGGGTCTGGGTCATTTTAATAACAATAAAAAACACATTTTAAGACAATTATGTTTTAAATAAATAGTGCCTCAATGAACTAGGTCACAGGTATAACACTATGTTGGAAAATAGGAGGGAAAATAAAGTAGAAAAGTTCCTCCAAACCTCCCGGGGGGATTCAATGAGATTACTCCTCAAAAAGATTGAATTAGTTTAGCCAACAGAAGGAAGAAATGCTACAAAGTAATGGCAAATAACAAGCTTGTGACAATTCATCAGGCAACTTCACAGAGGGGTGGGCTTCGGTGGAATGCCGGAGACGGGACCTTTTCCCCTGTGCTGTGTTATTCTAACAAACAATGTCAATGAGATGGCATCCTACCTCTCACCAATTTGCATGGTTGTCAGAGGAGTGAAAGCCAGTTTAAAGGTACATCCTTTATGTGCTGGAGAAAGGATTAGAGCCAGCCCCACAAAGACGCTTTGATTTCTTTGCAAATATGTATAAGAAGTTTGGCTGAGAAAAGTGAGTTTTCAAAGCTGCAACTTTTCTAAAGCAATGTGATTTTCTTTCTCCTTCTGTGTGAGTTTAAATTCAAAGAAGATGAACAAAGATCACCCCGTTGAATGAGGGTAAAAACTCTATAAATAGAATGTGTTTAATAATGTCACTTTTAAATAGTGGGATTTTTTTATATCATGAAGATTGATTAAAATGAGTAACTTTAAAATCTCCAAAACAGTATGAAATTTGCATTTCTCTGGTTAATTTTGAGACTTTCTTTTTGTGTGTGTTTCTGGCTGTAATCCTCCTCTTTACTTTGTTCAATGATCGACACACTGATCCCGTTTAAACACAAGCAGCAAGCCTGTGCTCACCATATGCACTTAGAGACGAGGTTAGAGGCCAGTCCTCATTAGCATGTATAAACTCCTCATGTCAAGAGGTCGTTTTGACCCTAACACATAAAATATTGTACAAAATGCGGCCAGCACACAGTATATACATGTGAACTGTTGTATAGTTTATGTCTCTGAAAAGTTTTTTAAAGGCGATCTGAAAACCGCGAACAGAAAAAAAAATATTTACAATATTTTAACATTCTTTCAATTACACTCAAATACTTTCTAAATTCACAACAATTAAAAATAGATTTCTGATGGAGTGACACGTCAAGTAAATGTTATCTCAGAAAAAAATCTCACCATGTGCATTTTTTGTTGAAAGTCATTTTGCTTGCTTCCATCTATTGTTCAACAGTTGCTGAAGTCAGTGAGTTAATGGTTGCAATGTGACAATATTTCCAAATCTCACTTTAGCAGGAAAGGGTATTACACACACACACACACACACACCCACACACACAAACAACTTTTTCATGCTTAAAAAAGATCACCACAGAGCCGATGTCCCTTCGGTCGCAGTCCAGCACAATGTGTTCCAGTTCACTTTCATCATGTTGTACCAGCTGAACATGGTGTAGCTTTCAGCCCTGCCCTGTGGGAAACCAGCCTGTCTTTTCTCTCACTCCGTGTGTTTGTGTGTGTGTGCATGAGTGTGTGTGTAAGACAGAGAGATGCTGAAGAGCTATGTTGTCCCAAGCTTTCGACAGCACAAACTCCCTTTCCCTGGGCCTCCAGCGTGGATTGGCCACAGTGGCTCTGTGTGGCATGCTCGGATGAATGCTACCCCGATTTCTCCACTAGAAAGCTACAGATGCAACCCCCTTAAAGCATGTCTGCTGGACGGAGCTGGACCGCCAAGAGAGGAACACTTCTTTCTGCATTTATTGTCCTTTTGCTTACTTTCTTCTTTTTCCTTTTAGTTTTTCTCTTCAAAGGCAAACAAAGGAAGTTTCTGTCTCCTGTGTCCTTCTCCCATCTCGTTCAGATCATTTAAAAACAAGCAAAAATAAATTAGGGACAAATTTGACACAGACATAATCCACAGTGGTAATAAGCCACCAGCTCATGGGACTATTTCTCTATTAATACCTTGTAAAAGCATCCTCTTGTTCAAAACGCGAAACTTGATCATATCTGTAATAATACTAATTGTTGAGGGAGAATAGACCTCAGTCTGCTGCTGACTGGGTGCAGCGATAGTTGACCAGTAAATTGCCTGTCTGTAATTGTTTGATTACCGCCTATAGGACATCGGATAATGTAATCATACTTCAGTCAGCACTTTCTACATAAATTTCTTTATTTTTTCTGTCTTTCCTTCTTTCCCATCTTTACCCCTGAGTTCATGTCGAAACAGCTGTCTGGCAAATAATACGCTCCTCAATGACTTGTGTCAACAGGTTTACGAAAATAACAATGTTCTCATTGTTTAGATAGGTCGGTGCTCCAGACGTACTGAATCACCTGGTTGTTGACATTCTCGAATACTTTGAGATATGAATTCTCTCCCTCAAGGTTACTTAACGTGACCTAATAATAACACATTCCTTTATTTTTGCAAATGATATGTGACGAATTCTACGGTGAATATGTTGCTTAGAACAATAAATCAAAGCCTACTAAATAACATCAATTGGAACAGGAATAATACATGAAAAATTCTGTTCAGCGTCAGACATGAGGGGCGTAATCTAATTAGATGGTTGTTTAATTCGAGTATCAGTTCTTGTCTACAGTGGGAGGGTTTTAATCACAATGTGAGTCTGGAGGTCACTCGGCCTGGACACTTTTCAAGAGATCTTCTAAGCTTTAAAATGAGACCAGCCACAGTGTCTGTTACATTTTCTGTTTACTTTTTTGGCATTAAAACATTTCTTCAGAGACCTTAAGCAGCTGTGGACATTCTCCTGGTTCACCAATTAATACTCAGAGGCCAAATGTTCTCCGTCTCCGGGGACTCAAAACCAAACAAACCCCAGATTTCTACTTTCAAGCAACCTAAGAAAAGTCGATGTGAGAGTTTGATTCAAATATCTCAGATGTCCTCTTTGTTTACATTTCACTTCCTTTTGTATTCCTTTGGGGAAGCTTGGAAATGGTAATAATGTCAGTTTGTGCTATAGCTTTAATGGTTTAGACGAGGTGGAGCTCCAATGTCCACATAAAACTAACACCATGTGGTGGGTATATGTAGAAAAAAAAACCCAAACAATTCTGAAGCTGATATGTAGGTAAACTAAATGAGACTTCAAACAAGGAAAAGTGTTTGTACAGAGGGATGAAAACAAGGCGCAGGGGGTGGGAGGGGTGGGGGGGCACTTTGTGTGACATACATACATACACAATGTTTCACCTGTGAAACATGCCAGAGATTTTTGGCCTGTTTAATGTGAAAGTCGGAGAGTTTGAATTTGTTTGGTGTCAAGTCTAGTAAATAATTAGCTGACTTTGAGCAATGTGAGGCAGTTCAAAAAAACCTGGAAGCCATATAGCTATAAAAAATGTTCAATTTAATTCAGTATTACTTTATCAATTCCCATTAATGATATAATAATTTTATCGTAATTTAGAATCACACATTTTACTGTGAAGAATTTCAAAAATTATGATAGAAGAATATAGAAAGATGTACAAAATTAACCTTGATAATCATTCACACAAGCTCTCATACAATCTATAAACACTTGTAGTGTATACTATGGGTTACTCTCAGTGACTACTGTATGAAATTCTATCACAGATTGTGTGAAATCAATTGAGTTACAGCCATTATATGTTTGCAAATGTCAGTTAGCTATGGCAGCTTTCTTAAATTGGATTGACTCTAAAAGTAAATCTGTTGTAGATATGCAAAGTGCTAATCTTTTTACACAGATCTTGCAGGATCAGTTAGTTCTCAACATATCGGTGGAGGATGACTCTTAGCTTTTTCAACACTAAATCTTTGCATAATATCAGAAAAATTGGCAGTTATGGTCATTTTGTGTTTTCTAGCAGCCATCTTGAATTGGGTAGATGCCAAAAGTTGATTAGTTGTATATGTTTGAATAGGATTACTTTATGAAAGTTTAATAAAAAGTGTGTCCTTTGCAAAAACAAACATCAAAAAACCCAAACAAAAAATATACTGTATATAAAAACTACATACACACAAGCAAAACATCATCATCCATGTTTTATTGGTTGGTGGTAAATAAAAGTTATTTGCTTTTATTGCACACATAATATGTTTAGATTTTAACTTCTCTGATCTAAAAAAATATTTGGACGAGTGTATCCGAGGGAAGACACCAACAATTTAAAATAAAATGTTCCAAACTGTTTTTAATCTCTATTTTTGTTGTCACAATTCACTCTTATCTCCTGACTTGGTCAATTTCAAGCCAAACAGATGTTGTTATTACAAACTTGTCTTCCGTGATGACTGAAAAATACCTGATTCAGCTACAGTAAAGCATCGAATCCTTCCCAGATTTACAACATTCACAGTGATCTGCTGAAGCCTTTCACATTTACAAGTGAAATCAGTCCTCACAGTGTCTCAGCTAACCAAACATTGTCAGTTGGAGATTATGTAGCACCACTGCTGATGGAGCGGAATCCAGTGAACTGAACTCGCCCCAGAGAACTGAACCCCCTCCACCTCCACCCAAACCTCCCACCTCCTTTCCTTGAAAACTAATGTTTACAATCATTTAGGGGAGTCTGTGGAAGGCATACAGGGGATGCAGGCATATGTTGGTCTCCATTTTTCAAGACTGGGGTTCAGCTGAAGCTCATCTGGCAACCTTATGGGCTGCTCATACGCTCCACAGCTCCTGTTGTTTCTTCCTCTTTTTGTTTTTTTGCCCACATTTTCTTTCGTCATCGTCTTCTGTATTATTTGATTATACAACCTGTTTCTTCCTCCTTCATTCAACGTAACTGTTTTTCCTTTAGATTGTGTCTATTTTCTCTTAATTCATACCCCTGAACAACTTTCATCTGTTTTTGTGAAGCCACCCATTGCATCAGTTGTCTCTAGTTATACAGTATGTGTCATCCATATGAGCTGACGGCGGAGTTTTACAGATCTTTCATGTGTGCATCATGTGTTGCAACGGCTGGAATGGGCCTCAGCTTGAGTAAATCAATTTGTCATGTGAGTAAAATGTGCTGAGTGCACCGAGGTCATGAGCAGGTTTTGTGGCTGCCTTTTCGGTTTCCCCCATTACAGTCACAGTTTGTGCCAAACACTAGGGATTCATTCCTGTAACACATTTACAGAAAAGACTTTACTAATGTTGTCATTCTGAACACGAGAGTCTGCTGGAAACAGATTATTTGTTTTAAGGTTTGTCATTACCTGCAACTATTTTCATTAATGTCATGCTGATGACTTAGCAATGAGGTAGGTTCTTGAAGAAAACTGATAATATGTATTTCACACTAATTGGAAGGAAAAAAAGGCCCAAAATACAGCAAATTATACAGAATGACATCATACAGCAACAACTGGCACAAAATGCTCCAAGATTATGAACTTGAATCTATTCTGAAAAAGAATACATCGAAACAAATAATAAAGCACTAATAACAAAACAAACACAAAACAGATATCATGGAATTATTTTAAATACCCAGAACCATTTTCATCAAACCTGTAAAATAAACTTATTTTGTGTGCACGAAGACAAGAACAGCCCAATATGCTATAAAAGAAGCTGAGAAAAGGTAAATAGAAAAATGTAAGCCTTGACAAATAAATAATGGGCTGCAGTGGTAGATGGAGTTGTGAAAAGTCACTCTGCATCTGGGTATAACTTCACATCGCTGAAGGATTTAATTTCTGTAATAAAAAAGCATTAAAAAAAAGAACTTGAAGTCATTTTTTTTTTTTTTTTGTTCCCAAAACATTTTTCTCCTTATTTAGATATAACAAAAAACTTTGGTTTTGGGGTTAACCAGATTTTTTTTCCTGCAGAATGTGTGACCAAAAACCTAATTTCACTATGACTTTGTTAACCCACTTCAGACACTTTTAGACTTAATTTAGACAATTTGCTGTTGTTTGTTATTCCTTGATTATTTATTTATTTATTTATTTATTTATTTATATATATATATTTTTTTTTTTTTTTTTTGGGGGGGGGGGGGGTTATCCTGAAAGTTGTTATTGTGTGTGAATGATGAGCATCTTTAGTTTAGACTATTTTGTTATCAACCAATTTATCAGAGTAAAACTTTGTAATAGTGTTACAAAAAATATACAAGAAATATATTTCTATTTATCATATATTTGATAATTTCTCAATTATTAGACCATTGTTGTTAAATGCAGTAAAATAAAGCATTTTACATCCAGATCCTTTGGGACCATAAAGTAGTACTCATATGTAAAAGTACATGGAAGTGTGTAGAAGTAGTTTTGTCTCTAAAATCAAACATAACATCGTATAAGAGTCTACAAATCAGCACATGGAAGTTTGTAGTCTAAAACAAGGCAAAGGAAAAAAAAAAGGAAAAAGCTAAATTATTTTGTCTCTCATAAGTCTATGTTCTGAAAACAAAAGCCCGGTGACCCCACATCACCTCCACCCCCTTTGAAAGGAT
Source organism: Pachypanchax playfairii (assembly GCA_006937955.1). Classification (NCBI taxonomy): domain Eukaryota; kingdom Metazoa; phylum Chordata; class Actinopteri; order Cyprinodontiformes; family Aplocheilidae; genus Pachypanchax; species Pachypanchax playfairii. Next base: position 1,526,075 of record SSNP01000083.1, read on the forward strand.
ACTTCAGATATTATGAATTGGGTTCATAAGTAAAAACAATACTATATTTGAACAACCTCAGTTTGGAGAAATAGACATTTAATCTGTTTATAGCCCATTACCTGGATCTTTGTGGTAGTGCTAGCTAAAGTTCCTGCCAGAATGTCAAAATAGTTTGTTCAAAATATCATATAATGTAAAACTGAAAGCAGTGTGAAGCTTAATAAAATAGCATTTACATGAATTGTGGTTTAATTTTTTTAAGTTTAAAAATATTTTAAGACAGCATCAGTCCTCTTTGGATATACTGCTGTGGCTAGCATTAGTTGGTCCATCCAATCAAAACAAATCTGTATCTGCAAACTGAAGTTATTTCAAGAAGCTAGCTACATCAGAGAAGATATTGAATGTTCATAACAACTCCAATAAAATCCACTTTAGGTGGTTGGCATTAAATGTTGTTTTAGCTGAATTGTTACTCCTTTTGAGAAAAGTGAACGCCAACCTGTAAATGTTTCTAGAACCCCCGTTAACCCTGCATTAAGTCATTTGTGACAATATTTGATCATTTTTGTTTGCTTCTTGAAACTGCTTTAACAATATGAACAAGTATCAGCTTTATAAAATTGCAAACAAATTTTACATTTGACTGAACACCAACATCACACTTTGTCATCAGGTAATAAAAACTTTGTTGATTTTGTCTTGGACTCCAGCTTGTTAGTGTTCAGCAAATCAACATCTGCCCCAATCTGAGCTGTGTACTGTAAATTTAGGCCCTCAAACCTCTTGCTTAGGGTTAAGAAAAGTTCTCACACAGGGTTCAAATTCAACTGAGTGGAAGAGACCCAGCATTTAAGGTGTTAGCCAAAGGACATTTCTGATTTCTAGACATGTGAAATAGCAGCAAGATTTTCCGCTGACCAAACTGATGTGGAAAACATTTAAAATATGTTTGCTTTCTACTTCCGTACAATGCAAACCTTTTGCTTTGGCTGCTAGTTGCTGAACTTTATTTGTTTGTCTGCTCAACATAAAATGTGTCTATTTTATGTTTCTTTACAAAAGATTTCAGATCTTTCTAATTTATTGATTTCAAATACTTTTATCATATCACAGTCCTTAACCCAGTGGTAGTTAATAGGAAATAATACTTACTCTTCCTGTGGTAATAATATTAACACCATTAATAATAAACTTCTTGAATGCTGATCACTGAGACGTGAGTACTATTTGATCTCTTTGAATGAGTTGCTAAACACTAGTAACACCCACACCAGGTAATCCAACAGTGCAATCTCACACATACACACAAAAATAAACACAGCTGAGAAGGAAATGACATCCTGAGGTCTTTATCTAAACCGGTGCGTTTGTTTTCTTTCACCAGATTGAAGCTGCCTGACACAAAGTGGAGTGGACTGTTACATAGTATTCCTTGTATGTGTGGCTGCATATATACGCGTGTGAAAGTACTTTGTGATGTTTTGGGGGTAAATATTACTGTCATTTCTATCCAGTACTTTAAATAAATCCTGTTCTTGATTTATAAGACTTGTTTTAGTTTGTTTAATGAAACATACATCAAATAAATCGTGTAATATAAAAGTATTTTCCCAATCTATGGCAGTCATGGTGAAAGTGCTGTGTCTACATTTGTGTAAGTAAAGGAGAGCAAGAGAGAGTGAGTCTGGGGTCTGAGCGTTGGATAAACGTTTGCTTTTCCCTGCTGCCTCTGCTTGTGTCAGGATTATGAAGGCCAGATATACAGCACTTCAGAGTGTGCCAATTAACAGCCTCAGCAGCAGCCTCCACACAGGAGGCCTCTTCATAAAGACTCATCCTATGGTGTGAGTTCTGCTACTTCCAAGGGCTTTATCCAGGGCCGAGCTCATGCACACAGCTGCTGAAATGATGGGTTCTTAAGCAGACCCGGTAACACCAACAGACACCAGGAGTTCATAGAGATTCTCTCAGCAAAGCAAAGAAAAAAATCTGAGAGAAAAGAGAAAGAAACAAGGAGGGCGAGCGAGGCGGCTGGCCAATCAAGGGGCTGACCTTCTTAGAGAGGCAGAGCTATGACGCGTCCTGCATTCACCCCTCTATCCGATCCTCTATCTATCCATCTCTCTTTCCTTTCCTCGCTGCACTCATTCCCCTCTCTTTTTTTAACGTGAAGAAGCAGTGATTGCCGGGCTGGCCAAGCTAACAACAGGCAGGGGGTGGCTTGCTGAGAACTTGCAAGTTGGAATGAATCCAATCGTCCAAGCTACTGCCACCCCTGCCTGTCACATACCCAGCGCTGGCATTTGAACAGCTTTGATACATATTTTAAAAGGCTGCAGTGCATCACGACTATACTAATCTTAGTTAAAAGGCAAGGACACGTATAGGTCTACTTTTTTTTTCCTTTAAAAAGGCAGAAGCTCATGCTGTGATTTGCTTGTAAAGAAGAACAAACAGTCCATGTGTGAATCAGTGTGATTAGGACATTTTTGAAGAATATGGGAAAATATCTATCTATCTATCTATCTATCTATCTATCTATCTATCTATCTATCTATCTATCTATCTATCTATCTATCTATCTATCTATCTATCTATCTATCTATCTATCTATCTATCTATCTATCTATCTATCTATCTATCTATCTATCTATCTATCTATCTAGCCAACCACCCACCCATCCATCCATCCATCCATGTTCATTGTAGATTAGATATTTATATACATTGGTACAAATAAAGAAAATGCCTTTACCAAACAGAGCAGATTATACAAGAAAATACTTGAATGCTTTAAAAAATACATGAATTGAACTTATTGCAGATTTTCACCTTACAGATTTCTGTTTTTGTTTTTTGTCAGAGTCCATTGTTTTGGATCAGCAAACAAATAATATTTTTAAGACAAACTGAGTTAATATAAATGTTGTTTTAAATAACAATTGCATTAATGCAGATATGATATAAAGTTATACAAATCAACCTGATGTTGTGTGATAAAGCAACTGTCCCAATTCATAAACAGATGAGAAAAGTCACTGACATCTATCAATCTGGAAATGGGTGCAGGGTCATTTCTTAGGCTTTGGGACTCTAGTGAATTACATTGAGAGCTAGTATCCACAAACTGAGAATGCATGAAACAGGAATAAATCTTTACAGAAGGTGCTTGGAGAGAGCTCATCAAGGACTCATTCGAAAAGTCACCAAAAAAAAAAAAATCCCGAACATCTAAAGCCCTGGAGGTCTCACTCACCTCTGTTAAGGTCAGCGTTTATGATTTAACAATTAGAAAGAGATTGGGGCAGTAATGACCTCCATGGAGTTCCAAGATGAAAACCTCTGCTGACGAAGAAGAACACAAAGGCTTGTCTCATATTTGCCAAAAAACATTTTGGTGGGCTTTTGGGAACATTTGATGAGACAAAATGTGTCCTCTTACATTCACTGCATTTCAGAAAAGGAACATCATACAGGCAGTCAAGCATGGTGGTGGTAGGTTGATGGTAAGGAGCTGCTTTACTGAGCTGCTTTACTGCTTTAGTACCTGGATGGCTTGCTGTAACTGATGGAACCATGAACTCTGCTTTCTATCAGAAAACCTTGAAGGACCATATCCTACCACCAGTTTGTGACCTGGATATTTTGCAAGCCAATGATCTGAAGCACACAAGCAGGTCTACCAATAAATGTTTAACAAAAACCCCTAAATGATGTGTTTAGTGCAACCTTGTCAAAGTCTGGACTTAAATTTGACTGAAATGCTTTAAACAAACTCTCCATGTTTGAAAAGCCTCTAAAGAAGAGTGGGCCAAAATTCCTCCACATAGACTTGAAAGAGTCCATGTTGATTATTGAAACACTTGATTGAAGTTGTTACTTTCAAAGGTGGCGCAACCAGTTATGAAGTTTAGGGGCAAGTACTTTTAGTTTGGATGTCTTTTTCCTCTTTATAAGTTAAAGCATCATTGATAAACTGCATTGTCATTGTGGTCCAAGTATGTCCAACTTTCTGTCATCTTTTCATAAACCTTTCACCACAAAGTATTTGATTGGTCCATGTGGGCCACTGTGATTTTAAGCTGAACTTGATAATAGCTTTTGGATTATGGTGATTTAAAACCTGCTTTACTGTGGACAATGATACTGGTGTTACAGAACTTTACAGTTTCCTGAGATGTTCCTGAACATGATGACAGTCTGATGAAGCTCCTCGGCTGAGAAGCAAAACATCTTCAAGAATCAAGAAAAAAAGTCCAGTTGCCTTTATTTTAACCTACTCAGTTTATTATATATACTAATTAGTTTTCTTTCATCCTGGGTCATCTTTCACACGTTAGAGATGTGGTGACTCATTCAAATAACCATCTGAATAATCAATAATCGTCTGAGTCGTCTTGGAGTCTAAAGTTGTTCAGGAATGTTTCCTAAAGACTTTCCCAACTTATGTAACTCTACAATTCTCCAACTTAGAGTTTGACTGAGTTCCTTGGACTTGCCCATTTTTTGCATCATTGATCAATCTAATGAGTATTGTCAAACAAAATAGAAGAGAGGAAGAAGAGAGAAAAGCTATAAAAAAATCAAACTTGTGAACTCAAGGCTTCAAGGTTCTTCTTCAAGGTTCAAGAACTATGTTGTATAGTGTTTCCACATTGAAACAAAAAGTTCAAACTGATCATTAAAAGCCCCAAATAATAACATTTGAGTGCATGTAGCCTAAACTTCTGACCAACACACTATCTAGCATAGGCTACCTTATATCTAGCTAGTTATTCACCTAGCTATTTATTATCTACTTATCTTCCTACCTAGCTAGTTGTTTAGATAGCTAATAATCGAACTAGCTACTTAGCTTGCTATATGATAAAACTTATTAAAACTTGACTGTTTTTGTCCATTTTCTTCTTGATGTTTTGAAATAAACTTCATTTCAAACTTTGCTGATATCATAAATAAAGTTTCCTATGTTTTCTGCTTTTGTGACAGCTGGAGAGAGATAGCCATCTGCAAGAAGCAGACTAATATGCATCTGTTCATATGTATGGTGTGTTTGTGCCTAGCTGGTAGCCTAGAGCCCACTGCCATTGTTCCTGTGGACCAAAGCAAAGATAAAGCAGTTGAAAGTGAGTTGACCAAATGCTCAGCAGTATTTGCCACAGATGTGCCCAGACAGATCACAGAGAAAATGCGATGGCATTTCCTCAAGATGTGCATGTGTGTTTTTAAACTTTGATGTGAACATGATTTGCCACGGAAAAAAAAAAAACAAAAAAAAAAAACACTTTGTTCATGTGCTTCACATGGTCTCAATAACGGAGCTCATACATATTGTATGGCCATTTAGAACTTTTTTCTTTGCTTTTATTTTAGTCTCACTGTAGGTTGATCTCAGGACGTTTACTAGCATGCAGAAAAAGATTTCCGGTTAAAAAAAAAAACCCTGCTCCTTATGACAGGCATGGCACGCACTGCACCATTTGATATATATTTTTTGATTTCAGCTCCCATGTGGCAGCAGGACTGTTGTTCTTGTTTTTCTCTCAGTATATTAACCATGCTATACATATTCAGTAAGTTCAAATTGCGTTGATGCTTTTTATCCTTAATAGTTTTTAAAGCCTATCTTCTTATTTTTACAGACTTCAAACAGTCACTTCTTTAGACTGAACTTTGAAAAGAATTCTCACATCCAAATGAGGCTCTAAGTAACAAAAGTAAAAAAAAAAATCAAAGAAGTGTTTTTGGGAACACCAACTGTTGACATTTATATATCATGTTATATAGCCTAATTAAATTTAGTCTTGCCTGATAGTATTTAACAACTATTTTTTTAAAGTATTTTTAGTTTGTGATCCATGCCTGAGTTGCATAGTTTTTGTTCTTCTAGATTTTTAACAATTTACAAAGAAACTAAAATCTATATAAACATTAACTAGGATCGCTACTAAACTGTTCCACGTGCTCTTAAGGCAGTTAGCTTTGCTGTTAATGTTTCACAAAGCTGGCCACTGTTAGATCTCTTGCCATTTCCCGTCCTTCCTGTCATTGTGTGAACTTCAGGTGTTAAGAAAAAGCCTCCAGTTCAAGCGGAGGGGAAAGGTATCAGTGCAAGGTAGTCTGGCTGTTGAGTGGCCGGCTCTGTTTAGTTCAGGTTTGCATGTGTGTGAAGTGATAGTTCCAACACATTGTGTTCTTGTTCTACTCTTCTTCTGTTTCAGCGTTGGCAGCTGAAGCATCATCGGATGCGCTGGCTACTGTCTTCCAGGTGACAGCCTCTGACATTGTAATTGTCTGCTTTGGGCAAGAGAACAGAGGGTGTAAAACGTCTTATGTTTCTCTGCAGCAGAAATTATTGATAACTGGTGATGATGGGTGCTGTTGGTGTCACTAACCTGGTCTGAGCAAATTCTGATGGTGCTGATTTGGATTTTCAAAATAAAGTTACTTCTTTTACATCATAATTTCTCTTTTGAAGTTATGTTTGGTATATTTCCTCTGCACACACCTTTATGAGAAATGTTCAGAATGTGTGCAATGTGTGCAGTTCGGTATAATTAAAACAGTTTCACCCTGTGTAAGTTAACAGCAGCTTTCACCACAGAGCTAAGAACAAAACTTGGGAAGTCAGGAGTTAAAAAGGGACAGTTGGACAGACGGGGTAAATATTTTACAAAAAGCAGGGGAGCTGCATTTGATATTGCCCTCTGCGCTGCACATGTGCTGAGAGCACCAGAAAGAAAGAGAGAAAAGCATCTTTTACTAACTGGAAATTCCTGCGCTTCAGCCACAGCTGCAGCATGACACTTCAGATGGCTGTACTTCCTTTTGTACAGCCTGCTGGAATTAGCCCAAACCACTATGGCATGACATCAGAAACGAAGACAGGAAAATCCGACTTTATTATCTGTTGCTGTAAAAATATTTGTGCTGGAAACAAAAGGGGGGAAATAAAACCCTTGAATTCTTTGCCATGTCAACTTGAATTTTAATATTGAACTACAATAAAAAAAAAAAAAAAAAAAAGAAACTGAGAAATAAAAATGACACAACCTTCTGAAAGAGAGTTTGAGTTGTTGGGATATGTTTGTTGGTTGTTCACTTTGCAGAAATGTAAATAAATGTATAATTATGATCATCCTTTCTTCATTTGTCTAAAACTGAAGGCAGGAAAAAAAAAAACAATAATTTGGTTCAAACAATCAAAAGAAAGTTATCTGTTATATATAGCAGTAAATAAATAAATAAATTAGTGGGGCAACAACAATTTCCCATCAAACTGATAGAGAGGAAACATCGTTCGACTCGCGCTCGGAACTGAAACTCTGCACTAACGACACGAAGCAGAGAATAAAAAAAAAAAAAAAAACTTTCCATTAAATTGTGTTTGGAGAAGGGGATTCACTTCAAAGGGATCTTAACAACAGTGCTGTCTGTTTAATTTACGTTTCCCAGCACATGCCAAAATGTAAAAACCCAAATTTTGAGGAGTGTATAATTACAGAGTGAGAATAAATGATTATAAATAACCCCATCATTACCAGTCCCTCCTGAAAAACATGATCCATACTGAAGGATAATTAAGGCAAAATATTTCTGATCCTCCAACAGTCTGTAGGAGAAATGCATGTGCTGTGTGTGTGTTTGAGATGCAGGGAGTGTGTGTGGGTGTGTGTGTGAAAGGAGAGGCATTCTTCCCTAAATATAGTAATGTTGTGTTGGCTATGTACAAGTACTTCAGGAGAACTCGAGATATAACCAGCTTTAATTGGTTTGTGGAGTCATTAATAATAAAACGGAATCACAACTCAAGTACGGGTGTGTGTACATCCGAGCAAGAGATCTAATGTGTGTATATTGGACCCTGTCAATAGCCCTTAAACAACAACAGACAAATGGAAATAACTTTGATCAACAAACATGTAGCAGACTAGAAGATAATAATGAACCTCCATGTTCAGCTGAGGTCTCCTAAAATAGATCATTTCAAGCAGGATGTTTCAGATTTGAGGATAATATTTCTAGATTAGGCCAGCTAATTAGTGCCCCAATATTTGGCTTGAAGCTTTGAGTAATATCCAAATAAGCATATTGTCCTCATTGAAAAGGAAAAGAAAAGAGAGAGAAAGCTTTTCTGTGTTTCCCCTTTCAGAGCACGAGAGAATGTTTCACTGAGAAACAGAAAAACTTTACTCGACTGCTCTCGCTGCCTCGCTTTGTTACTCCCCTCTCCCTTTCTTGCTTGATCAAAACACACGAATGTCGCTTTGAGAGGCCAAATGAAAGAGAACCTGGGCGAACATGTGCCGGAGTCCGTGTTTACTTCTAGTCTACATCTAGAAGCCGGTCCAAATTTTTCGGTGTCAGCGGGGGTTCTGCATGGGTTGTTGAGTTGTGGTGAGTTGTTGCTCAACCGGGAGTGCGTCACTTGTCTGGCAACTACCAGTTCCTTGCTGCTATTTGTGTTTGAGTGTAACCGAGAGCCTCCCCTCCCTTCGTTTTCTCCCTTTTCCCAAACTAACCTTCCAGCCTCTCCCCTGTGGCAAGAATCATGTCTTCACCGCAGCCTATTGCTCCACCACTGAAAGGCCTGTGACCGAGGCGTTCGTCCCTTTCACTGCCATTGTGTTGATGAAACAAGGAGCAGGCCGAAACTAGTCAGCTACACGAGGTGTAGCATGACTTGAAGGTTCTGCTGCTGTTGGACTCCACTGACTTGTTGTTACTTGTAGTTATGTTTCACCCCCATGAGAATTCAGAGGTGAAAAGCCTGAGGTGGCTTTTAAAAAAAAATGTAAAAAAGTATTTATTTACTGTTTAAAATCAGTGCAGCCCTCCTGAAACTAGATAAATGGATCAGAGGAGGCCCAGATAAGGGCGGGCATCTTAGAGCAAAGACAGGAGAGGTGTTGAAGGGGAAGTGGGGCATTGAAAGAGGCGGTGAAAGAAGGGAAGCGAAGACAACAACAAGGGGTCGAGTCTGTTGTAAGAATAGCCTGCTTCTGCCAAAAAGGACAAGACGGTGATAAACTTTCCTCCCCATGCTGTCACCTCCACCCCCCTCCCCACACACACACACACACACACACACACACACACTCGTCCCAACACACAGCCGCTCACACACACAAAGTGTCACAACGCACGATTCACCACTAAAAATGAATGGATTGGCCCAGCGTGACACAACTCAGTTGCAGAGGGAGACGTTGCTTGTTCTGCAACAAAAGACTGGAATTAAGGCGAGTCGAGCCCACAGCAGAACTCTGAATTGTTTTAGGGTCAACAACTTATTGTGTTTGCATGAGGAAAAAATGAAATAAATCTGTGACAAAAATAGAACTTTTAGCCTGTGAAAAAAATCCTTTTTTTAAAAAAAAACAAAACATAAACTTGGAAATGTAATTAAATCATCTCTTTATATAGAAAGATACTATTATGTAATGTGAATGGATACAAAATACCAACTTTCCCAGTAAGTGTGGCTTTTATAAAACATTTCAGTTTGAATATAAACAAATAAACTCAAGTGTTTTTCCAACATGGTGGGTTTTCCTGTTTAATTCCAAACTCCTTTATTCCTATTGAGTATAATCATTTGCAGATCTTTTTTTCTTATTTTGATAGCATTTATTAGTCCACCACACACACACACACACACACACACAATGTAATCGTGGCCCACAGCATCCGGGGAAGGAGCGGCTGGAAGTGACAGCCTAATTATCAGCTTCAACTGCGCTCATTACCCATTAGACAATCCACATGCATATCCACTTACTAAATGAATAATTTTGTATTTATTATGGAAACGCACCATTGTGGCCTGTAGCTAACGCCTTTTGCGCCAAAACTCACGCTGCTTTAAGTACAAAGGAAATAAATGGGACAACCAGGAGGTTATTTAATTTTAGCCCCCCAAAAGCCGGTCGGTTTAAGGAAATCGTGTGTGCGCGCGCGCCTGTCTGTGTTTCTGTGTGTGAACGGGTGCAAGAGGAGAAGAGAGAATCTACACACCTGCTGTTTCTACTGAAAGATTACAACCATCATCATCATCAAATGAATACAATTGCATTAAATAAAAATATTCACGTTCTGCTGCATTAATAAGGTTGAAAAGCGTCACTGAGCGGATTCTGATTTCAACCAACAGATCTGAAACAAAACCCAAACAATGTTTTTACTGTCCCAAAACCAGGAGCGCAGAGTCAGATGGAAACTGATGTTTCTGTTCTGAGTTCGGGCGTAAATGTAACAAAAAGAAGCAAGTTTAGTAAATTAAAACTTCCCTGGGCTTTTTGTTAATGTTCTAACAGGAAGCTTTGCGTGTTTTAAACTTCACCAAACAAACACAAAAAAAGAAAAACAAACAAAAAACAACAACAAAACAAACTTTAACACATTTTTACTCAATAGTTCTTGAACTGAGTTGATTTTTTTAGGTATAAAAACACTGAAACCTCTTTTAACTTTCCCTGAATTTATTGAATCAAATTTTGATGTTCTAAAATTCGTATATTTTGTGCGCAATTCTTCAGATGTGTTTCACGTCTTTTCTTGTAAAACGGCTCGTTGTTGGATTGATTCTCTCCGTCACCCATAGAGGTCGCTGTGATATAGAAAAACAGAAGCTCCACAGGTTCAAACCGATCGAGCTTCTCCAAATCTCGGAAGTGCTATAAAAAGCAGCTTCATTTACAAACTATCCCAAATTCAGTCAGCTAAACAATTATATAATAGTTCTGATGATTAAACCATTTTTTATTCTAATTTTTTTATACTTTTTAAAAATAGAATGAGATTGTTCTACTGATTAAACTTAACTGTCAGTTTTCATATAAATAAACAAATAAAAACAACATTTGGGACTTTCATAAACATGTAAATCAATTTCAATAAAAGACCCCCCACCCCCCTACCCTCCCCCACGCGCACACACATCTAACTTTGTTGTGACAAATCAATACTGGCTTTTAAACACTGACTGAGTGGGTTTAAAATTTTTTAAAAAGAGCTGTTTTTATTGGCTAATGATTATTATCAGCCTCGGAACAGACATGACACCCCCCTTAAAACAGCGACCGTGCTCCTCAAGGCCCTACCTTCTCCTCCCCCACCTCCCCTCCTTGCGGTAAAAAAGAAAAAAAAACTATATATATTAATAATTTATGTCCGAATCGACTTCTCCCTCTGACAGATTAGATTTTAACCATTTGATTTTGTTTGGACTGGGCGTTCCCATATTATTACTTAATGACGTTCCCAGCTGCTCCTGTCCATTTTCTGTCACCAGCAACCATCTGGACTCTTATTAGCACCTCAATGCCTCCACGCTGCTTCCCTCTCCAACTTGAATAAGATTAAGGCCGCTTGCCTGCAGACTGCCAATACTGTTTATTTTTCTCTCTCCTGTTCCCACAATGTCTCCAATAAAACTGGCAGCAGACCTAAATAAAACACACACACACACAGATACACCAAGAGCAATAATAATATTAATAATAGTGTAAAAGCGTGGGGGGGGGGGTCAAAATATAGGCTGAAGCTTTTGATTTTTCTCTATAATTTCATTTAGTTTATTAAGCAAAATATACGATCTGGACAAATTCCTTCAATGTTTCCTATTTACAAATTTAAATCAGCTGGTATTTACATTAAAGAAATGACACCAAAAAACACATGATAGAGACAAATAATTATAATAATTATAATAATAATAATAATATTAATAATAATAAAGTAAAAAGCCTCGCAAAATGTTCCAGTCAGCCTGGGAAAAGTGGAAGAGAGAGTAACAATATAGGCGCGAATTATAGGCTACACAACAACAGAGGGAGAGTTCATCCATCCATCCATCCATCCATCCATCCATCCATCCATCCATCCATCCATCCATCCATCCATCCATCCATCTATCCATCCATCCATCCATCCATCCATCCATCCATCCATCCATCCATCCATCATCCATCATCCATCCATCCATCCACAGGATATTACCAAATTACGCCACATGTTCTGCTACATTGCATTATTATTTCTCATTGTCTTTTATCTGTCGGAGCGTAAAGTCTCTTCTTTTTTGAGTGTATTTGTTTGTTTTTATTTTTTTTTTTATCATTTTTTTAGCTGGGGGAGTGAAAACGTCTTGATCAAGCCGAGGAGAGGGCAGTTAGGACCCGTTGCGTGGCGTCTTGGGGACTCCTGGCGCTGGAAGGCAGAGAGGATCTGGATAAAGAATAATACAGAGAGGCAGATAAATCCCCCCGCCGTGTTTGGACAGCGGGTTTCAATATGCATCTCAAGTGCCTGGCTCAAAGGGTTTGATTAGAAACAGGGTGCAGACCCTTTTTTTTCTAACCCCCCACCCCCGCTGAAACACACACACACACATTTCTTTCTTTATAATATACACAAACACTAATAATATAAACAACTTGATTTTATTTTGAATCGAAGAAAAAAAGCTACACTGTCAAAATGTAATATTTATCGTGCAGAAGGAAAAGACAGAGGTAAAGTATTTATTTTGTGTTTTTGCTGAGAGTTGTCCCCTGGGCTCCGGCTCTCCCAGGGGTCTTTAGGAAAAGCACACAGCCCAGACAGAACCCGTTTTACTCGGTGGCTTGATAAGTAGCCACACTCTCCCCAGAGGGGAGGAATTAAAGGGGGTGTGGGATGAAAGTCAAGACCCCTGTCACCCGGAAAGCAAACTGTTTTTCTTCTTCTTTAAATCTCGTCTTTCTTTTTTTATCCTGATGCTGTTATCGTTTTACGTCACATTTTTTAAAAATAAAAAAACATACATATTGAACACAAATAATATAACCAACAATAATAATCAATAATTTTTATTATTAATATCGCGTGACAGTTTTATATTCATTCTTATTTTCTTTTGAAGCTGCAACATTTTACAAACCAACTTGATCAAATCTGTGAATTTAGTTTTTTATTTAACTTCTTAATTATCTTGTTTGTGAGTTTCTATTAATTTGTTTATAAAAGCAGTTCAGACTCATCTCACCTGTCATGAAGGGGGCGAAAAGAAGACTTCGATGTAGGTGTGGGGGGGGAATCCGATCGTACCCCGTTTTCATGTTCTAAAAGGAAAAAAAAATCAGGAGAATTATTTTTTAGAACAGTCTAAATCCATCAGAGTCTGAGAAAAAAACAACTTATTTTATTGTTTTAAATGCTCGGTTGGTTTTAAAGTGTGCAGTTTGGACACGTGCGATTTAAGCATGCATGCGTTGCCCTTTGATTTTCTAACTGTAGGTCTCTTGGAAAAATAAACAGATAGTATTAAGACAATGCACACATGGTGAACAGCGCTCGTGTTAGTGTGTGTGTGTGTGTGCGCGCGCGCTCGTTGCCCTCCTACCTGTGTGTTTGGGACTGTGGGTCTCTGCTGGGGCCTTGCTGTCAGTAATGAGCGCAGCTGAAGCTGCTACCGGCGACACCAGCACTGATGTCTGCTGCTGCTGCTGCTGCTGGGCCGGCAGGTGATGGTGCTGGTTCACTCCCAGGAACGACCTCACGTTCAGCAGGGAGTTCTGGCCTAGGAAAGCCCCATTCGTCCAGTTAGGGAACTTTCCAATCTGGCACGTGTACAGTCCATGACTGGGGAGGAAGGCAGGGTGTGTCTGAATCTGGTGGTGGGGTGCTGATGGGTGTGTGGTGGCCCCTGGACCACAGGGGGACGTGGGTTTCTGGGACGAACTATCTGGACTGGTTGCGGTCTCTGCTAAAGACCATATTTTAGGTTTATTGTTGGACGGGAGAGGAAAACTCCCGGGTCTGTCCGGGGATAAAATTCTCGTGGAGTTGTTGTTGCCGTCCGAGTTTTCTTTACCAATGGGATGAACTGAAATTGTGCTCTTAGCCTTATCGAAGGCCTCGTGGGCCTGCAGGGCAAAGGCCCGCCGTTTCTCCAAGCTGTCCAAGTCCCCAGGCGCACCGACGCCGCCCCTGTGCTCCCTGATCCCCTCCGTGGATTTATCATCATCATCCTCATTACTTTGATCCCCGTCGTTGTCGTCGATTTTGTCTATATCTATGCTCTCCAAATCAATCTCCTCCTCGTCTTCGTTTTTTTCCGCCTCGTCTCCGCTGCCGAACAAATTCCCGTCCTCGCCGTCCTCCTTGCTCCTGTTCCCCCACGTCACCTTGTTCTCCTTCTTGAGTCTCCTCCTGGCGTTGGCGAACCAGGTGGAGACCTGCGTCAGCGTCATCTTGGTGATGATGGCCAGCATGATCTTCTCCCCTTTGGTGGGGTACGGGTTCTTCCTGTGCTCGTTGAGCCAGGCTTTTAGGGTGCTGGTGCTCTCCCGGGTGGCGTTCTTGGGCCTGGCGGGGTCTCCGTACTGGAACTGGCCGTACGGGTAGAAAGCAGGAGACGTGTGGGCCGCAAAGGTCGCCGGATGAACACCAGGACTGTCCTTCAGCTCATACTGAGATCCCTTCAAAAATAAAAAAATAAAATGCATCGTTACCTTCTTATTACACTCCGACTCTCACACCGCTGCAAAAAGTTCATCCAATTTACAATGTTCCTCTAATGCATCATGGCTAAATGTTCTTTCTAACAAGTCACGCGTAAAAATCCAAGAGTTGCATCTGCACCTGACGCAGAGCAGCTCGGCCTCGTGTCTGCACAACTCTGTCCATACTGGACCAGTAAATAGCTTTCAGACTTTGCAGGTTATGAAGGAAACATGTCGACTCCAACTCACTGGACTAATTGACTCATTTTATGTGTGACAATAAAACTTCCCTCCACACTTCCACAGAATAGTTTAAAGGCTTGATTTAAATGTTTTCTTTTTTTCGAATGTCACTCTTCTGAGTCATTTATTGCTTTTTAGTGACTCTTAAACTGTCGAAGCCCGTTCAAGTAAATGTTTGGAAAAATACCTCATGCTTCAAAGCTGCAGCACAGCAGTCTGCTGCCTCTATGGGCCTAATGCATAAATTAGCAAACACATTAACACACAGCAAATGACTTCTTATCGCCTGGTGTGTTTTCACTCACTGTTGGTCTGACAATTATTAGACAAAGTTTTGACGCACGTGATGTTCAGAAATCTGTACCAGTTTTCTATTTGAAAAAGAAAATAAAACAATAACTGCATGTTTTCATTGTGGAATTTGACTAACTTTCTGCTCTTTTCAATAGTTCACAGTAACAGCTGGAGCTCCGTTTACATTGTTTTCTGTCTTTAGTAATAAATTACACCATCTGGTCGGTTTGTTAACTCGCTTTTCAGCATGGATGGAAAGATAAACAGCTCGTTTTAAGCGATTTCTTCCTGTATTTTTTGTATCTATTCGTCTCGTCTGTGGTTAAACTCAGTGGTTAAATTGATCGATGGAGGATCAGCTGAAGCTTAAATGGACGAATCCGCCTCATAAGGTCGGACATATATTGGTTTGGCTTGGCGTTGAAAGCGTGAATCATTAATAGCGTCGCTTTAAACACAGTTCGAACAGAGAGGAAGACAGAAAAGGATCATTTATTCTTACCATCTGTGAGAAAAGAGCCAGGTCCGCGCTGGTGTAAGGTAAGAAAGCGCTGTAGTTGTGTGCGTACGGGTTGGCGTACATGCCCAGCACCGATGTGACGGCCGCCGCCGTGGCGGACGGACTTCCTCCGATTTCGGTGCTCCCGCCCCGGGACGAAGGCGTGAGCACTCCCGGCCTCTCGCTCCCGTACACAGCCTGGGAGGCACTTAAGTACTGCGGGTAGCCTAACTGCGGGAAAGACATCTCCGCCGCTGGATTTTCACGCACCAGCTCGTTCGTCCGACAAAACTGTGCGTAAAAAATACAAAGAGCTGAGAAACAAAAAAAAAAAAAGAAAAAAAGAAAAAAAGAGAAAGAACCCGGGGAAGTAAAAAAAGGGGGGAAATGTTTAAGCCAAAGTCTCGGCTACGACACACATAGAAAGAGGTGAAGCAGTGGGAACAAACCGCTCTTAAATCTCAGCTTTCTCTCTCCCCCTTTTTTTTCTTGCGCAAAAGTCCGCTGGATGTGATCTGATCAACAATTGCGCTCCGACTGACGCGCCTGGCCCTGAGGTCTTCCAGGCTGATCTCTCAGATACAATTTGAAGTTGATGCTTTGATTGGCATCCCCTACTTGAGCCTGCAAGCTCCTCCTCGTTTGGAGCAATGTGGATAATGTGAATATAGAGCGAGCACATTGGCTGGGGCCTCCCTCTTCCTCCGTCACCCCTCTCTCTGACTCTCTTCCTCTCTCTATCAGTGTGTGTGTCTCTGTGCGAGTGTGTGTCATCATGTTTGGACTTATTGTATGTTAAATGTTCAAGCATTAGAGTCCATTCACCGAAGGCTTTGATTGTTGTATGACAACCTGTCTACACGATTTTACAGCTGTCCGACGCAGGAGGAAGCGAACCCGTCAGAAGGAACTTACTTTGAATAGATTTCAACTGTAATTAAAGAGGAAAATGCTCCTCCACAAAAGAATTAGTGCTTTCGAGCTTCTGCTGCTTTCATTGAACTCGTGAATCATTTTCTCAAAAATGTCAATGAAATTACTTTTTTTACAGTTTTTAATTTCATTTACCTATTTTTAAAAAATGACAATAATGTTTGTTGTTGTTGTTTAAAATTCACGTTTTGGAAATTTGTAACTAAATCATAGAATAAATTAATTTAAAAAATCAGTTAACAAAAGTCTTTCTGCTTTCTCAACCAAACCCCAAACAGTTAGACAAATGTCTCCGTCCGACTTTTAAATCCTGCTGCTTTTATTGACTAGTGTTTAAGTCCGCTTTGATTTCTTCATAAAGGTTTAATCAGCCACGATTTTCCTCCTTCTGCGCCCCAATTTTTTCTGTCTTTCTCTCTTTGCATGTGCTTCCTCGGATGTGTGCGCGCGTGTGTGTGTGTGTGCGTGTGTGTGTGGACTCTGAGCAGAATCGTGTTGTCCTTTGTAACTACAGAGCCACTTCACGTTTTCTTGCTTTGTGTGAAAAGGAATGTGGACAAACCAGAGACAAGCCAAACAGCGCTGCAATGATTTCTGCAGGTCCCTGAACGCCCCTCAAAAAAAGAAAAAACATATATATAAAATATATATTTTAAAAGCATATCCCGCGAGACTGAATTAAAATAACAGCTTGAATAAAATCCAATTAAAGAATATAAGAAGTTTTTTTGTAACACGTTTTAATTGTACTACTATTTATTTAACCAGATGTATTTAACTTTATTTAATTAAATAATTAATTACTTAATTTGGAGTGAGGTGTTGGGATTTATGTAGGTACTTTAATAAATCAGACTTTGGGTTGAGGGGATCCACAACGCTGAAGTGGAAAAATAAATAAAATCAGCTTCTGCAGCTTTGGTTACCTCCTCTTGAATTGCTTATCCAATTTCCAGCCCTCGAACAGAAAAGGGTCGGACACCAACCTTCTGCTTCTAGCTGTCCACTCCTGTCACCACCACACATGTAAGGCGTGGGGACAGAAAGAGTCTTCATATTTTAACAGTTCTATTTTCGATTTGATTTGACTCTCCTATCGCCCACCTCCCGAGTCAAAAGGGGCTGTTCTGCAGATCTAGATTTAATGCTTTAACGACTGAAGCCCGAGAAGTCAGTATAGATTTTGATCTGCACCAGATGGCTCCGAGTGGATATTGCCGAGCGCCGAAGATCTGTTAAAATATCTGAGGGGCACTGATGGTAATCTGGGTAACACATCAGAAAGGAGGGGAGGAATGGCAATTGTGATAACCTGCTGGAAATATGTGCAGGGGGCTGAATCTGAAGGCTGTGGTGGGTCGGTTGAGGACTGACAGGAAGGAAGGAGACTGAAGACACCAGGGGAAGAAAAAAAAACAACAACAAAGGATAAAAAGAATTATTAACTAAAACCAATAATAATAACAAAATTGCACACTATTTATCTTTTGTTTCATTTAATGAAAGTTCATTTTTACTTTTATTATGTACAAAAAAGCAAGAAAAAAACATTTGCTAAACAATGACGCGCGTAAAATCCTCAACTTAAACTCATTTAATAAGTTTTAGTCATTTCCATCAGATACTCCTAAATCAGTAAGAGACAAATAACAATAATTACAAAATGTTCTGAATCTTCCATGTGCATGTTGTTTCAGTCCACATCAGTGTTCAGTTCTTGCAAAGCTCGTCGCGCAGTCACCAGCGCCCTCGTCTCTGCGTCCCGTGCGCTCGCATCCACGCGCACCCGTGCGCGCAGTCCTAACGGTTTTCCGACGCTGTCTTCTTCTAAAAGGAAAAAGAAAACAAAGTGAATGCAAATCCCCGGGCTTTCATATCAGATAGTTGTATCATGTAAATCTCCATAAGCTGCTACGCCTTAATGGCCACATTCTAATAAGTCACCCAGGTATCGTCGATAAGTGCTTTTATTTATCAGCCCGCGTGCTCAACATTCAAATATACCCCGTCAACATCTGCTTCAGAGCGTCTTAGTTTCCAGATCCCTCCCAGCTGCGATGAAACATAATATGCGCATTTAATTGAGTAATTCTATTAAGATAGAATTGATTTAAAATCCTGCAGAGGAAGCGGAGCACTGTATGACCTCTATGAGGGGAAAAGACATGCTGCAGTTATTTTGTTGCAGGAGACAGAAATCTCATCACACACAGTGAACATTGGAAGTCCTTATTTTGACTCATCGGATATTTTCAAATACAAATCGTTCAGGAAAGAGAAAATAAAACTGTAATTCTTTTCCTGAATTCAGTTCAACTCAATCCATGTTTTCTTTAAAGGTTGTGTTTTACATAGTGTTATGAGGCTGTGACAGCACTCTGGGGTCATGGCAGTGCAGCTCAGCAATGTTGTCAAGTTTAAGCTAATGAAAACCTTCATGTCATATGTATATATATGTGTGTATGAGTGTGTGTGCGTGTTTAGGGCTGTATGTGGCAGTGAACCCAGGCCAACAGGTAGACCTAAAGGACTCTGGCAGAAGTCAAAGAGAGTGAACCTGCGTTACAATAACATCGGTTATGTTGACAGTTGGCTACCACCGCAGAGGTCAAGGGTGTCTCTGTGAACTAATAACTGTGGTGAAAGATACTCCTTTCCTGCCTCTGGGAGTGCCAAAGTTGAGGAAAGGTTAAGAATCCGCAGAATGCTCCTTTTGTACTTTTTCTCTCGGATTATCAAATTAAAGTGTTGGGAACAAAAACTCCTTTTCTTTTTTTATATTTTTCTCCCCAGCGAGGGAGGAGATTAGATGAATATCAATGATATTAATGGATCATCACAGCTGTTGAAACGTTGCATCTTTGTTGTCACTTTCAAACACATACCTGTAATCACACACTCCCCGGACTGCTTCAGAGTAACCCAACTGGTCTGCTACGGGTTCGAGCCAGAAGACCACTGGTGTTATTGTGAGATATTTGATACACAGACAACAGCACCACACCTAGAAGTAAGGAAACGAAGAATTTCCTGCATAATAAAAGAAGCATATTCCTAGAAGGCTGAGACATTCTGTGCTTAATAACCAAACAGTCGGCTGTTGTTTCTCAATTTTGCAAAAGATTGACTTTTTGGGACACAAACCGTCTCTCATAAGGACTTTTACCTCTTTTTAAAGTCGTTGAATAGACACAAACACATTTTTTTGTTACTCATTTCAGGAACATCTGTCCAGTCTTCAGCTTTCAGTTTGATTTATAATATTCGTGGTAACTGTGTAACGTTTGAGAAAAAAAGCACAACACAGCGTTTCTAGGAGTAAAAATAAAACAAACCTTTATGGATTACAAGTGAAGTGTTGAAGTGCATAACGTTTCAATTCCTTGGTGACTTGTTTTCCAAAAATACAGTTTTAATTTTTGTCAAATGAATATTGTGTATGTTTTTCTCTACAGAAAATATAATAAGAACAACAGAACAAGGTTCTGTAGGAAATAGATATTTGTAGCTCATTGTTTAGTAACTTTCATTGGAAATAAACTGCAGCACACAGGAAAATAAACTCAGTGTGTATATCTGTATAAGTTAAATCCAATAAAATATTCACAACACGTTCACTCTCACTGTTCCTGTTGTACGATACTGTTTAAAACAAAACCTAAAGTGCAAGTAAGTTGCAGAGGAGAGAAGTGAATGTGTAACAGAGTAAAATAAAAGGAAGGAATGAAATCCTCCTACATGAGCTGTGCACTTTTAGTTACATTCAAAGCAACGTTTAGAATCAGAGACTCACTTTGTGGCTGCATTTTTTTCTTTAATTATGTTTTTTTTAATCATTGTTGTGTACAGCTGGACTTAGCAGCAAATTAAACTTGATATAAGTTCTTTGTGACTGGTAAAAAACACTTTGTTGTGTTTTTAAAGCAAATTTTATGGCAGTTTCCTAAATCTAACTAAGTAGTGCCAGATTCTAAGTAAGTCATTTTGGATGTCTTTGCTTCAACCTTAACCCAGATGTATCATATTCATTACATCTATTTCTAAGTTTCTATGAGCTCTACCTCTTTTAAAATATTAGTACTTTCTTCAAAAACCTTCTGTATCAAATCATCTGCGAGTTTTCTGCCACCTGGTGGAGGAGCCATGTACTACGAGTGACAAGTGTCAATTTATTAGTCTTATTATTAAATATTCTAATAAAAATTTTAAAACTATATATTTGTTGAATCACAAAAGAAGAACAATGTTTTGATGACTATTTGTTCATGTATCAGACGTTGAATTGTGAATAAAACGGTGAGTGAAAGCTGAAAACTTGTGGAAAGTGATCATAAACTTCATGATTATTTCAACAGATATTGAAATGTTTTCTTTAAAACGACTGTTTTAATATATTGGCCTTTTTGGAACTTTATCTGAAAACATATTACAAAATGGCATTCAAAGTGGAATTATTAGCGCCTCACTTTCAGCAGCTGATCAGGTTAAACAATCACGAGCTGTCGCACCATGAGCCTTATTACTGCCAACACTACAGCTGCTTAAGGGAATATAACCGCATCCAGTCAAAAACTGCACAGAAGAAGAAGATTCTTAACTCATTAGAAAATATTGTCATCATTAGGCGTATCATTTATGACAAAAAAAAAAAAAAACTCATCATGTTCAAGCCCGTGCAATCCATTATTATTGTTGACAAGTTTCTTTTAACTTCTTCTGGTTTCTACATTCCAAACAAAAGACAACAGCCAAGAATCTGACTTGTTTCCTCCCAGGGGTTTTCTCAGGGGTGGGTAATGAACGGGTGGGCCCAGATTCTGATGTGGTTAGGGGCCAAGGGGAAAGAAATGTGAGAAGGGGTGTTAATTGTTTTGGCTCTTTGCTGGTGGAAACATATCAACATTAGATCTAATGGAGGTTAAAGACTTTCATTGCCAAAGGGGCTGGAGCTAATGAATAGCTTTAGCTAGCCAAGAAGACAGAATAAGACAGAGTGATGCAGCGAGAGGAACGAGGATGGAGTGTTTAGTAACATTTAAATGGTGTTAAATGCTTAAAACTCTGCGTTTTGATTGGTTTATACTCACCTAACAGGATTTGTATAAGCCAAAAAGTGTGTTTATGGGACAAATAAGTACAATTATATGCAGCTATGGAGGAAAACAATCACAACACCTTTATTTATTACATTATTTAGATTTTTAATTACTTTTGCTGTTTATAAAACCTTTTTTACATCAAAACCTGTTGCATCTGGATTTACATCTATACAAGTCAGCACCACAGGAAGCCTGCATAAGCAAATTAACCATTTTGGCAGTTCTCTAAACTAATTCCTTTACTGGATATTTAACTTCTCCATGAATAATAAACTAAATTGTAGTCAGCCAGTAGGCAGCCAGCCACAGACTGTTTGGACAACATGTGCATATGTGCATTTCAGTTGCAGATATATGCTAAGCACAGTAAATATGTAAGATATTTGCAAAGTGAGAGAGACTTTGGACAAAGACAGCAGTGATAACTTGTTTTGTATAATGTTATGCTAAATCTGAATGAGAGAGATTCAGAGTTTGGTTTGAAAATATCCATAAGAGTATCTTTCTCACTTCAGATGCTGATTTGCTGCTTCAGTAATGGTGGGAAAAATGGGAACATGCAAATCTGCTGTCTGATGATACAATTCTCACATTTATTTATGAACGGGGTTAATTGAATTCTAAAGAATGGCCTTTTTGGAGAAAAATATTTTCTTTTTTTAAAAACAAAATTACTCTCTAGTTTTTTTCTTTTTGAAATTCTATCCTTTGATAGTGATGCAAAGTAAAAGACTTATAGATTAAATGCTCAACTGACAGCACAGCAAATAAAATTTTAATTAGCTTGTTTTTTTTCCATTGGTTATCATGTGCTGCTGCTTTTTTTTGTTTGTTTTTTTTTTTTTTTTTTTTTTTTTTTTTTTTTTTTTTTTTGCTTTGATGCATCTTTGTTCTAACATTTGATAGTTGTTGAAACCTGCTGGTTTTATGCTGCTGGACATTTTTTAACCAGGATGGTTCGGCCTCTTTCACTTCTGTCACCTTGATCACAGATCAGACTGA
Organism: Pachypanchax playfairii; assembly: GCA_006937955.1. NCBI lineage: Eukaryota > Metazoa > Chordata > Actinopteri > Cyprinodontiformes > Aplocheilidae > Pachypanchax > Pachypanchax playfairii. The sequence continues at coordinate 1,548,616 of SSNP01000083.1, forward strand.
CTCTAGATCAGCTGCACTGGGGTTTAACTTCCTGGTATATTTAATTGGTTATAAACACTAAAGTAGAAAAAAAAAAGTGTTGCAGTTCTGAAGCAGAAACATCAGTTTATGATTTTTTTTCTCATAAATATAAAAACCATTGAAAGTTGACAAGAATAATTGTTGGACCCACCCTTTGCCCTTCAGTGTGATGGGGTCACAAATGAAAACACCATCCTGTCAAACTCACTTAGGTAATGATGCATTATAAACACAGTGATCTGAAGAGAAGAGGGCAACGTTCGAGCGAAAATATCTGAACAGATAAAAGGATCCAGAGGTGTTCACAAGGTATTGATCAACTGTGTGTCTCTTAGTGTCACAGATAAAATCTTCCCATGTGGTTGAACAAAGTCAAACCACATGAAATGTGTCTTTTTCTCTGTTCAGATGGGTCAAAGGTCAAATGAATTCATCAAAGGAACAAAAAATGAAGAAAAAATACACAAAGACAGCATTAACTCTGAGTTTAGTTTCACAGCAGTTTTTTTTTTTTCCTGAATATCTAAACTCTTTATTTAAGGTTTACAATGAGAGATAAAACGGATTCTTTGTTATATGGAAAACTTTTAAAAACCAAAATTAAATAAGTTAACGATTAGTTGGTGATCTCCTTATTAAAACCCTAAAACCAACAAGGCTACGAATTGCCCATTGAAATCAAGTATCCAAGAGTTAAAAATATGCATGTAAAATCCTAATTGGTGTGCGATGAGCTTTCAGTGTGAGTTTCACAATAAGAACATCAAAAATTAAAAATAAATAAAAAAACAAAAGTAAAACTTTCCAACAGTTGTTGTGAGAAGGACCCAGTTTTCCATCTACTGTAAGTTTGTGTAGAAACACATTAATATTCTTTAATTTAACATTTTCCTCCACATGTGTATAAACTTTATTGTTCACAGCTGAGATGACGACTTGATCAAACTGCACTCCGACCCAGTGGTTTTTATTCAGCTGTATGTTTCAGTAACTTTCAACAGATGACCAGATAAAAATTGGGCGATAACAGACTCGTTAATGAATCATAACTGTTGGACTGATGAATGATCAGTATATCCAATCTTTATCTTTCTTTTAAGAAGTTCTTGAGCAAATTCTGACCCATCTTCAAAATGTCCCAGATTTATCAACAACTCTTTATTTTCCTAATCACATCAATAATAATTATTTTTAAATATACTGAGTAATGACACTACTACTACTACTACTGTCATTTAGCAGACGCTTTTATCCAAAGCGACTTACATTGAGAGAACATACAAGCAAGAATTCAAAGAGAAGGAAAAAAATATAAGGAGGCGGACAGTTTGGAGTCCAGTTTAATTCCGACGCTGATACATCAAGTGTATCAAATTTTTTTTTTTTTTTTTTTTTT
>SSNP01000083.1:1550042-1562639 GCA_006937955.1 Pachypanchax playfairii
GTATCAAATTTTTTTTTTTTTTTTTTTTTTGTGAGAGATAAATTCACAAATCGCTATCATAAATCATAAATTAATCCTACATTAAGACTGAAAGTGTTCTTTAAAGAGGTGAGTCTTAAGTCTGCTCTTAAAAGTAGCTGCCGACTCTGAGGATCGGACCGAGTTTGGTAGGTCATTCCACCATCGGGGGACAACAGAGGAGAAGAGTTTGGAACATGATCTCATGCCACGTTGTGGTGGAAGCGCTAGGCGTCTTTCAGCGGCTGAGCGTAGCTGACGCGTGGGAATGTAGGTTTGGATGAAGGAGTGAAGGTAAGTAGGAGCTGTGTGTGTTAGAGTCTGGTAAGCCAGAAGCAGAGCTTTGTATTTGATGCGTGCTGCAACTGGAAGCCAGTGCAGGGAAATGAGCAGCGGAGTGACATGAGCCCTTTTGGGCTGGTTGAAGACCAGATGTGCTGCTGCGTTCTGAATCATCTGCAGAGGTTTAACCGAGGACGCCGGAAGACCGGCCAGCAAAGAGTTGCAGTAGTCGATCCGGGACAAGACCAGGGCCTGGACCAGAAGCTGTGTGGTGTGGTCTGTGAGGAAGGCTCTGATTTTCCTGATGTTGTAAAGAGCGAATCGACATGAGCGAGCTACGGAGTTAACCTGCTCCTTGAAGGACAGCTGGTTGTCCAGTATGACACCAAGGTTTCTGGCGGAGGTTTTGGGGAACAGCGTGATGGAGTCAAGCTGCACGCTTATCTGAGGAGGTAAGGAGTTACTGGCAGGACAGACAATGAGGTCAGTTTTGGACAGATTAAGCTGAAGGTGGCGATCCCTCATCCACGCCGAGATATCTGAGAGGCAAGCAGATATCCGCACTGAGACGGATGTATCGTCTGGAGGGAACGAGAGGAGGAGCTGAGTGTCGTCAGCGTAGCAATGGTATGAGAAGCCATGGGAGCGAATGATCTCGCCTAATGAGGTGGTGTATAAAGAGAAGAGGAGAGGACCAAGGACCGAGCCCTGCGGGACACCCGTCGCCAGCTCATGTAGACTGGACATCTGTCCATGCCACGAGACTCTGAAAGATCTTTCCGCAAGGTACGAGGTGAACCACGAGAGGACCGGTCCCGAGATGCCAAGCTTAGATAGCGTCGAGAGGAGAATGAGGTGGTTGACGGTGTCGAAAGCAGCAGACAGGTCGAGGAGTACGAATACTGAGGAGAGACCAGCCGATCTGGCAACCCGTAGTGACTCTGCAACTGAGAGAACACAGCAAAGAGTTTACCAAGTTATAACTAATTATTCTAGTTTGAGGGTAGTTAGATTTGATAGGATGTTATTTTTATACTAGTCAACATTAAGTGACAGATGTGTTTTACCAAAGGCTACATTGAATGTTTGAGCATTTGTCTATTTTATCTGTATTTTTTTCCGTAAAAAAAGATAAAATATATTTTTTGTTTGATTTTATTTGTTTTTCTGCAATAAACAGTTGCCTCAGTCATCACTGTATTTCTCTCGACTGCCCTTTCTACTCTCAGTCACATGTCTCTACCTTGTTTTACTGTATGTACTGTTCAGGATCACAGCTGGAGGTCATTACCTTTGTAGGGGAAATAAATTATTATAGCTAAAAGTTTTGAAAAATAAAGTTTTTGTTGAGAGAAGATGTCAGGACTTCACTGTAATGAATAACATGAGAGTAACTCGGTAAATAAATAAGATACTGACCTGCAGCCAATTAGACACTTCAAATAAAACATCAAAATGACTTGGAGTAGTAACGACTGAAATATTCACAGAACTTATTGTGGATGAAATCAGTGTATTTTTAAAAAAGTCCTTGTTGGTTTTTCAGTTTCAGTAGCAAAAGCAAAATTAGTTGATACAGTGTTTTTGTGTTTAGTCTGATAATCAAGCTGTGATCTGTTCTACACTTTAAGCTTCAGTCAAAAATACTGAAATGATTCTGTCTAGTTAAAAATTCTACATTCCGTATCAATCTCATTCTTTTGAGCATGCAGTGAGATGTCTTAGGGTAACTCTTAACTTACGTGTGCAGAACCTGCTCAAACAGAAAAAAACAAAACAAAAGGTGATCAATTTAAAAAAACAGTTCCAAAGCAGCATATTTGGATATGTGACTTATTTCTGATGATTTTGGTTTGCAAATAATCAGAGCTGACGGGTTTATTTGAGCCTGTCACATTTATTCTGTCTCTAAAACATTTCTGGGAAACATAAGGTTTAAGAATTAAGCCACCTCACATAAGTGTGATGATTGTTTTTGATGTTTTAGTTAAAATTTAGCACCTATAAAAACAGTCTAAAATCCCCACTGTTGGTGATTGAAAGGTCTGTAAATTAGTGTTTCTTAACGTTTTTCAGATAGAAAAATGTTTCATATTACAGGTTAATACTTCAGAAATAACCACAAAGTAATGAAATTTGTGTAAAATGGCCTCTTTAAAGTTACTCAGTGATCTTCAAAGACCCACTCTGATGAAAATCCTGTTTTTTGTGTTGTTAACGTGTTCTTGTGACATTTTTCTAATGCTAGAGGACATATCTTAAAGAGGCCATTTCATACAAATTTCAGGACTTTGTGGTTATTTCTTAAGTATTAACCAGTAATATGAAAGACTTTATATCTAAAAAACGTCAGGAAACACTGATTAACACACCTTTCAATCTGTCTGCGTTAAAATTCGGGTGGTTCCGGCTCCTTCCGTCAGGCTGCTTCGTCAGAAGCTCGTTCATATTCATTATTCAAATTTGCTGGACTCAGATTGGCTAACAAACTAGCCAATGAGAGCAAGGTATACTGTTTCCTGCCCCGCTGCACATGGCAACTTCAGACGTTGTGTCTTCCTGTTTGCTACGTCTTATGCTACAGCTATTTAGTGAGCAGCATGCTAGGTGTGGTTTCAACTGTGGGAGCTGCTGAATACTAACGAACAAAGGAGTTGTGACGAAACAGATACAGGCCGTTCAGACTCGGGAGAACTCTGGTGTTATCGCCACCTGCGTAGTTTGAGAGATTAAAACTGAAAGAGAAGTTGTTGACCTGTTTTCTCACCCACTATGAAGGTAAGAACACCTGTGGAACTAAAATATTCAACAGAAACCTCAGAAAAACCGTTTCTGCATGATGTACAGGACACACACATGGCTGTTAAGTATGTGTGTACCTGCGTTCTACAGAACACCGAGACCGGTGTTCAGCAGTTTTTAACCTGCAAAACATTTCACACCGTCTCTCAGCGTCAGAACAGCTTCAAATTGTGTGGTTACGTTTTATTTTCAATGGTAATGTTCCCAAATCTGTTGCAAAACAAGGTTTTTTTTTTCAAAGGAGTGCTTCATTAGCCTCATCGGTATCAACAAGGCTAGGTTGATCATCTTCATTGTCCTCTCGCTCAGGGTCAGACTCTAGCTCCAACATGTACGACTGGATAGAAAACTCCTCTGAAATTTTTTATTTTTTAAAATTTGTGAATATAAAGTTTCTGCAGTGCTAGATTGCCAAATCTCTATCAAACAACAAAAGTGGCTGAATGGGGTGCAGCGGAAGGTTCAGCAACCTGGAGGGGGGCGTGGTATGTTGCTTGTCCAACACATTTAAAGGGACCTCACCAAAACAAGTTGTTTTGCAGACCCTGTCTGATCGGGGTGGAAGAGGAGCCTATAGAAATACTATAATAAAAAAATCAGAACCAATAACTGCTGTTCTACTAGATCTTAATGACGACGAAGTGATTTAGATGTAAAAAGGAAGAATTTAAAAGCACAATATTTCTCCTTTTAAAATGCTCAAAATCTGATTGGAGTTGGTCTTTAAATTATGATTATGGCACTTTTACCCCAAATCACAAAGCCTGTGCCATTTTATAGGTCGTAGTTTCTGATTAGCAGCAGTAGCTCACTTTCAATTCGCCTCTGCGCTGTGGGCAGAACCACTGGAGTGGAGGATCCCCCGCCCCTCCCCATTGCTGAGAGATCTCTGTTTACACTAGCTTGTGGCCCACCCAGTGGATTTTCTATGTCACAAATCCAGTCTTTTTATATGCATTTTAGCTTGTGCTACTGATTCTCAGGGATTTGAATGCAGAAATACTCAGAAATGCAATTTTGTGCTTAATTTTCTTAAGAACCGGTTAACAAAAAAAACAGAATTTCCATCGGAGTGGGTCTTTAACAAGAAGAGACTCTGCTTTTCATCTCATGAGTTTCTTGACTCAAAAATCTGATATATTTACTTTAACATTTTATTTTGTCTTATATTTGTTGGTTTACATTAACTTCCATTTATCATAATATGAATTTCCCCCATATTGAAATGTTTTTGATGTATTTCTTATATCTTATATATGTAAATGATTCACAGGTAACATTTCAAAGGAAACATCCCAGTCAGTTAAATAAAATGCCAAATTATTTTACACTTGTATTAATGGAATGGCTAACACCATCTATTTATTACAGCTGAAACTGACATAAATAAACAGAATGACTATAATCCTTAATCAAAGTCTGGCTCCTAGACTGCCTGCATAAAAAAAAAACTGGTCTTTGAGGAAATAATGTTGATGAACCGAGCTTTAAAAGAACAAGAGTCCATTCTTCTGTGGTGGTGTTACATAAAGTGGGTGGCAGGTTGCAGTGTGGCCTTTTACATCACATCCAGGTTGAAGCATCATTGATCCCAGCTGGAAAAAAGAACCCAGTCGGGACAATAAGGTTCAATAACAAGTGACTCCCATCTCAAAAGGAGCCAGCTGATCTGGCGGGGTGTAATGCTTTAGCATTAGTGGCACTCAGCTGTTTCTGCCAAACACTGGTCCACACCATGAAATCTCTTGTTAAGAAGAGAGAAATAGTGTTCGCCTAGTAATTGAACCATTTTATGCCCCCCCTCACACTGATCACTCTTTTATCCTTTTTTTTCTACCCCTTTCCCTCTGTCCCATCTTGCTCATCTCCACTCTTTTTTCTGCTCACCCCAACTTAATGCAGACTCCCCCACACCCACCAATCCCCAACAAACACCCACCCACACACTCTCCTTTTGTACATGGAGCAGCACCCATCAAAATCTGGATCGATCCCATCACATCACTGTGTGAGGAGGTTATTTATGTGGGCATCCAATCTGCACCTGCCGATGTGTTTGAGCAAGAGAGGAACATGGCCAGAGTTTGTTAATGGAGAAAAGGAGGAACATCATCACAGAAGAGAGATAGAGAGAGAGAGAGAGACAGAGAGAGAGAACATGAGAGCTGGAAAAGAAGAGATGAGGAGCCACCTCGGAGCCCCATGAGTCCCCCGCCAGCTCGATGCCTCGTCTCTCGTGAAATGAGCACTTTCACAGTCAGTTAGTCTTTAAGTAATAGATATATTGAGTTCATCCCTTGTAACGTTAGACAACTAATTTATTATTATTTTTCCCCATCCTTTGCAGCTCCCCGCCCTCCACCTTCTTCCTTCCATCTCTTCCTCCATCCTCCCTCTGTGTCTCTTTTCCTAATCAACACAGGATTATGAAGGTTGAATAAACTCTGTCAGAATGAATGAATATTGCCACCAACCTCCTCCCTTGAAACCAACACCATCACCTCACTATTTCTCCATCCAAACACCTCCACACCTCCCCCTTTCAAATAATAATAAAAAAAAACCTCAAGCCCAGGCTATCTGGCGGCAGAATGAATGATCCTATTTATGTTAATGCATACATGAACGTTACACAGGTTTTTCCCCTGATAAGGCGATAGGTTAATGAAATGCTCATTTCATTTTACCAGTTGTTTTCTCTGTGAAGTTCCGATAAGTAGCAAACCAATGAAGCTTGTAATTACAATCTTACAGAAACCCAGCCAATCTGTGTATAAATCTCACCATCCAATTACAAGATGTAATAATTTTGCAGTCAAGCTGGTAATGAGGTCTAATACTCATGCATGTGATAATCCCCCCTGGATGCTGACTCTATCAGATGTTAGCTTTGTAATTATATGAGCTTGAGAAAAAAAAAATCATTATTTCATGTTCAAGTAGAAAATGAGGTTGGTGGGAAGTTAATTTTCTCTATGCTCTGTGAAGCGTAGACAAGAATTTAATGATTTAATTACAGTTGTTAGCCCTTTTTTGCAAGAGGCTTAAATTGGGCTAAGCATTTTTCATAGCCCCAAACATCAAGAGTCGAGGAAGATTTTGACAGCATACAAAGTGACGAGCAGACCCATGAACCCTCAGATTTGCTTACGTTTTTTTTTGATAGCCAGGAAAAAAGTATCTTTTTTTCCTTTCCTTTCCTTTCCTTTCCTTTCCTTTCCTTTCCTTTCCTTTCCTTTCCTTTCCTTTCCTTTCCTTTCCTTTCCTTTCCTTTCCTTTCCACAGCCCTGAGACACCAGACCTCCTGGATAAAAGCAACATCAACAAATATTAACCGGTCTGGCTTTCACCACCGGCAGCTAATCCACTGTATGTGAATTTGTCATATCAGATTACTATGACAGTCATGGTGCAGGGCAGAATGGAAAGCATCCTCTTCCATCCTCAAAAGGACAATATAGTTTTTACTCCGCACCTTCTTTGAATTTCAAAACAGCCCATGAGGAGTGGTGTCTGTAGTCCTCTGATTTCCATACAGCCTTTATATGAGAGAGAGAAACTGTAAATACATTCCTCAGAGTAATCCCTAGAAAAGGAATGACTGCTTTTGGCACTTTAAAAAAGAGAGCTTTGAGCGGTGTAATTCAACTTCAGTGGCTCCTTGGCTATTCAGAGTGCCGGGTGTGGAGTGTGTCTGTACTGCTGTCATCCATTTCTCTCAAGTTTTTAAGAACCTGGCCTCTGGAGAGTTACTGATTCAGATTTTATTAACTTACTCAAGCTCTGAAACTCGAGATGAATGAAGGAAGAATTTATAAATAATTTCTGACTTTGTGGTTTATTTCTCAATGATTGACTTTTGAGATGTTTGATGTTTTTGGCATCATGGTTCTTAATCCAAGAAAATGCACGTTTCATACAACTGATATATTGTGATATGTAAGCAGAATCTTAAGAAATGTAGTCACCACTTTGTACAGAGTATTTCTGTAATCTTTCTGGTCAGACTAAGCTTCAATGTAATCTGTTTCAGCACTAAAAAACCTGTTAACTGTTGTTTGACAGTTTTCAGCTGTTTGCAGGGTTTTAAACTTTACGCTTAGTCTGGTTTTCCCTTATTATTGAAAGTTTATTGAAAGTAATAAATTTAATTGTATTTTTTATATTTTTTTTGCATTAAATCTCATTGCAACAAATCAAACAGAAACTGTTCTGTATTGCTGTTAAGTGCTGAATTATTTCAAATCATGTCAGATTTGTGACGAGCCACAGCAAAACAAGGATCAAGTCAATCTGACACAAATTTGAAAACAACAAAAAAACAATTTTTTTCTGAAAGAGGCAAATCCATTAAAATTTTTTTTTTTCTGAGGTTTCTGTTGAATATTTTAGCTCCACAGGTGTTCTTACCTTTATAGTGGGTGTGAAAACAGGTCAACAACTTCTCTTTCAGTTTTTATCATTCAAACTACGCAGGTGGCGGTAAAACCCGAGTTCAAATGGCCTGTATTTGTTTCATAACTGTCAGGACCTCAGCAGCTGGTGTGTGGTGTTTGTTTTGGTCTGCACTAAATCTCATTGCAGGGTGTGGCAGCAGCCCCATACCCTCCAGACCCTGGTCTCATCTGTCCTTGGATTTCATCACCGGTCTACCCACATCTCACGCCAAGTCTGTTATCCTTACCATTATCGATCGTTTTTCTAAATCCTGTCATTGCATTGCCCTGTCTAAACTGCCTTCTGCCCAGGAAACCGCCAGACTCATTATTCAACATGTGGTCAGACTTCACGGCATCCCCATAGAAATCTTATCTGACAGAGGACCACAATTCATCTCACGGGTCTGGAGGGACTTCTGCACAGCGATTGGATCACACCCCAAACTCACCTCCGGCTATCATCCACAAACCAACGGACAATGGGAGCGCCTCAACCAAGAGATTGAGAACCAGCTGCGGTGTGTGTGCTCTTTGAACCCCACACCTTCGTTCCGTCACTTACCCTGGGTCGAGTATGCGCACAACACACACATTTCCTCTGCTACTGGTTTGTCTCCATTTGAAGTTTGCAATGGTTTTCAGCCTTCCCTCCTCCCAGACTCTCACCCTGACCCTCTGATCCCTTCTGTCCACAGCCACATCCGCAATATCCATAAGATCTGGAACAACTCCAAGAACGCCCTTCAAAGAACTGCTGCCCAGAACAAGGTCTGTGCATGACATACGCCCCAGGTCAGAGAGTCTGGTTATCCTCACAAGATTTCTCGTTAAAGGCTGCCAACCGTAAGTTAGCTCCCCGGTTTCTAGGTCCTTATGTCATTGAATCAGTCATCAGCCCTACCACTGTCCGCCTTAAGCTCCCCTCTCATTTCCGCATTCACCCTGTGTTTACTGTCTCTCAGGTCAAACCAGTCCACACCAGTCCTCTCTGTCCTGACGATCCTCCTCCTCCCCCCCGCATCATTGATGGTCACCCCGCTTTCACCATGCGTCGGATCGTGGGAGTACGTCCTCGGGGCCGAGGTCATCAGTACCTTGTGGACTGGGAGGGGTACGGTCCCAAGGACCGCTCTTGGGTCCCACGGTCCTTCATACTCGACCCATCCCTCATCAGAAAAAAATTCTTCCACCTCCGTATCCTCCACCTCCACCTCCTCCATCCCTGTCCAGTCCTTCACCTCCTCCGCCCCGGTCCAGTTTAGCGCCCCCCTTAGTTTGTCTTCCTTTTCAGGTTCCTTGGGTGCCTTGGATTGGCCGCCAGGAGGCGTCCGTTAAAGGGGGGGGTACTGTCAGGATCTTAGCAGCTGGTGTGTGATGTTTGTTTTGGTCTGCAAGGTCTTCTCTCATTGCAAGGCGTGGCAGCAGCTGATGAGTGGCTGCAGGTGTGGCTCGTTACCCAGCTCAGGAGAGCTGGGTATTTAAGCAGAGGAGGAACTGGAGACAGACGCCAGTTTGTTCCACAATGTATCGTGGTAACGTGTGGCCTGAGCTTGTGTTTTGATAGTAGTAAAACGTATCTGTGAGTTAACCTTCCCTCTCCTTCCCTTCCTGTAGTCACGTTGCCTGGAGTGTTCCTCCAGGATTGAGTGCCTCTGCGCTGGCCGTCTGCCACACCGTCAGGAGGACTCTTCTGTCACGGGTACCTGAGGTCTTATCTCCACATGACCGTCTCCCCTGTCTGGCTCCCTGTCTGTCTCTGGTCCCCTCTGGGATCCACACCTGCCTCGGAACAACCGCTTGCTGTCACCCCTGCCTCAACTTCTCCCATGGACTCATCATCTCACTCTGGATCTACCCTCACCATCACTGCCTCTGGATCACCACCACCACTGCTGGTTTCTGGATCTTTCCTCAGACTCTCCAGCACCTCGCCCTCTGTAAGTTCACTGAGCACATTCCCAGCACACCGCAGCTTATCACATCACTACTGGAAATACCTGCCACTAACCTGTCTCTCCTCCACTGCCTGGACTCCTCCTGAGCCCAGCACCAGTTCCGGTTCTCCCTCCTCCAGCTTTGCACATTCCCGTACTGTTATCTGTATCTTGCACTGTAAATATTAAATCACTAAATCTGATTCCCTGGTCCTGTGTGTTGGTTTGGAGTTTGGATTACTCTTGGAGTTTGAACAAACCTTTAAGCCATAACAGTCACAGCTGCTTTGCTGGTTACTATTCATCGGCTCCCGCAGTTGAAACCATGCCTAGCATGCTGCTGGCTAAAAGCTGTAGCATAAACTTGTATAAAACCAGAAGAGACTACTGTCCTGTTGACATGCGAAGCAAGGCAGGAAACAGTATGCCTTGCTCTCATAGGCTAGTTTGTTAGTCAGTCTGAGTTGAATAATGAATATTAATGAGTTACAGCCTGAATCCTAACAAAACCAGCTGAATCTTGACGCAGATAGATTGAAAGGTCTGTTAATCAGTGTTTCCTGATGTTTTTTAGATATAAAATGTTTCATATTACAGGTTAATACTTAAGAAATAACCACAACGTCCTGAAGTTTGTGTGAAATGGCCTCTTTAAAGGTACAATATGTAAGAATTAGACCTTGTTGTCAAATTCAAATCCTGCAGTTCATGTAGAAACAAAAAAAAAAAGTCTGTTCTCAGCCACTCACTCCCTTCCCTCCCTGATTTGGCTGTGGAGTTGCTAGTTCTGATGTTGATTCTTGTTTTGTTTCGCTTGTATTTGTTCAGTTTTTGGGAATATCTGAAGGTCTATTTGTTCAGTTTTGTTGAGTTTTCCTAAGTGAGTTTGAACGCCCCATCACGTGCAGCTCGGCTGCTCAGTTGGAAGGATGTGGTGGTTTCTTACTTTTTGCTGCTGGTCGTTGTGGAATTACAGGTGCTTGTGTTAAAGACTTGGCAGCCTTGAAGACTCACATGTGATTCATTATGGAACCAGGAAGTCAACCACTGTTTGGTGGTGGTTTGAGGGTCTGGTGGCGCTGCTGTCTGGCAGCCTCGCCTCTGTCAATGTGTGTCCCAGGACAGCTGTTGTGGCTACAACCTGTGTGTAGTTTATCACCACCAAACCAGTGTGTATGAATGGGTGAATGACAAATTGTAGTGTAAAGCTGTTTGGGAGTTGTAGGACTTGGGAAAAGCATTATACAAATACACGCCATTTACGTTCACTAACAATAACGACATTGTAACATTGGAAATTGTAATTAGTGAGATTATTCCGTTACTGAAAATCCAACCACGTTGTGTAATGGCGTTATTCCAAACACTGCATAGGGCTAACAGGAAAACACCCATGCAGAATCCAGTAGATTTAAAAGGAAAATACATGTGCAGATTTGTGATAGATCACGTTAATAAGTACGACGCAAGGATATTGTTTGCTATTTACATTACCAGATCCAACTCTAAACAGAAAAAAACAAATAAGCCTACCTCTTCTACGCCAGCGTCCATTGTTGTTAAGGTGATATCACACATGATTTTGTGATCTCGCAGTCTACTCAGTGGACCGCACTGCTTCAGACTTGCGCCTGAAATGCTCCCGATGGGGACTGACACACCGAGGGGGTAAGCAACTTTCAGCCATTCTGACGATGGTTCTGATTTGACGGCAGTTCTGATTCTGATCCCATTGGACTTGTGGTGGAGGAGTCAGAACTTAAAGCAGCAATCGTTAGTTTTTTCTCAGAGGATGCCACTGAGGTGAAAAAAATGTGTTGCACATTTAAGTCCTGCCCCTCTGTTTCCACAATACCATAGCACGCGCGCCACCTTTTATTACGATAGACAGTTCATGCGTAAGTTACAGTTATACAATTTATATGTTTAGTTATTTATTTTAATAATTTTGGTGATTAGGTGTTTAAACAGTTCATAAACGGGTCTTCAGGATATGTGGGTACTCACACTTTGTTGATTGACAGGTGTATGTATGCAGATGTAGAACACTATAGGCTAATGATCAGTGGCGCCCAGTTAAAACTGCATGTGCCTCTACTGGATAGGGCGGGCTTTGAGAAAAAAATGACGTTTTTCCTAAATCTTTTTACAGAACCGGGTCAGACTATCACTTTTATAGAATTTCAAGAAATCATACATAACTCCTGAAAAGGGGAAAACTCTGGATTGCAGCTTCAAGTTATCAGGAGCTATTGCTAACGTAACGTTTGAAGTCAACAAAAGAAAACAAAATGGTGAAGATTCACAACTTTGACTGTAAATGCTACAGGAAAAGGAAGACAATTATCTGGACTCAGAGGTGTAGCTGTAAACTTTCTTCAGGTTCATGTAGAACATACAGATGGATTTATTAGCAGCCGAAAACGAGTGTCAGGACATGAGAATAATTGGACACCTTGAAGCTAAAAGACGTTCTTTGGAGATGAATTCATACACTAAAAACCCTGGACTAAAAAGAAGTTCCAAACCTTGTACATGATCTGAGGCGATTTCTCATGTGGTGAGTTTCAGAGCTTTGAACTTATTTAATTAAAGATGCATAAACATTAAATTGGTGTAAACTAGCTCAGTGCTGGCTAGCTGGAGGCTGGATTTTTATCTTTAGCATTTCAAATATGGACAGCTTTCTTTACCACCCCACCTGGATTCACTAAAAACTTGATTTCTCACAAAGATTAGTTTTGGAGATGCCAGGATTAAAACTGTCATATTTTTAAAATGTTTGGATTTCTGTGTTATACATTGTTGGAAAACTCAGTGACCCTCAGCCTGACTTGTTTTTCCATGGCTGGATACATTTTGCTGCTCATGTATCCTTATTTAATTGGATTGTTGGCAGTTGAGACATGAATCTTATCAGCCACTGACCAGAGAAAGATGTCCCTATTGCAAACCTGTTACTAAAACTACATGTAAAAATATGAATAACTCTTCAAAATTGTTAGAAGTTATACAATAAACAAGTAAAAGTTTCCATCATTTTACCCTCCTCTACTTCTTTCTTTACCTGTTCCCCAACCAATGACTCCAGCTACCTCTTTTGACTCCCCCCCCCCCCCACA
>SSNP01000083.1:1562649-1587591 GCA_006937955.1 Pachypanchax playfairii
CCCCCCCCCCCCCCCACATACACATCCCTCTTAGTCCACTTTCTTCAGCGCTTGTCCTGTTAAACAGGAAACGTGTTGCTGTGTTGTGACCCACAACTGCGGGCAGCTTCACAGCAGCTTTTGTGTGCCTTTTTTCTGCTCTCATGTCCAGTCTCCCTCCATCTGCCACTACCTCACCACAGTCCCTCTGGGGGGTGGTGTGGGATGGAAATGGGGCTAATTCTGCAGTCAATTAGCAGAAGGACCCCGCTTTTTGTTCTCTCACTGGCTCCCATGGGCCCTATCTACTTCACTGCTCCCTCAGTCTCACTCCATTTAGATGGTTTTCACTTTCTGTCTTATTTATTTGTTCATCGTGTTCTCACCCCCTCTCTCTCTCTCTCTGGTTAGATCCTTTCTTTTGTTTCAGTTTTCTTCCTTCCTGTTCTCTCTTCTTTTGGATGTGTATGTGTCATTACTTAGTCCATCATATTCTGTCTTTCCTGTTTCTTCCACCAACTTGGAGCCTTTAAGGTATTGGGTGTCTAATTGCCACTGCTTGGTGACCTTTGTGACATTGCTGGCCAAACGGTGTCTCTGGCAATCATGAGCCATAAAGGAGATGGAATTATTGATAAATATCATCCAACTGTTATTGATGTGTTTTACCACTGACTATTGGTTTGAACTCCAAACATTAGACAGCAGTCTATAAATTAGGAATATTGTGTTTTTGGATGTATATTTGTTTTGGGCTCTTTTCTATGCATTCTATCATGTAATATGTTACAGTAGGATAAAATGATGTTAGTGTTTCTAAACTGTTATCAGAAAGCTTCTTACCTTATCTCCTATATATATATGTGTGTGTATATATATACCAATATAGAGTTTTTATTTTATTTTATATTTTTTAGTCAACTTACTTCCAGGTCAGGTAGGGGTAAGATTTGAGAAAAAGTAAAAAAAAAAATCTTTGGTAAAATATGCTATAAATCAGTCTTTTTTCCCTCT
The DNA here is from genome assembly GCA_006937955.1 of Pachypanchax playfairii. Taxonomy (NCBI): domain Eukaryota; kingdom Metazoa; phylum Chordata; class Actinopteri; order Cyprinodontiformes; family Aplocheilidae; genus Pachypanchax; species Pachypanchax playfairii. The sequence continues at coordinate 1,563,643 of SSNP01000083.1, forward strand.
GCTTTTTGATTGATGCAGCACCCTGTGGGTCTTACCCTGCTGTTGTCCCAGTGGCTCTACCTGGCCCTACCGAGCGGTACCTGTCTGAAGTTAATAAATCATTTTGGCATTATAAAATATTCAAAGGAGGGGGGGGATCAGGAAAGGCCAGGTTAAAGAAATTCTTAAATTTTCATGGCATGACAGGCTGTTTCACATAACCTGCCCCAGCTTCTTTGTGTTCCTGGTTGTGTGTGTGTGTGTGTGTGTCAGCGTATGTGGTGAGGGGTTGGGAGAATCTCCTGTGTCACTCTAATAGTCTAGAATTACACTTGTATCAGTGTCGCTTGCATATGGGGTCTATGTATACCCTTAGGCCCATCACACTCCCTTTCCACCTTCCACTGTCATGGCATTTAAAGTGATACCATTTGTGCAAAGCTAGTTTTGACAGAAAAAGTGAAGAGCTGTTTCCCTCCTTAGCCTGACGACAGAGCTATGCAGCCACTGGGGGGCCCTGCCACTAAGAAGCCAATCAAATGATATTTTACAGAATAATGATGGAAAGAGGGTTCGCCTCCTTAGTGAATGCTGTCTCCCCGACTGTCTCTTGCTCTTTTTCCACTTTCTCCTTTTTTATTCCAATGCAACTGAGCTTTTTCCCTTCCATCCCTTTCCTCCCCTCTAGCCTCTGTGTCCTAACAGCCAACTGTGGGAAGTACAAACATTGCTTATAGGCTATTTTTCACTTATACATTCTGACTATCTCTCATTGTTTATTCTGTTTTTAAAATAATAATAAAAAACACTTTTTAAATTGAGCAGTACTTTTTTGATATTTTTATTATGTTTATAAATAAATCATTATTGAAAATCTATGCTGATTTAAACTGGTGTTCAGTGTGCACACAGTGATTGTTTGTATCTTGTAGTCATGAACATTTACTGAAAAAACAAATTTCAATTTCACGTTTCTTAAGAGGCCCTTCCATTAAAAACATTTTTTCTGAGGTTTCTGTTGAATATTTTAGCTCCACAGGTGTTCTTACCTTCATAGTGGGTGTGAAAACAGGTCAACAACTTCTCTTTCAGTTTTTATCACTCAAACTACGCAGGTGGTGATAACACCAGAGTTCTCCCAAGTCCGAACGGCCAATACTTGTTTTGTCACAACGCCATTGCTCATTAGTTTTCAGCAGCTTCCGCAGTTGAAACCACGCCTAGCATGCTGCTGGCTAAAAGCTTCAAGGTAAAGGGGGACCAGACTGATGGAGGTCTGGACAGAGCTAATGAACTGAACTTGTTCTTCAACAGGTTCAGTTCCCCCCCTGCCTCCAGCCCCACAGACCACACACCCTCCATGAGCCCACAGCTTTCCTGTCACACCTCCACTCCGTCACCCTGCAGCTCAGTCATGGACCAGAACACTGCATCATCTTCCTCCACCTCAGAGCACCCAAAGACCTCCTCTGCCTCCACCTCCACTCTGTCTGTGACCTGCAACCAGGTCAAGAAACAACTAGAGAAACTGAACCAGAACAAGGCTGCAGGTCCAGATGGTGTCAGTCCCAGAGTTCTCAAGACCTGCTCAATGCAACTATGTCCAGTTCTCCAGCACCTCTTCAACACCAGTCTGAGACAGAAAACAGTTCCTGTGCTGTGGAAAACATCCTGCCTTGTTCCTGTACCTAAAAAACCACAATCAGCTGAACCAAACGACTACAGACCAGTTGCCCTGACATCTCACGTCATGAAAGTCCTGGAGAGACTCTTACTGGCTCACCTCAACAAGCAGGTCAGCACCTTTCAGGACCCATTACAGTTTGCATACCGTAATGGGCTTGGGGTTGAAGATGCCATCATCTACCTGCTTCACAGAGCACACTCTCATCTGGACCAATCAGGCAGCACTTTGAGGGTCATGTTCTTTGACTTCTCAAGTGCTTTTAACACAATTCAGCCTGCTTTGTTATGTGAGAAGCTCCATAAATTCCAGGTGGATTCCTCCACAACCTCCTGGATTTATGACTACCTCACAAACAGACCACAGTTTGTGAGACTGAAAGGTTGTGTGTCTGAGATGGAGGTCAGCTGCACTGGAGCGCCACAAGGAACTGTACTCTCACCATTTCTCTTCACGATGTACACCTCTGACTTCCAGTACAACTCTGAGTCCTGTCATCTGCAGAAATACTCTGATGACTCTGCAGTTGTTGGGTGCATCAGTGAGGGACAAGAAGCTGAGTATAGAGAACTGGTCAGTCAGTTTGTGAAATGGTGCGGTAACAATCATCTCGTTTTAAATACCAGCAAAACTAAGGAGATGATTGTTGACTTCAGGAGGAGAAAGAATCAACACAGCAGTATTTCCATCCTAGGAGAGGAGGTAGAGGTGGTGGAGGAATACAAGTACCTTGGAGTTCAGCTGGACAACAGACTAGAGTGGAAATGCAACACAGAATACATCTACAAGAAAGGTCAGAGCAGACTCTACTTCTTAAGGAAGCTGAGATCTTTTAATGTCTGCACCAAGATGTTGCAAATCTTCTATAGGTCTGTTGTGGAAAGTGCAATCAGCTTTGAAGCCATCTGCTGGGGCAGCAGCATCAGAACCAGAGACTTGAAGAGAATCAACAAACTGATCAGGAAAGCTGGATCTGTGCTGGGAGTATCTCTGGAGCTGATTGTACAAAAAAGAATGCTGGACAAGCTGATGAAGATGATGGAGGACTCTTCTCACCCTCTGCACGACACAGTGATCAAACAACAGAGTCTGTTCAGTGAGAGGCTTCTTCAGGTCCGATGCAAGACCGAAAGATACAAAAGATCATTCCTGCCTGCAGCCATTAGCCTCCACAACAAGAACAGACCTTGATCGTTGTTATTATATTATTGTCTTCATTATTGTTTTTATTGTTGGACAAAAAAAAAAAAAAAATACTACAACGTTGAATTTCCCTTCTGGGATAAATAAAGTATTTTTCATTTCATTTTCATTTCATTTCATAAGACGTAGCAAACAGGAAGAGAGAACTTCTACTGTTGCCATGTGCAGCAGGGCAGTCAACAGTATACCTTGCTCTCATAGGCTAGTTTGTTAGCCAATCTGAGTCCAGCAAATTTGCATTATGAATATTAATGAGTTGTAGCCCAAAGCCTGACGAAGCCAGCCGAATCTTGACAGGTCAGTAAATCAGTGTTTCCTACCATTTTTTAGATATAAAATGTTTCATATTACAGGTTAATACTTCAGAAATAACCACAAAGTCCTGAAATTTGTATGAAATTGCCTCTTTAGTAAACCAGGAATTTGCTTTTTTTGCCTGCAAATTTAACAGTTATGATATGGTAGTTACAGAGTTTGGAGTGGTATGGAGACACAATATAGTAGTACTTAACAGAAGAGGTTCTGATGCAGGAAAGATAAGCAGGGTCCATTCCATGCCGCATTTGGTTTGGGTGAGGAACTGTCTAATTGTGTATTTGGAGAAGTCTTACCATCAGGTCCCCTCATGCATTCTGCTTGAGGATCCTGGGGGCACTTCCAAGGGCTATCCGGTCACTGTACATCCAAAGCAGTCAAGCTCATTCTCAGTATAGGTTGGACTTTGCTAGGTGCTGCCCTTTGTCTCCAATTCATTTTTATCATGTTTATGGAGAGGATCTAAAGGTAAAGTGGTGGTGAGAAAGGTGTCTGATTCGGAGCCTCAGGGTCTCTAGTTTATATGGATGATGTGTTTTTGGTGGCATCCTCAAACCACAAACTTCAATATACACTGGGGTGGCAGAGTGTGAAGCAGCTGGGATGAGATTTGGCTTCTCCACATCTGAGGTTCTGGTTCTCAACCAGAAAAAGATGTAACGCTCTTTTCAGGTTGTAAGTGTTCAGTCTTTGCCTAAGTAAAAGAGTCACCTCATGTTGTCCTTAGGTAATTTTGACCCAGAGGATAGGTGTAGGAAAGATGTTTGTGGCAATTGATCACAAAGGTGTCTTGTTTGTGAGTTATAGCAGGATGGAGTGGGGGACAGACTTAGAAGTTGGAGCATCATTCGCAGTTACAGTATCTGGGCAATCTTCCCATATGTTGGGGATCAGAGAGAGCTAGGTCAAAAGCAAATTTGACATTTACTAGTCCGTCAAATTCCAACCCTCACCTATAGTCATGAGAACTGAAAAAAAAAAAAGATGTTTCTGGTGGTTTCTGAACATGTCCCACTGGAGGGGGCCCTCTGGGCAGACCCAGAACTCACAAGGGACCTCTTATATTCTAATTGGCCTGGGAATGTCTTGGGATTCCCCAAGAGGTGCTGGACAGTGCTGCTGTTCAACCCAACCCATACAACCCAAAAAGCGGAATAAGCAGAAGAAAATTGATGGGTTGCTGGTTGAACCCCAGCTTCCTTGACCACATGGATATCCCATGGATCCTCTTGATACCTCTTGTTACTTCTATGGAACCTTCTTGATTCAATAAAGGGAAACAATGACACTGAATGATGAGATGTGTTGTTATTGGTTTTAAATTATATGATTTATTATTTTTACATAAGTCATTCTGGTAAATATAATTATTTCTACAAAAAGCATACTGAGCTATTATGGATGGTTGGGTGATGTCACTCAATGCTCTTATACTACTAAATACTGGCATAAACTAATTTTAATGTCTATCTATTTATCTATCTATCTATCTATCTATCTATCTATCTATCTATCTATCTATCTATCTATCTATCTATCTATCTATCTATCTATCTATCTATCTATCTATCTATCTATCTATTTTCTATATAAGCTTGATCTTGCAGGGTCATGGGGAGCTGGTGGTTATTTCCAGCAGTCATCAGGTGAGACAAGGTTACACCCTGGACATGTCAGCAGTCCACATAGAAATTAATGCATAAGGCCAAATAGAATCAAGACAACTGTACAGCCATTCAACCCTAATCAGTATTTAAACACATCTGTATTTGTTTGAGTATAGCTACTGTACTTATCACTGCCTCTTGTGGTGAATGTATTAGTTAACATCATTACATTTTGCTATTTCAACACTAAATATTCTTCTGCATGTCTTTTTATTTGTATTTGGCACAGTGATAGGTCAGGTATACATTATCAGACATGTAATCCAGTTGATTAAATCTGTTATAATAGAGTAAAATAGGCAGAAGTGAGTTAAAAGAAACAAACTACAAATGGTTTATTTTAATACACACAAAATTATGGGTTCAAAGTGACCAAAGCTTCAAAAGAAGATTTTGCTGATTGGACTAATTTACCTGGAGGTGTGATGAGCTTACTACGTAACTTGTACGATTGCATCCATCAACTATTTACATGACAAATTAGTTTTGATGTATGATTTGTATAACATTTTCTTCACAAAAGGGTTTTTAAATATGTAATGAAAGCAAAGCCCTCTTCAGCAGGAGCATGTGGAATGCTTGCTAAGTTAAGTTTTGTTTGCATTGTGCACACTGATTTTGGGGGTGGAGGTCATATCACCAAATCATTTACTTATATACTGTATCAAACAGCTGAAGAACTCAAAGGTTATAGCCTCAAAATGGTTAAAGGTTGAAAATGGAACAATTTCATGAAAAGCTATATATTTAAAAGTAAAAAAAAAATTTAAAAAAAATCCCTGGGGTGTTTAGAGGGGTGCAGAATGAAAGTACTGTATTTCCTTTAAAATGTACATTTGAATTAAAATATAATAAAACACTTATTTTGATGGGCACGACGTTGGCATTATGTTTACATCTACCAGCCAATAGCGGGCATAGTTTCAGGCACCATTGCGTGTTGCCTAATATGGTGAATAGCCCGTAATAGCAAGGGTGGTACTATGCAGGGTGGCGGAGTCTGCAGGTCAAGAAGTTGCTTTATAGCCCCCTTGTTGTCCTTCTAGGGGGAGAAGTGACCGGAAAGGATGATGGACCAGAGTGGGTATGGGTGAGGAATTTTCATGTCATCGGAGTGCAAACCGGGGTGGCGAGCCTGGCACCCCTTTTGCTGGAGGCCTTGTTCTGTTTTTGCGGCTGCAGCATCCATGCACTGGGTGTTGTTATCTAAAATGATAATAATTGCATTGCTGGGAGAATCAGAATGACTGAAATTAAACCAGAATTTAGATCTAGTCAAGTGCTAAAAGTAGAGACTTTTGGCCTCTCCTCCCTCTGAAATAAACTGGCAGAAAAAGAAAAATCCTGCTTTACATACACAACCATACAAAACCACACACACACACATGCATGCAATATTGATATGTCTTTCCAGTTTTTACCTTACCCTATCTTGTCATCCTCTCTGCCTTGTTAGTTTGACCTCTGAGAAAATTCTTAATATATTCTAGTAATTGCAAATCAAAGCTCAATGCATTATTTTCCAGAAGCAAATTCGTCTGCATCAATATTCCTACACATATAAATATATACATATATCTACACAAAGACACCTTCACATCTAGTGGTGATGCTCATGCACACATGTATAAATCTGTAATGGCTCGTGCATTTGTAAGTGCACTTGCATATATTCTAAAGCAGGCTTGCAGATAGGACTTTTGGATACACACACAAACAGAGCTTGCTCGCCTGTTAGAGGTGTAGGACTCATGTGTTTTGATGATATGAAAGTTGACCACATTTACATGCAAATCGAACTCCCAGATTAATAGGGTCTCTGGTGAGGGAGAGGAAAGACTCTGTGGTAATATGCTATTATGGCTTTTAAATACATTTACCAATGTTTTGATGCAAAATTAGTATAGCCCAAGCATGAGGAAATCATGTTGGCCAGGTAGCAATTTGGTTTACAATTGGTATTACAATTTCTTTTGGTTCTGCTGTTATTTCCAATAATCACTCAGATAGTGTTCAATACATTGGGAATTTTTACCCTCACTATTTTTAACTTCAATGTTGGTGAACAAAAGAACAAGAACCTTGTTAACAGAGCTACTCACAGCTCAGTGTTAGATGTGACTTCATTGAGCATTTATTAGAAATAAAAATGTTCATGCATGCATATCAGGGGTCTCATTTTAGAGAATAACAAAGTTAATTCTTTAAACTTTGAAAAATAAAGTTCTTGGGGAAAAAAAAACTTGCCACCATTTTTTAGTTCACAACTAAAGACATAAAGTTTAATATTGGTGACACGCTTTCAATCAATGAAGTAAATACGACTAGTCATATCAATGCTTGTCAGCCAGATCAAAATGTCAGTCACCCTTCAGCCAAAATGAACCTGACAACTAAATACAAATCCCATATTTCCTGATTCATTACTTCAGAATAATAAACGACAAGAGATTGCTTCAAGCTTTGCATTTTGTTGCTTCATATTTGCCTTCAGAGTGATGAATTCCAGCATGAAAGCTATTGACACAACTAAGTGTTCTCTTTGCTTACAAATGATTAGACTGTTGACTTACCTGAAAGGATAAACTGAAAGCTTTTACTTTTATTAGACCCGTTTTTCAACTTTCTTTAAATTAATGTATTCAACTTTACCATGGTTTAATTTCCTTTGAGCGCAAATAAATATGGGAAGACATGAGAAAAAAGGGCACTATAAAGGGAGGAATAGAAAAAAGGGGGGATTCATCATCCTTGGCTGTTGGACTTGTGATGTATTTCCTTTAAATTTCCACACTCAAGAAAAAACAAATAATTAAGAGCCCCATGGGACATAACACACAAATAGAATAATGTATTTGTGTCAGTCAAGTGCCTTCCCATAGCCAAGCAGAGAAAACATAATAAATGAATATGAAATATGTAAACAGAGCCTGGATACCATCCAATTAATAAATACCATTTTTTATCATGTCTACTGGGGGCTAAAATAGTTTTCGAAAACTGCAGCATGGATTCTTTTTGGTATCCTCATCAGTTCATGTAAACAGCCTGAAACTGTCCTAAAGGCGAAGAGCACAAGGAGATCATAGATTATTAATGGAGTTTGAAAATAACAAAGGCTGTGTCAGCTTTGTCCTGAGCCATAGTATCAATGGCACTTGGTTATTAGATTACTCAAAAAGGCTCCTATCTGTACACTTGAATGGTTATATGCAATATCCATTTATACCAGTGATAATTGGTGAAGGAAAGGTTTCTGATCATTTTATCTGGCACTCACTAACACTTCCCTACTGAACCTCCCATGGTTGAACCAGAAACGTTGGGCCCTTGACATCAAAGATCGATACCACTCTGAGTGGGCTGAGGGCAAGAGAGAGAAAGAGAAATGAGGATTGTAGTGATGCATGCCCTCTCTCATTAGCTGATCACGGGGGAGCAGATAATTTAACTGGGCTTCGCTTTCCAGACTCTAAGTGGGTCTATGGTCACTGCTGTTCAGAGTGATTTCCCAACCAAACAACTTGAATGATCTCTGCCGTAAACTAACTTTGTTTTGATTTTTATTTAACCAACTAGATTGTGAAGTATAAAATGTAAAATGACCAGGACACAAAAAAGTTATATGCAAAACAAATACTTTTGGCAAGTGACTTCTATCACACACAGGAGAAACAATCCATCCATGTTAGACCCACTTGTTCCTGTACAGGGTCCCAGGGATCAAGGGTCTCATTTATTAAGCTTGCTTACGCACAAAACGGGGTTGGAAAACTGCGTAAGCAACTTTCCACGCAAACTTAGGGATTTATTTAAAAAACCGTAGCGGGAAAATGTGCGCAACTTTAAGTTGACTAAGAACCTGGCCTACGCACATTTTGGACATGGAGAGCACCTGCAGTGCTGCTGCTGAGAAGGATAACATTATTAATTCCAGCAGCATTATCGATTGTACTACTTCGTGCGCACACTGAACAACAAACAACCCCCCCCCCCCACCACCACCACCCCCCCCACACACACACACACACACACACACACAGCCCCCGCCCCAACATGCGGAATATCAGCTGGGGGCCAGATTGAGACAAAATGTCATGCGTCGTTTATAAGACCTACAAAGAAGACATGATTTTTTATTTTTTTACAATTTTTAATTCTTTAGGTGTGCCTGAAATTTCAGTCAGGACATCACATATTTTGTTCCGTTCTTCTCGCACTTCATTCACCGCACTAATCGTGTTCCTCTGTGCCTGCAGGACAGCTTCACCCCGAGGCGCACTGGTGGGACAGGCCTGGTGGGAGAGGCCGACCCTGCAGCCACATCTTCGGTCGCCACCCGGGATGCCTCAAAATAATGAGATTTATTTATATTAATATTTTAACGACGGACACATTTAATCTGTATTAATAAAAGGCTTAGTCTCCTCTGCATGGTCAGTGTCTCCCTCCTTCTCCGGCACGATGCCATGCATGCTTGCTGGTTCGAGGACTGCTGAGATCTTAACAGCGAGCGGTGGGGGATCAGAGGTGCACAGGGCCTCCGCCAGTGGCAGACACATTCTGGCGGTGGCAAGCCATCATTTTTTTTTGTCTCCACCTTTAGATTGGACCATTTTTTTTATATCCGCCACAGATCTCTCTGAAGAACTCACAGCACTGACGGCTTCAGCAACGCTGTTCCACTCTGTGGATTTTCTCTTATTTGTTATGCCAATGCTGTGACCTCCAAAAAGCACTTCCTTTTGTTTTTCAACCTCACCCACAAGTACTGCCTCAATTTCTGCTTTGGTGAAGTTGCGCTTCCTTGATCTTCCTTGATCTGCGGTCGCCATCGTTATTGGTGGACGAGCTGGCTTATTTATATGCATGAAATCCACAAGGCACTTTGCATTGACCATTTACGGCAGTAAGTGGGCGTGTTGAGGGCGGAATGTGATCCAGAAACACCTGAGCACATTTCTAGGTAAAGTATGATTTATAAAGCGGAGATTGCGTGCAGCTGTGCGTACTCCATGTTTTATAGGTCCCAAACTTACTTGGCGTAAGTAGATTTTTTTTGCTGAGCTTATGTACGGTTTTAGTAAAGATTCTACGCAAAGTTTAATAAATGAGACCCCTGGTGCTTAACTCCAGCAGTCATTGTGTAGGAGGCAGGTTACACTGCAAACAGATCACCAGACCATCACAGGGCCACAAACAGAAAAACAACCAAGCATGCATAGACTCAGACCTAATGTCAGTTAAACTGACATGGATGTTTTTGGACTATGGGTATCTGGTGAAAACACACACATGCAAACTCCATACATAAAGGCTTCACCTGAATTTTGAACCCTGCAAGAAAACAGAGCTAACCAACCATACCATTTTGCGGTCCTCAGTAAAGATACATCATCATAAAAAGTAAACAAGAACATGCACCTTCTTAACTAAAAGACTGCACTATTCAGTTCCAGCTTATAAACTTTGAGCAGACAAATAGCCTGCTTTGAAGAATAAGCTTTAGATAAAGGGTTGAGATAATGAGAGATTAATCATCTGTATTAGTTAAGCCTTTCAAGCCTAATTTCCCTAAAAAATTCTAAATAATGTGGATACAGAGCTAATCTTCACTTTTAATTTATTAATTTTCTATCTAAAGGTTCAGTACAGCACTAATAAGGCATACCCACACAGCCATGCAAGCATGCGGTTCAGGCCCCTCCTTTCACATACATGCAGATTAAAAAAGGTTAAGTGAAGTGCAGAACAAAGAGTGAGAGATTGTAAGCAGATAAAACGTATATTCATAAAGAGATACAGCTCTTAGGATAATGAGGTATTTTAGGCTTCACTAAATGAGCTTCGCTTCCTTCTGTATGCTCTTTCCCCGGCTCTCTTCTTATCTGTACATATATGTGAGTGTATCACATTAGAGGGGAGTTCGCTGCATCCAAGTCTGTGGTTTTTCCCTTAATAGAGAGCTTTGCGGCAACAAAATAAAACAGTGTTTTAACTGGATTCCAGCTGATGTTGACTGAGCGACTAAACTCGGAAACTAAAGGACTAAACACCAAAATGAAAAGGATTTTTTATACAATTAGTTAATGAACTGAGAAAAAATTTATACACATTTTAATGTCAATTGAATCCCCTAATTTTCACCAGCTAAAACAAAACCTAACTCAAGTAGAAGTAAATTGGATGATATCAAGAGCTGTAATTCAGGAAGTCTGTTTTTTCCAGAGGGGTCCGCTTATTTATGTTAAACTGAGTGAGTTAGATAAATAAATACGTATAATGGAACAAAATATTGGAAGTCTACAGGACATGTTCAGCTTATGTTACAGAATCATACAGTTACTTGTGTCAAAACTGTCTTTGTTCTTGGTTTGTTTGATTACAATTTTAGTTAAGGTTATGATATTTTACTCTAGACCTAAACACACACAAGAGACTCACATTGTCCATGTGAAGTTAAAAAGTCCTGGTTGGCACCTTCCAAAGACGGCTCTGAAGATGGATGATTCTTGCGTCAGCTGGCTGTATGTCTCAAGCACCTTGTACATGGTCTGTTTTCCCTTTTTGAGTGATCACTCAAAGCACTTTTACACTACAAGTTACATTAATTTACACACACTCACACATACACCGATAAGCAAATCAGGGGGCTACACGGCTACAGTATCTTTGACATGTGAAGGAGGGAAGCCAGGATCTAACTGCCAACTTTCACATTGAAAGGCGACCACTCTTCCTTCTAAGCCAAAGGAGCCCCTTGTGACTTTTGAGTTCCTCCATATTATAGGAGATTTTATGAATGAAGTAGTAGTAGTGTTCTGGGTATTTAGTTGGATCTTTGTGAAGAAATATGATTGCATTCAAACAAAAAAGCAAGAAAGACCCAAAACTGATTAAAGGTTCAGATAGAGGATCTGTACACACACCTCCTCCCAGCTCACAATGGATAATAACTCATATTTTTTAATTTTATTTCCTATGTTATCCCTCGTGGGGAAATTTGGTTCTGCATTTGACCCATCCTCACCATGAGGTGAGGAGCAGAGGGCAGCCATCTTGAACAGCGCCCGGGGGGCAGTTGCGGGGTTCAGTATGTTGCCCAAGGATACTTGGACACGTAGCCTCTTGCCGGGACGCAGGATCAAGCTCCGGTTTCCCGATCGCAGGGTGACCTCCTTCCTGACAGACTACAGCCACCCCGAGACAGCCGTCTTTCGAATGAAGGGTGATCGCCCTTCCACTAGACTATGCCGCCCGTATACAGTATATATAAACCTATATGACAATCTTTTATTAAAGGTGTGATGACATCACTGTTTAAACTGGCGTAAAGCTATTTCATGTAGTAGATATGCCCGCATATGTCAACTCACAAAAGAATTTGATTAAAAAACCAACAGGGCGGGGGTGTACGGGCAGGTCAGAATCCTCTTCTCAGCAACACGGTTCCTTTCATTAATGATATGTGGGTCTCCCTGGCTGACTTCGCTCTGATTGGCTACAACCATTGCCCGCAGCAAGCCTTTCTTCTCGGCTCCGTCAACAGTCCAGTAACATGGCGAGTGGACGTTTACAACCGCATATGTTCGAGCCTGAAACATCTTCTGAGGAAGACGGAGGGGTGAACACATAAAACTCAACTAATCACATGAGCGAAAAAACAGTGCTGTCAGATGTTATCAATTAAAATAGATTCACAATATGGTATGATAAACCTGTTGCTCACGGACATTGTTGCTAGAGCGGCTATCACATGCTAGCATCATGAACTCTTCAGACCATGAACAAACGTTTATCAGGCAAGGCAGCATTTTATTAAATAAATAAACTTACGGGTATTGACGATGTGGTCGCCTCCTTCAGGGTTGGTAAAGAATTTTTAATTAAAATCAGTTTCTTTGACAATCCCAACTTGAATTCACCCAAGTTATGGAAGCAGTCCTCCGTGAAGTGAGCTGAACATATTCTCAAATTGAGGTTATAACTGCGTGGCACTTCTCCATAAATGAACTTCAGCCACTCTTCTCTAGTTTTTTCATCCTTCGGGAGTGAGTGTAAACTTCCAGCATGGGTTGAGCATCCTTGGACACAACATGTCCCCGTTTGCGTAGTCATCTCTTCTCAAGAGCAGCAGCACAAGCTAGCGCAACGCAGCTACCGGTGTATGGGCTGGGGGTGGGGGGTTGGACTGTTTACTTCACTGTGCACTTTTATTGGACGCTATGAAATACGTTTTTTAAATATGAAACAAAGCGGACCGCCCACAAACGGGAACTTTGATACTCGCTTTGGACGTTCACACGGCCTCATCAGTGCACAACACATCATGATATACTCCAAAAACCTCAAAAAAGTGCATTTTGATGTCATAACCCCTTTAGAAAGTGTGCAAAAATGAAAGAACATTTCTCTGTTTTGAAACAGTTTGTAAATACAACAGATAATACCTTGCCTTTTTTTCTAAACAGAAGAGAATGATGTAAAATCTTGATGATCTAGAGTTATATTGTCATGAAGGGAAATGTTGCAGAAGAAAAAAAGAACAAAGAAAGAAGAGGTATATGGACTACTAAAGGCCCAAAGATTACAGCTAATATAAGACCCCAAGACCTAATCTTCTTAGTGGGGTGGGAGAAATTGAGTATCCATTACGGCGTCAACATTCATTCCATCCCAATTTCCTCAGTAGTACCACTCCTACCACTCAATGCCATCTTCCTTGATTCACCTCCACATTCCTCTTACTTCCCTTTAGTACATTGATAACAGGCATGGAGACAATTGAATGACGCTGGGCCTTAATCAGGCCCTAAAGCTGTAAGGGAAGACTGCTAATCTCCATACTCACTTCATCTGTAAAGGCAAGGCCTCTGCAACATAGTTTGCTCTGGCTCAGGCCTATAGATCAAAGATGTCTGCAAAAAATCAGATTAAAGAAAAGAGCAAAAGGTTAGAAAAGGCCAGAAATCTGTTTCTACCTTGAATTGTTCTTTAACTTTTAGCGTGATAAAAGGAGGGGCTAAGATAAGTTTAGCTACTAAAATGACATTTATTAACTACAGAAACAAATGAACAGAATGACTTAAAACACAGGTAAAAGCTAACATCTTTTACAGCATGCAGCTGTTTAAGAATATTAAATTGTTGTTGTAATCCATATGTATTCACTTATGTGCTGCAGCACTTTACAATACTAAAGCAAAGTAACCAAGAGAAAGAAATTTTATTGTAGTGGTAATTTTATTTTTATGATATCCATATGGGAAAACAAAACATGTTTCTATAAAACCAAAGATGTAAATTCAAACTCAAAGGCAGTTTGTTGAAAAAAAAATCCTCTTTATTTATTAATATCAAAATTACCATTGTTTGAAATTTACTGTTTGTCATGGTTGTCAAATCTCTCAGAAGAAAAATTTAATGGTCTTTTATGAGGATTCACACATACATACTGTGGGGAAGCCAGATGCCAGCCCTACCTCACGTCAAATACGATCGCATTGGTCGATTTTGAAAATGACACTATATTCCGTATGCGACCCCTATGGGCTACCCTAACCTTAACCGTTCCGCTTTTTAATGTGAAATTTTCGGCTTTACAGTGTGTCCATATGTATCTTTACAATATAAAGCTAACCGTTGTACAAAAATGAGACATATTGCTGCAGAATATTTGCTTTGTTCGGCTGAACAGAGCAAAACCTCGCGCATGCGTATTCGTCAGCTCCTCTGGGAAGGTGCGCGCACACATTGTTGGTAGTAAGTCTCTACAGAGCCCGGAAAACGCTCCGACAGCTCGTTTGAAAACGCTCTCACAGGTCGTATTTTTGGAGCTTTCAAAATCGACCTATATGGTCGTATAATGTGCGGACGTTTTGCAGATGGTGCATGGACAGGTGGTTTGTCTGAAAAGCTGAAATACTCACAACTTTTTACAAAAACTAAGCTAACAAAGGTAATAGCAAAGATTCTAGCAAATTTTAATCATTTAAATTTTGATTTTGCAAAGCACAATGTCATCCACATGATTTCACGATTGAAGTCATTAAGAAGCCAAATCTCTGACACCTAAATTTGTATGTGTAAACCTGTCTTAACATACAGAAAATAAACAGGACAAGAAACAACTTCAATTTCTCTCACTAACAGTTTTAATTAAATACAATACTTTATTATTGTTAGCAGTAAGTTTTCCTTGGTTGCTTACTGGACAATTGGAAAATTTGTGGGTCAGATGTGTCAAAGTTTGTATTCCATTTACTTGTATCATCGTATTGTGTTTTTGAGACCTGATTATGTGCATTAGAGACTTTGCACTGAAAGTCCCACATACTCTCCCACACAGCCATGTTGTTTTTTTAAATTTGAAGAGATACTTATAACTAATCATATTAGAAACATGAATACAGTATGTGATATGTGATCACTGTTGTGATGGACTGGTAATCTGTCAAGGTTGTACCTCACCTTTCGCCTAATGACTGCTGGAGTTAGGCACCAGCTTCCTGCAACCCTAAAACAGAAACAAGGAGGCAAAAATAAGACTGAATAAATATGTGAACATGCAGCAGCAAGTTAAAACAAATGAATAAACAGGAGTCAACACTTATAAATAAATATTCTTAGTCAGAAAAATATCCTATTCCTTCATGGAGAGGGAGAGATTTAAAACTAATGCTGCAGCCAACCACTTGGGGGCACTTATTTTGTTTCAACTTTTGACTCATTCTACCATGGAAAGTTATTATATCTGTGTCACATGATGGGTCATATAATCTAACCATCACAGCATAACAAGTCCTTAGTATTGTAAATATTGGCTTAAGCCAGCAACAAGAAGGTATCTTTCACAAGTCTTTCAGATGAGAGGCGAAACATTTTCAAGAGATGAAAAAAAAGTCCAGTAGCCCTTTTTTGAATACTTAATCTTTTTACATGTCCTAGATGAATATTATTCTCCATAAACCTAAGCTTTTTTTGCTGATGTAATAACTGAAAACCACATGGGGCTAATTATAATAATTATAATAATGTTTATGTTTTTTTCAGTCTTATCTTGTCTTTTTAAATGTGGTTTAAATTCAGATGTATTGTGAATTAATGTTTAATTATTCTTTAAGAAAGTACAGGACTGCTAACAAACACACAGGCATGGGCACACACACACACACACACACACACACACACACACACACACACACACACACAAGAAGGCTGTTGTAAAATGCATGGTTACTGTTAGTGAAAGCAGTACATTAGGTTCACACTTTTCCATGATAGATTCTAAGGTAGGAGGTGGTGCTTTCATTCACGAACCAGCTCCTGGCTGAGTAGAGCAGAATATGTCAGGGGACTTCTACTGCCCCCACCCTACCCTCCCTCCAGCCACCTTAAGGATGGTCAAGGGCAAGCAACTTCCAGAAACTGCCATTTACTCAGATATAAATGGCTGTTTGGTATAGCAAATCTGGACTGTGATAACTTTAAAAGCTTAAAGTGGAAAACAGTTTTTTATCTTGACAAACCTTGTTAAGTTTACTGATCGCTGCATTTTACATACAATATAACATAATTTGGCAGGATTAAATTATAGCACAAGCTATTTCTAATTGTATAGAAACAAAAAACAAAAAATAACAACCAAAAAAACATTTCAGAATGACCCTTAACTACTCATGGAAATTGCACACATTTCCTGTATTCTCCAAGGGGGACAGCCTGTCCTTAGTGAAGCAGACAAATGTTAATTCCCTTCAGTGAGCACAGGTCTGACCTCCAGACTTCTTGAGGAGAGCACACATACACACATGCACACACACACACGCACAAAACATACGCCTACACACACAGCCTTCTCAGAAGGTCACAGAGCAGATGACACCAGCCTGTTCCCTGTTTCACTTCGATTGGCCCATCTTTTCTCCTTCATTACCACACACAGCTGTGAATAAGAGACTCAGTGTGTTTGTGTGTCTGTTCCCCTCGTCTCTGAAATGGCTAAGTGCTGTTAGTGCAGTTTTTATCAGCGAGGCCTCTGGTGAGACTCAGGGGAAAAGACCAGGGCTATCTCTCTCTGCCGCCTTTGAAAATTGATATTGAACATAGTGGAGGAGTAGGGGAGAAATCTCACATGCTGGTAGCAATTAGCTAAAAAGGGATTTGCAACTCTGTGATTCATCACACCAAAGATCGAAGTCATTTAAAGACAGACTGTGTTTTATTTATTTATTATTTTTACTCCTGATTTTCTCACTTCTTCTTTACTCACCTTTTTCCAGGTTGCACTGCCTTTAGCCACAGTAGTGTGAGATTGCCTATTTAAAGTTTATTTGTAAAAGCTTGCACTATGCCAAAGCTAAAATAAGGTTTTTGATTTGATTTTCCATGAATGCATACCTAACACCGGGGTACTAAACTGATGGAGGGACTGTACCTACTTCAAGAACTGGCAGTGCGGTGCAACACATCAACAGCAGTACAGCGAGGGAACCACAAGATCACTGAAAGGAGGGAAACTTTCTACATTCAGCC
This sequence comes from Pachypanchax playfairii, assembly GCA_006937955.1. Taxonomy (NCBI): domain Eukaryota; kingdom Metazoa; phylum Chordata; class Actinopteri; order Cyprinodontiformes; family Aplocheilidae; genus Pachypanchax; species Pachypanchax playfairii. Next base: position 1,581,025 of record SSNP01000083.1, read on the forward strand.
CGATGCTTCTTTTATACAGTTTGACATTCAGAGACTGTTAGGGTTAGTTTACACTGTGTACTTCACAAACACATTGGCCAAATGACCATCTTCAGGATATGAGGTTAAAGGAGGGAAACACACACTCAGCACTACGCTGCCAAAGTTTATATTAAACTGAGAGAGAAAAGACACATTCACCACATTTTGTTATTTTAACACAGTTGAAGTTTTCAGTTATGGAGAAAGACTATTTTGCCAAATCAAATATGACTTTAATTAAACTCACACATCTTGGGCAAAAAGAATGAGTGCAGTCCAAGCACGATTGAATTTTATATTTATGTAATTGGTCAAGTCAAGGAAGCCTCAGGTTAAGGCCAAAAGCTCATAGAACAATGTTGTTGTTTTTTTTTTACCCAAGGTTATTTGAGAAATAAAACTAATATTTCTGCTTCTTCAAACATGTTTTGGAACCACATTGCAGAAATATTTTAGGTATATCAAAACAGTACACTATAAATAAGCAGTTTTTTCAATTACTCACATTTTCCTTAAAGAGGCCCTTCCATTAAAAATGTTTTTTCTGAGGTTTCTGTTGAATATTTTAGCTCCACAGGTGTTCTTACCTTCATAGTGGGTGTGAAAACAGGTCAACAACTTCTCTTTCAGTTTTTATCTCTCAAACTACGCAGGTGGCGATAACACCCGAGTTCTCCCGAGTCCGAACGGCCTGTATCTGTTTCCTCACAACTCCTTTGTTTGTTAGTATTCATCAGCTCTCGCAGTTGAAACCACACCTAGCATGCTGCTGGCTAAAAGCTGTAGCATAAGACGTAACAAACAGGAAGAGACTATGTCTGCTGTTGCCATGTGCAGCGGGGCAGGAAACAGTATACTTTGCTCTCATAGGCTAATTTGTTAGCCAATCTGAGTCCAGCAAATTCAAATAATGAATATTAATGAGTTGCAAATTGAAAGGTCTGTTAATCAGTGTTTCCTAACATTTTTTAGATATAAAATGTTTCATATTACAGGTTAATACTTCAAAAATAACCACAACGTCATGCAGTTTGTGTGAAATGGCCTCTTTAAACAGTCACCAAAAAAAGAATTAAGTTAAAAATGCCTCAAAAATATAGGTTAAAGAATGAAATGGTCAACAAGTGTAGCACAGTCCAGCACAATATATGACCAAAATTTCTATTTCTCCTCCTCTAAGAGAAAATAACTTGGATGTTTTATTTCCGAAAAAGAAACACTGGATTCATTATATCAAAACTCTCTAACCAGATGGCTTTGAAGGACATTTTGATTTATAAAATCCGACAGTTTTTATCTGTACCTGGTTATTTCTGTTCAGGGTCACAGGAAGCTGGTGTCTTTCTCCAAATGTTATTGGGCGAGAGGCGGGTCACACCTGGACAGGTTGCCAGTCCATCACAGGGCCACATATAGATGGATAATAATTCATACACACACTGATTGACAAATACAGCTGCCAATTAACATCAAGCATATTTTTGGTCTGTGGGAGGAAGCTGGAGTCTCTGGAAAAAACCCACATATGCAAAGGGAGAACATGTAAACTCCATGCAGTAAGGGCCCAGCTTGGTTTCAAACCCAGGACCTTCTCAATGCAAGACCACTAACTGTCCCAGACTCAAAACGTACTGGCTTATGATCAAAATGATTGTATCAGCATGAAACAGCATGAACGTGGCTTGTTATTTGAAAATGAGATTTACATTTGTTTCATGTTGTCCCCGCCATCTTACGATATACTAATTTCAATTATTGCAATTGGTATTGAATATTTCAATTTGAACACACACAAATATACAATTCTGAAATAAATGATAAAAGAAAAACAAGTAGTAGAACATAAACCTATGTAAATGATTTTAACATGTTTATAGTCTCAGAAAGCTCAGAGAGCTACAGCTACCTAAAAGTTCTATTTTTAAACAAATGGACACACGCTCAGTAAAAAAATACCAGAAATATAATGAAAAAATAAAAGACTAAAGAAGAAATTTAATAATCAAAGATATTTCATCAGGAGTTAAGTAAAAAAAAGCAGAAAAATGGTTCATATGATCTCCTCCGACAGTCACTCACCAGTGAAGGAACACTGACAGTAAAAGCTCTGGTTTTCAGTCTAGATGTTTAAATTAGGACTCGCTGGAAGATATCAGACTTCACCCAGGCCTTGTTGAGGATCACTGTTAACTGATATACTCAAGGCCTATAGCCTGCGTTGAAAGACAATATTAAAAGTCTTAAAGTCTAAGTTAATTTTTACCTATTGAGTGAAGCTAAAACTAGAATTGTGAGGGTTTTTTTGTTGCAAAATGTCCAAATTTTGGCATCTGCATTCTCAATCAAGTGAGATCTAGAAAAGGTGTCTTTGCTTGTGTATAAAGAAATTCAACACACAACAGTAAAGGAGAGACATGATACATGTCTGGATAAAATGTTTTCCAGAGAAAAATCAAACTGAAACTTTTCACAAATAAAAAAGATATATAGTAAATACAAGTTTCTATAAAAACAATGGCATCAATCCTTTGCAGGTCGGAGTATGACTGAATCAAGTCAAGTACAAAAGAGAACATTTGATCTACATCAGCAGTGTTTGATTAATGAAGTTACTGATGGAAGCATCGAAAGAAAAATAAAGCTGCATATAATCTGCCCCCCCCAAAAAAAAGGAAATTAATCACATATTTAATGAAAAACTGTTCTTGTTAAAGAAAAGGAGAAAATCCAAAGCTCTGCGATCCTGTTAAAGAACAAAATTTACTAGTTAGAATGTTAAGTCACATCAGAAATTCACAAATGTACAAAAGGCATTTGGAGTAAAATCTAGATGAACTATTCTGCCTCCATTTTTGAAGTACTTCAGGCAAAAAATTTAGTTTGGAAATGGGACAAAAATGGCTTAAAGATAAAGTGATATAAGACAAGTGCAAAGTTTTTAAAGAGCTACATTTCTGCAGGAACATTTCAATGGAACTATTTGAACTATAAAATCAGCTGAAAGTGACCACAACTAAAAGACCACAAATAAAAAGAACACAAGTGTAAAACAAGGAACATCTCATACCTCATTAAATTAATTAGTAACAGATAGGTACGATTAGTTCAGAGAGGCCTAGAGACAAAAACCACGGGAGGACTTTACCACTCAGTGAGAATCTGCACAGACAAATAGTTTTACAGGTGTCACGTTGGCGACTTTGATGTTTAATTAGTGCAGAACATCAGTGGAATTTTTAGTACAATGGGAACATTTCTCTGTATATAAGAGTCCACAAACCAACCGTTTTTGTATGAACACACAAATGCACACATTCATAAAACATATGCAGGCTGCATGGGAGCCTTTCCCCATCCGGTAAATCTCTACAGTTTAAAACCTGAGCTGCAGCCATTTATGGAGCCGGAGATGACGGATGAGTTCATATGCCATGCATGCGGCCCTAGACGATCGCTTTAGCCTGATGACAGATTGCATGACCGTAACCCAGTTAATGTTAAACTCATTCTTGCTGTTCAATTTCACAAGCGTAATTTTGTCGGGTTGTGCTGCATTGTCCTCGACTGTGGGTGAAGTGTTGGGGGTGTGCTCCGGAGCTCCCAGTCCCTGCTCCTGTAATGATTCCTCGGCTCTATTCTATTGTATTGTTTTCTGCATAATCAGGTTGGTAGTCAAGGGTTTGGGTGACACAGCCATCTGTCAAGTTCATTTGCTCTGCAAAATGCAAAGGAATAATGGCTGATCCTACGGGAGCCTATCTGTTATCAAATAGGAGAGGTGCCCCCTGTTTATGGCCTTGCTGCACTCTCCAGCAGAATGGAAGTAAACCATGAGGATACAAATACACACTAACATATGTGCACATAGATTCAAGCTTGTGCAAACACACAGGGGTACTTGCAGTTAAATTCTGTAACGTATTGGCATACAATATTGTTATTCCTTGGTCTGGTCATCACTTTTTACCATAGCTGGCATTCTACCTTAAGATGTAATTCAGCTAGTGTTTTTTACCTGCTGTGTGCATGTATGTGTGTGTGTGATGTCATTTGTTTGTTCATTCATACAGTTTGAACTGGAACTATTGATTTTTAATTTGCATCCATAATTCTAAAGAATGTGACAAAAGTTAATGTTTGAATGAGCAGCGCAGTGAAACATTGTTGGTGAAAAAATGTTTCACTACAAACATGTTCATGTTAATGCTTAAAGACCTGCTCTGGTAGAGAAGTGATTCCAAACCTTTCAGCTTCTGACTAGTAAACTAACAATGGAAATTACCTGGGATCGCAAATATTGTTGGCTGAACTAATCAAAATATGCTAAAAAAAACCCCACCTAAATACACAAGAGCATATTTATAAAAAACAAGTAGCTTCAACTTTAACTACGATTTGAATATCCATTTCTGACTAGGTTAAAATGGTCAACAATTATTGGATTTATGCTTTAAAATTAAATCTTGAATGTTTTCAGACTCTAATTTTACCACCATTTAAAACCAAAAAAGTTATTAAAACTAAAAGTTTAGATTTGTTCCTCCAAAATAGAGAAAATAGGAACAGTATTTACATAACAGATGTAGTTTGTCAGTTTGTGATGATATTCAGGGGCCATTATCTGTCATGAAGCCCAAAGGTTTATCACAAACTCTAAATCTTCTTCATTTTAAAACCTTCCATGCACCGAGCTTCCTGTCTTTGCGCTCCCACCTTACCCATTCTCCTGTTGTTTAAAAAAAAAGCCCTTGCTCAAATCATTCAAAGGCAAATATCTGTGTTTGACACTGTGTAGCATCCACATCATCACAAGCAGCCACTAATGGCCCTCTCTGGATCCAGTTAATCGCCCCTCAGCTCAGACTAGCGCAGCACAGCGCAGAAGGGCCAAATGCTGTGGGCAATACAGTGCTGCGTCCGGAGCCAAATTTTGCCCTAATGAATTCGGACCCTGCCAGGTTATCGTAAAAGGCAGCCGCAGCAATCCAATATCCTACTAGATGATCTGAAGCGACTCCCGTGGCTGCAGTTTATGCCAGGGAGTCCAGTGCCATGTGGAAAAAAAAAAGGGGATGGCTGAGGAGGAGTGGAGCCGCTTCTGTTACTGGCACTCATTGATTTTGCTCGGCTCGTTCATTCCTGCACATAGATGCACACAGAATGGGCTATGATTAAATGCAGGTGTAAAGCAGATGTAAGTGAATCCGTATTCATCTGTAGACACATTCAGCTGGAAAACAAAAGGTAGAACTTTTAGTTGTAGAGTTTTCATACACTTACACTCGACCAAATATTAGCTTGAAGATAATGCTGCAATTTATTTTTTCCAGTATTTAAATTAGAAAAAAACGTGTTTTTCCTCTTCATTCACAATGCTGAATAGATTTTTTTTTCTGCCTCTAAACTGCCTGAAAGCTTTTGCATATTGGATATTGATATTGAGCTCCGGTCCAATCAGCATTGAAATTCACGTTTTTTTAATGGGTTCTGGGAATGACTTAAAAGGTAATGAGACGGTATGGAAATCTGTTTGTTAGCACTAATTTTTGCACGAATTTTCCCTGTTAAAATGGGATTTTTAGCAGATGCATATTTAAGGTCTCCAATATGTTCAACAAATTATACAAATACTCAAAGTTAACCATTCATAGGCCTCCCACATGCTGCTGTATGGCATTACTGGGGCGCCGTAACTTCATTAAAACGCAACAGCATATTCCAACATTAATCTGGTGCATATCTCCATGCACCATTTATTAACTCTTTTGTTTTACAATTTTTAAATTTTTATGAATGCCCTCTTCTTTCCTTTAGTTCCTGCATCTATCGTGTACCATTCCTCCATCGACTCATGTAACACACACACTGTTCTTCTCTCCCTGCCTGTTTTTCATCCGTCCAATATGCTCAAGGCCCCCCAGCTCTGTTACAGGTAGCGAAAGTCTCCTTCAATTAGACATAATCATCACTCATGGTCAATGATTGTGCTAAAGGCTAACTTCCAGTCTATGAGGGGGCTCTCGCATCTAATGCACTGATTCAGCTTGTCTCAGCCAACTTCTCTGTCTGCTGAAACCAAAGCAATTTATTCGTTGCCCAAGGCTCTTTTGGCAACAGCCAGTTGAGCGAGCTAACAGAGAGACAGATAGAGAGACATGAGGGGAGAGTGGGGGCGAGTCGCGAGGAGGAGTCCCCCCTTTTTCCTCTCTCCGAGATACAATTTAATCAGAGACATCTGTGCACAGGCAGGCAGCTTTTCCTTGGAGGAGACTTAAGCTGAGTCTTAGTTAGGGGGCTGTGTTTGAAGTGCGGGGGGAATTATCGCTTTCTTCTCATAACAGTGCCAGGGATGGAGAGAGAGAGAGAGAGAGAGAGAGAGCATAGAAAAACAGAAAATCTTGTTAATCTGCTCCATCCTGGTGTGCGTGAAGGGGGTGCTCTGGACACATGAGAAGCAAAATCCAATCATCAGACAGGAAAAGGCACACAGCTGACCAATCAAGTGCCCCCCCCCCCCCCCCCCCCCCCCCCCCCCCCCCCCCCCCC